>FXXK01001041.1:100455-165212 GCA_900184695.1 Betula pendula
AGTAAAAGGGAAAACAAAACAGGAAAACAGAGGAAACAATCATGGAAAAAAACAAATTAAACCCACTAATAGGGAGGATCTTTCCAACCGTCAAGGGGGAGAGAAACGCAGAGTTGGAGGGAGGTGAAAATGCTACTAATATGCTGTTTAGAGATGGTTCATTTTACCATACGGTAAGCATAAAATTGACACTTCTATAAAATTTTCAAACTTTGCAAAGAGAGCAATCATGAATGGTGAGATTTTTCATTTTTTACGCCCATTTGTTCCGGTTAGATTTTGACTTTCAAGTTAATATGCTCTAACAAGAAATGTTATTTAATATTCTCTGTTGTTCATCTTTCAGCTTTTTCATCCACTTATATGTTTGCTTTTTTTTTTTTTTTTTTTTTTTTTTTTGTTTAAAGAAAAACTAAAAACAAGACAACAAAGAAAATGTTAAGAAATAAATAACAAAAAATATTGAGTAGCATTTCTCATGTTGACATAATAAGAGTCTCGTTTCCCACTCTTCTCATGATGAAATTTGGAATGAAACAACAAAATTAGAAAACGCTACTCCTACATGGTTATTCTTCATACTTGTTTAAGAGGTTAACAAAAAAAAAAGGGTTATCCTCTAAATTGGGTTGGAGTAATTTTTTAAATTTAATCTATTAAACTAATATGTGTACAAAATATATATAAAAATCACATGCATTTTGAATAGTTATGAGAGAAAATTTCTTCAGCCCATTTATATAAAAATAAAAACTTGTAATACACTCGCTACCTGTGACAGTGGGACGTGTGTTCACAATAAGGAAGACCAGGAAAGAGGTTAATCCTCTTAACAATCACTTCAAACCTACCGACCCAGAATTGAAGGTGAAGGTGAAAAATGCGTTCAACTACCACTCAATCATTTCACGTTGAATTAAGGTCTAAACAACAATTAATATAGCATGTTTGTCATATGACTACAACAATATAATAGAAAAAAGCACACACAATATAATAATCTTTTAAAATATTGTTTTTTTTTTTTTAAGTAAATATTGTACAACTTTTGATAAGAATCTTCTTTGTTTTTTAGAATTAAAAAAAAAAAAAGGGATAACAGAAAAAAAAAAAATTCAGAAAAAAGTTTCACTTTATAAAATGGTAGTATATTTAATATTTGGGTCCCTGTTTTAAAAAATATATATTTGTTTTGTAAGTACATTCCAAAAAGAAAAAAAAAAATCAAGAACAAAGCAAACAAAGGAAAGCTGTTACAAGCAAACTGGGGTGAATTTTTTTTTATTACAAATGGACAAAGAAGGAAAGAGAGGAAAAGAAAAGAAAAGAAAAGAATAATGTGTGTATCTATTTTATTTCTTTTTGGTATATGTAGAATATGTTTTTTATTTTTTTAGAAGAGTAAGTGGGTTCTAATTTTTGTTTAAAAATTCATTTTATATGTACCAAAAAAACTTAAAAAATATATATAAAAAATAAAAGCACAAATATTACTAAAAACAAAAAACAAAAAAGGTGAGAATGTGCCGCTGCTCATGAGCCACATCATATGATTATAAGATATTTTGAACCCTCATAAAATGGTAGTATATATAATATTTTAAAATATATATAATTAAGGAGCACACGTGGTGTGACTTGAATAACTTCTTAAAATTCTTGACAAAATATCAGGCTAGGGCTCACTTTAATAATACACGTGACATTCCTTGGTACCATTGTTATAATCCAACCAATCCTCTGGAATTTGATATCTTGGTGTCAAAATTTTGGTTTTCGTGTAGCCATTGTTGAACAATGAGTAGTGGGTACACTGACTAGCCCAACATGGTGGCTGCTAATAATCTAGTGGACCCAAATGAATGATTTTTTCAAATACACGAAACTCCACCAGACTGGTGTGGTGACATGGCTTGCGCTGAAGGAGCCCTCGGGTTGGTCCTCAGATTACCAACCACCAACCTCCGTGTCGGTGGTCCGGTCTCCATCACCCTGCTCCACCATTTCATTTGTGTCAAACTTTGACTTTCCTCTGGCTTGCTGCAAAAAATTTTGCTTCAAAACTATCCATTTTCAGTGGCCCCCATTCTCCAATGTCCAATGCACCCTCCGATTTTTTATTTTTGTTTTTTTCACGTTTACAATGTTCATATATGTTTTTTTCTAAAAAAAAAATAAAATAAAATTGGACTAGTTAGACTTTTGCTTTAGTGGTTACATTGGGATATTGAGGCGGTGTTTATGTTGGAAAAGAGGCAGTTTGTTATATTGCGGCACGTAATATTGTGAGGGGTAACTTCACTTAATTATATGAATTTTCTTATTTTTGTAATTATTTTTTTAAAGTTTAAAAATTCTTAATTTAGTATATCAAATTTTTAATTTTTTTACAATTTTACTCACCTCATTAGGGTTTGAGGTCAAATCAGACAATCAAAAGGTAACATAACCTTTATACCCCCATAAAATTTATAAAATTACCAAATTTTCTTAATTAAAAATTTTTTTGAAGAAAAAAATGGTATTTTGGAAATTTTTTAAGGTCTCTTTAAAGATTTAACG
Source organism: Betula pendula (assembly GCA_900184695.1). Classification (NCBI taxonomy): domain Eukaryota; kingdom Viridiplantae; phylum Streptophyta; class Magnoliopsida; order Fagales; family Betulaceae; genus Betula; species Betula pendula. The sequence continues at coordinate 103,018 of FXXK01001041.1, forward strand.
AAAAATCTTAACGAATGGGTAACATTACAAATTTTTAAAATTTAATATACTAAATTGAGAGTTTTTAAACTTTATAAGGGTGATTACAAAAACGATAAAAGTTTAAGAGGATTAAGTGAAATTTTTTCATATTGTTAAGGACACTATAGTTTTATTATATATATATTTTTTTATATATATATTTAATGTAATAGTTTACATAATACTTATCATATAAGTCACTAAAGTCACTAAATAATTAAAATTATGTCAAATTTTGTCGCTTAATTATTTTTACTCATGTTGTATCACGTGACAATCATGTAAATGCTACATAAATTTGTAATTAATTATAATAAAATTTGTAATACTCCATATAGTTTTAAGATTTGTTACAATAAGGTTGACAAGACAAATTATATGTGAACAAAAGTTTGTAAATGAATTATAATAATATATGTAATACTCTAAGATATTTTCAAGATTTGTTAGACAATAAGATATTTTCAAGATTTTTTTGTTTGTCTCTTGTTGAAAATCATGGTAATTTTGTAACAAAGGCCTAGGAGTAAGGTGCATTTCCAAACGTGAAAATTTGCTAGATTAAATAATTTGTTGAGTCGATAAACTTTTGTTGCGATAGATATAACTCTTTTAGATCGACGCATTACAATAGTTTATCCATTTTATTGGCGTCATTTTGAAGCACGCTAATCAACATGTTTGCAAAAGGTTTATTATAATTCTACATGTTGACTGTGGTACCTTCCCCCATTAAATTTTCTTCTTGTGTGAGCGACCAAAGCATTAATTGGAGATTAAGTCTAATTTTTAATTTATAAATATTTGTTTTAAAAATTTAACTTTATATATATAAACTAAGGGAGAGGAAAATGGATTGTAAGGATGCTACAATCTTTTATAAATTGATATGTCGGTTCACGTGACATTTTTTGTCGGTCATTAAATAATTAATTTTGATTGTGGTTAAAGTGACAATATCACATGGACAATTAAGATAATTTGTAAGTTCACAAAGCACATATTATATCAATTACTAAACAATTATATTTAATTATGATTGACACTGCAGTTTCACATTAACTATCGTATCAATTTGTAAAGGATTGTAATACTCCAATAATTTTCCATTTGATTTGATTTGATTTGAAAGATTAACAACTTTTAAATAAAAGTTTTTTTTTATCAATTTTTTTTTATAATTTATTTAAAAATATAAATTCTTAAATTACGGAAAATTAAACTGTTTCTTTTGTCATGGTTTTCTTTTTGTCAACATATGAAAGCAAAAATTTTACAATTTTCTTTGGTCTTTATACGGAAGTAATAAAAGCATGTTTAAGCCTTGTTAAATTTACAAACTCTATTATCTAAAAAAAAAAAAGAAAAAAAGATTTGCAAACTCTATTCACACAAAGTATCCTGACCCCATTGATTGCCAAAAAAACAGATAGAAAAAAAGAGTCTTCGCCGCGTTCTCTCAACTAACATTATTAAAAGATGCCCAGTCGTCAAGCTGTCCAAAATTGTCGTCAAGTCACCTACCCACCATATCGGATAATTTTTAATAATCTTCAAACCTTAACAATTAACTTTAATTAACAGTTATTTAAATTTTAACGTTTTAGCATACAATTTAACAAGATATACTAACTTTTTTTTTTTAAAAAAAAGATATAATAAATTAAAAAACTCATAAAATGATAAATATTAAAATAAGGACAAAGTTTTCGTGGGAAGAATTTCATCTGATCGAGTCTATTAAAATAAGATCTTTTTTTTAGAGCACATAATTTTTACATATATTTTTTAAAAATTGCATGTAAAAATTTGCATGTAAAAATATGATACAATGTAGCGTAGTGGGTTGCAAAATTAACAAACATAGAACTCATAACTTTTCCCAAAACCATGAATTAAATCAAGGAATTGAAGCAAATAAAAGAAAATTCAACATTTGAGTATTTCTTATTAAAAATTGATGAAAAAATATACATAAATTGTGGCCATAACTGTCTTTAATGAGTTTGTATATAAAAAGACGTCCAAACCCTACTAAAAAACCAAAATAAACAAATTATGTTGAAATTTGTTGGAACACGTTAAAGTCTCGTTCAAATGGCTGGAGTTGTTGTAGGATGCAACACCTGTCTCATTCAAACGAGACATGCGATGCATAATCTCGGTGGAACGAGAATCAATCGAATTTTCGATCGAGGCTTTTTGAAATTGTTTTTTCATTTATCTCGATGGCCAGTTTTGACTCAATAAACGTTACAATTGAAAAATCTTTAAGATAGACTTTGTATTTCTTTGAATTGGCTTTTCAACATCACTAAGATTTCCTCCCTCGAATGTAGGAATCATGAAATATAGACATTTTACTTGGATTTGTCTACTTGTAAACTTATCTACATTTAGAATCACATGTTATGCTAATGATATTAAAAATACAGATAAAAATCACGTACTTTAAATATAAATATCAATTTAATAGATTAAATTTGAGCTAAAAGTAACTAATAGTTTTTTAAAAGAAAAAAATGCTACTAAGAATTTTCAAATAACATTCTCTTAACATTATTGTCTATGTGTCACATTTATATCAAAAAAAAATTTTATTAAATTTTTTTTTAAATAAAAAAAAAAATCTAAAACAATACTATTTGAAAATGTTGAAAAATATTTCTCTTTTTCTTATCCGGTTCGAAGAAAGCCGTTAAAATAGTTAAATTTCAGGTATTTAATGAATACAATAAATATAATTTTAATGGAAGGTCGTGTAACGACTTTCTGATTTTTGCTACGGCGGGTGGTGAGAGAGAGTTGGTGGACGACGCAACTGTTTCAAAAACAAGAAAAACTACTTCTTTTAACACCCACTGACGCACGCACACACGCACACAACAGGTCTTATAGAATTTTGATTCTTGGCCAGACGAGAGGAATTTGCGGCTTTGTGATCTCGTTGCTACAATCCGGTAATGGTGATTTTGATTTCATGTCGTTACGGAAATTCTCGTTCTGTTAAAATGATTTAGAAAAGCTTCGTTCCCTGATAATTGGTGGGGATTGAGATCCATCTATAGAAATAAAAGTCTTAGTTTTGTGAGATATAGTTCTTTGTATCCAGTCTGTTTGGCTGTCGAGAAAGTCGAGGAAAGTAGGAGGAAAATCAAAATCTTTGAATTCTCCACAATTAAGCTGTGTATTTGTTCCAACGGTCAGCTGGGTAATTTTGAAGCACAAAGCTGTTGTTTTTCTAATTCTACATCAACTTGTGTTTGATCGTCTGTTTATTTGGGTTGAGAATTCAATACTGTTTTTGGTCAAACACGCTGAATTTTCTGAGAGACGCGGGTATCAGAGTAGTTAAAGAAGTGGTTGGGATCTGAAATTTTTGGCTAATCTAGTTAATCCAGTCCCACTGAGTGAAAACTGAGTGCCCTGTTGGCTCATTCGATTCCATGTTCTGGCAAATGAAACAAACTCATTGTATCTGCTTAGACCAATATCCATTTTCGGCAGCTTTGCTTACAGCTGATCGTTTTTCTTGTTACAGATTGTAGTATAAAAAATTGTAAGGTAGCTGTGAACGTTTTGTCCAGCTGAGAAGATGGGATCAGGATCATGGCACATTGAACAAAGAGCTCAACTTAGAAGTGAGGCGCTTGCAAGAGATGTTGAGAATGCGCCTGAATCTGGGTGCCTCTCCATTGTTGTGCTTGGTGCTTCTGGCGATCTTGCTAAGAAGAAAACTTTTCCAGCGCTCTTCAACCTCTTTCGGCAGGTTGGTTTGACCCTTTTGTGAATTTTGTGCAATGTTTACATGAATTATAGGTATTTTTGTTGTTGTTAATCTGTTCTAGAAATTGAGAAAGAATTTAATTTTTTACTTCTTCTATTGAATTTTCAATATAACTGGTCATGAAGATGTGTAAACGGACTGATTTCTAGTGTTCTCATTTGGTCAGTATCTCTTAAGATGATGTCCTTAAATTTGATCTTCATACTCTATCCGTTTTGATGCAATTTTCAGAAAAACAACTGATAATTTAATCTTCTGTTTGTTAAGACAACCTAGGAAGTTTTCTAGAGTTGCTTGTTGTTCCTAGGAGCTATGAACTGTCATTCTCACTTTGAAATGCACTGAGTTGTTTGCAGGGATTCCTACACCCTGATGAAGTTCACATTTTTGGCTATGCAAGGACTAAGATTTCAGATGATGAGCTAAGAAACCGCATCCGTGGGTGAGATATATTCCTGTTGTCTGTTTCTATATTATTTCCTCTGATTATAATAAACATAATGAGTAGGAGCAACAATGTTTGGCGTGAACATCCATATGTCCTGCTTGGAAATTATTTTTACTAATAAGGAAGAAGAGAACTATACCTGCCGATTTTTCCTTGTTCTGCTTACTTTCATTTTCTTTTAAACTTTTATTTCTTTGATTGTTTTCTTATGTCTGCTTACTTCTTTTTCACTATTTCTTTTCCCGAATAATGTTCTTGCTCACTTAAATTATTTCTTCAATTGCTTGTTTCAGTTGTTCATAAGAATAGCAAACAATAAGGATTGATTTCTATGTGATAAATAACTGCAGATATCTTATTAATGAAAAAAGTGCTTCGTCAGAGCAATTGGAAAATGTATCCAAGTTTCTGCCACTGGTTAGCACAATCCTTATCCTGCATCAGTTTGGACTTGTTCCGTGGTGCACCCACAAGTAACATATAATTGCTTCAACTTATTTTTGTAGATTAAATATGTAAGTGGTTCTTATGATTCCGAGGAGGGCTTTCGGCTGTTGGATAAGGAAATTTTGGAGCATGAGATATCAAAAAATAGTGTTGAAGGATCATCTCGGAGACTCTTTTATTTTGCACTTCCTCCATCAGTTTATCCATCTGTCTGCAAGATGATCAAGCATTGTTGCATGAATAAATGTTAGTTTTTCCAACTCATTTTTGGTCTTGTGGCTGGAATTATCAATAAACTCGGGCTAATAGTGTTTGGTCATTTATTTTAAGAACGTAAATTTCCTTCATATTGCCGTTCAAAGATATTGCATGAAGGTTGTTTCTGGGAAATAATAATAAAACAACTATCATATATTGTGTAAATTGACAATTATCTTGTCTTCCTCTATTCATCGCTAAACTTTCTTTAAAATGCTTCTAGAAAGGAGCTTAAAGTTGAAAAATTAGGAAATATATGGATGCCCAGCTGGGGAGACATTGGTTGAAGAAGACGGTTAATTATTTGATATGTATCAGATATGTTTTAGTATGAAAGTTCTGTAGAGGTTTCACTCTAGACTTATTTTATGCTTCTTTAAGTCAAATAGTGTATACCTGTGCCTTTTCTTTTCATTCCTTTTCATGGTCACACTTTGCTCATGGAAGTTTTTGCCATTAAGCGTGACTTTAGAAACTTGTTGCTCAGTCATTGGCTTTACAAAGATGTTATCTGAGTTGCAAATTTTTTATTTTTTTATTTTTATACTTTCTAGCATTGCTCTGGTGGTTAGGGAGAAGTCTGATAGATATCTGAATATCTGTTTTGGTAGCGGGATACCAGAAAAAGAAAATTAGACATTTTGAGTTCCCATTTAATGTCATAGTTCACAATTCCCATTTAATGCCATGTTTGCTTAGAGAAGTGGAAAATCTTGTTGTCTTCACTTAAGTTTTGATAGCATGGATTGAACATTCGGCAATTTAGTTAGACGAATCAGGCATGTTGCTATTGTGGTTCTTGAATGAGATGTAGAATTTGAATATCTGATGCGGACTTTCTAAATGGATTTATCTAATAATTTCCAGCTGATCTTGGTGGATGGACGCGTATTGTTGTGGAGAAGCCTTTTGGCAAAGATTTAGAATCTGCCGAGCAACTCAGTTCCCAGATTGGAGAGTTATTTGGTGAACCACAAATTTTTCGTATTGATCACTATTTGGGAAAGGAATTGGTGCAGAATATGGTAATATATGTATAAATAGGTTTTAGTTGTTCTTTATTTCGTTTCATAGACTGCTTATTTCTATTCTGACATTGAATATGCAGTTGGTTCTTCGTTTTGCAAATCGCTTCTTCTTACCACTTTGGAATCGTGACAACATCGAAAATGTGCAGGTGAGAGTCCTTTCACTGATCATGGTTGAAAGTTACTCACCTAAGCTGAGGTTGTAAAAGTACAAGACTAGTGATAAAGTAGGAGGCACACTGCGTCGAGGCTATAATCTTATTGTCCCCCCCAAAATACATGTGTATCAATCAATGGTTACCTCAATATAATATGTTGTAAATTCATTTTCACCTAATGTAACATGTGGTATTTCCAAGCATTATTAAGTCACAAATTTCAATCTACATCTTGTTTGTATGTTTCTCTCACAGATTGTGTTCAGGGAGGATTTCGGGACTGATGGTCGTGGTGGATATTTTGATGAATATGGGTATGCTCTATAAATGCTTGCATCTCAGTTGGTTTGCCTTGCAGGACCTTAAATGAGAAATCATTTCTTTGTCCTTTTTAAAATGTTCTTTTGTTTTTCAAATTTCTTGTATTTGAAAATTTGCATTCTTATAAATTGGTCTTAGTTTTTCATTATTACTTCATTCTATATTTTTTGCTGACATTGGAAAAGAAACTTTTAAAATTTCAATTCTAAATGGCTAAACAATTTTTAGAGTCTCTGGTGTTGGTTTACCTGGTTTTATATAGTAAATAGATCATGTTGGTAAAGAGATCTAACAAATTAATTATCATTTTGGCAGAATTATTCGTGATATCATTCAAAATCATCTGTTGCAGGTAAGGCCTTGGTTTAGATTCATATATATTTAAAGATGTCATCTCTGTATGATTGATTATCTCTCAAGTCTGGATTAGTTATTTTGTTGGAGTGTTTAGGAGTTATAGTCCCATTTATCTTCTTGTGTCCTGAACTGTAGTTTTTCTGAGTCCATTTTAGTTATCCATGTTTGACATTTGCTTGTGGTAAGATACGTATAGGAACTTGGTTGGCCTTGTGTCTGTTGTTATCCAACTACAGCCGGCTTTCCTTGGACTTTTGTTACTCCAACCCTCCCTTGCAACCCATTGCCACACAAACTCCCAACCTATCACCAGAAAAACGAAGATGTCTTAATTTTGACAGAATTATATTATTAACTGTTTATCCACCGACTGCAGGTTCTTTGCCTGGTTGCCATGGAAAAGCCCGTTTCTCTCAAACCTGAGCACATCCGGGATGAGAAAGTGAAGGTACGTATCTTTACATGCCATTGCATGCTCTAAAGCCTCTCTGATTAAGTAAGAAACCCAGATGTGTTGGGTCCCCATACCTCCAATCCACACCCTTCTGTTTCTGTCCCATTATAAAATTTATTTATCATAGTAAACTAACTAAATGAACATAAAAATAAAACAACCTTTGCTGATCTAGAGAGTATAGGATTGTCGAAAGACCTTTTTTTTAGAGGACTATTCATGTGTCACAATTGACATAAAACTTTTTTCCCCATAAAATCTTCTGTTCTTAATTATATGTTATGAGTTCCAGACATGTCTTCTTATATTGCTTTCTGATTATTATGTGAAACTCAGGTTCTTCAATCAGTTCTTCCAATTAAAGATGAAGAGGTTGTTCTTGGACAATATGAAGGCTATAGGGATGATCCAACGGTTCCTGATCACTCAAACACTCCAACTTTTGCAACTGTGGTTCTGAGAATACATAATGAAAGATGGGAAGGTATGATACATTTCACAATCTGTTTATTCTTCTTTCGAAAATTCTTTATAGTTCAGTGAAAAATAATCTCTAAGCCTCAATTTTGGGTATATATTTTATATGTTTGTCTTTCTTCTTCTTCTTCTTCTTTTTTTTTTTTTTTTTTTTTTTCCAATTTCTACTTACAGTCAAAGCCAATTTCTTATTCAGGTGTCCCATTTATACTTAAGGCTGGGAAAGCATTGAATTCAAGAAAGGCAGAAATACGAGTTCAATTTAAGGATGTTCCTGGTGATATATTCAAATGTATGGCACCAGACCTTTAGAATTCTGGGTGACTTATCTTGAAAATTTTACTTGGTTCCATCATACGTATTCTCTCTAGTTTTCTATGTTTAACTTGCATGCAGAAAGGAGTGTCATGATCTGACATGACTTTTGTACCTAGCATATTGAAGTATGAAATGGAAGTTGGTCAACAAGTTTGGGATGGGGTTTTCTTTTCCTTTCTCCTCATGAATGAAAGTAATGCAACAATTTACTAAGGTGTTCTTGTACTCGTAAAAAAAAATTCATGATTATCAGCTAAGTGAACATTTCTGTGAAGATTTTTATGCTGGGGAATAAGTAAAAAGGCCCATTGTCTGTTTATGCAATATGTTTATTTTCAACTCTAGTTGCTCGTTACATAATTCCATGTCTTCTTGCTAAAGCTGCTTTTGTTATACTTGATGGTCTGTCAAATATTTGGTTGCCTGAAAGTTTTTAATCTGATGGTCTGTCAATTGGTTGCTTAAAAGGTTTCAATCTATTTCTTGATTGAATGTTGTCTGAATGTTTAGGTAAAAAGCAAGGGAGAAATGAGTTTGTAATACGCCTTCAACCTTTAGAAGCCATGTATATGAAGCTTACGGTATGTTAGTGATTCTAATGCACCGTTACAAGAATTATTGGTCCACAATGTTTGAGCTGGTACTGCTTACATTTTCATGTGTGTGTTTGTTGTTGAAGACTTGTGGGGCATCATGTGAAGTAACAAACATTGTGCATCTGCCTGTCTTTGAATTATTTGAGTTGCAAATTTTTTCCACTTTTTATTTGTTGGAAAGAAACTCTTCAGCACATCTCCGAATTTCTTATTCTGATCTGGAAAATGGGTCCAGAATTAAGTTTTGAAAATAAGGTTGCTTTTTGTGGTTATCCAATGTAAAGGTTTGAAACCTTGTGTGCTAGTGTACCTGTTCATCTTTCACCTATCTGGTGGGAAAATTAAGTGGGGATAGCTATTTTCTCTACCTGATCTTTGTATCATAATTGTTTTCTTCTGATCAAAATTGGAGATAGCCACTAGCTTCATGTATGGATCAAACCATCAAAACAATGATTTGGTTACTTTTTTTCTTTTTTTTTTTTTTGAGCAATTTGAGCACTTGAATTAACTTTAGTAGTATCATACTATATCATACTTTTGTAGCACATTGTCCTATCGATAGTACACCGTTCATTATTAGCTTTATAGAAATTTTAGGAAAATAATAGAAATCTTAATTTTCCTGTAATCATCTCATAATTAACTTGAGTTTATTGTTCTCTGAAAACCCATTGCTCAATGTCTCTCATGCAGGTCAAGCAGCCTGGACTAGAGATGTCAACAGTCCAAAGTGAATTAGACTTGTCATATGGGCAACGTTATCAAGGGGTTGTAATCCCGGAGGCTTACGAACGTCTAATTCTTGACACGTATGATCCTTGCCCTTCCATATTCTCAGTAGTGTCTAATAATTCTGCTTTTGTTTCTGGCAGTTGGCACAACTGTTTTTGCATACACAACTCTAGCGCAATAGTAATATAGGGATGCTGGAGACTGAGGATTAATACTCTTGCTATTCATTGATTTTTTACTCATTGAGAATGGGAATTTGGTTTTACAGAATAAGAGGTGATCAGCAGCATTTTGTTCGCAGAGATGAGTTGAAGGTATGAACATTGTACACTTAAGTAAAAATATCTTAGCACGTATGGACAGTTCCCAATTTGACTGTTGTATCAACCATCAGGCTGCCTGGGAGATCTTCACACCTCTTCTGCACAGAATTGACGATGGAGAACTGAAGCCGCTTCCGTACCAACCTGGCAGCCGAGGTCCTGCAGAAGCAGATGAGCTGCTAGCAAAAGCTGGTTATGTTCAAACACATGGCTATATATGGATCCCTCCCACCCTGTAGAACGCACCATGCTTGCTTTTATGGTGTATCTATCCTTTTGATTTTGCACTCAGCTTGATAAGCTTTCTGATCAGAATAAGCATCTGATATGGTGTGTGTGAGCAGTATATATGTAACATGATACAAATTTATTACTCATAAGTAATTCCTCATCTTCGGACACGGTCTACCTGTCAAAAGAAAAGAGATCAAACCAGTGGCGGAGCCACAATTTTGGTTCACAAAGGCAAGATTAAAAGATAAAGTTGAAAATAGAAATTGGTTAAAAATATGTAGTTTATGTAAGATTCCAGCTTTGTCACTCCCATCTATCTTCCAAAATATCTAATGTATCTTTTAAGTTTAAATGGTCATTTATTTCAATGTGAAAAATAGAATCAGATAAGTAGTTTGATAAATATTGTATGAAGCTATGGGACCAGAATCTCCTCAGATTTTTTAAATCTGAACCATCCATTTCATCTGTGGGTTAAAACAACTTTCACCTTTTTTGTTTTACCAAAATTAATTAATTGTGTTTTTCCTCCCAAAAAAAAATAAAATAAAGACTTTTCTTCTTTCTCAAACCATTTCCTGGAAAATAAAAAAAAAAAAACGTAGAAAAGTGATGGGCCAACAAGTCTTTTGCCCCCTCTTGCGACTCCGCTGTGGATCCAAGCAAAACTAGTACTGTTTTTCACTTTTTAATCTCCATTTTACATTTCAATTAATGGAGTACAAGAATTATGAAAAAAATGTATATAATATATAATATATAGACCCAATTTTCCGACTTGGTGGTATTGGACTACTTTTTTTTTTCACATCACCCTACAATAAAATAATTTCACTAAAAAAAAAAAACCTAAAACTTCGATGTTTTATTAAAAAATTTCACTTCATTGCAATTATTTTTTTTTATTAATTTTTTTCCCCTTAAGATTTTCGTATGCTGACTTTTGAAACAGAAGTTAATGGAACAACTTATTACTTATCCGAAAAAGAGTTAATGGAATGAATTTATTCCTATCTGATTTGGTCTTGGTCTTCTGATATCATCCTATACGTAGATTGCGTTTGTTCCAAGTTAAACAAAAAGTATTTAAGCGTCATCTAAATGGAACAGCATATGAGCCTAACCTATTTAGACTAAGGACGGCTGCTTTTACTTCCTCTAATGAGACTTGCTTGATAAGCAAAGCACGGCTATTATAATTTTCATCACAAATCCCTTATATTGATCTAACCGTTTACATTATACTTATCATGTCAATTATTAAAATATAAACAATTACGTAACAGTCTATATAATACTTATAATATTTATGAACTGATATAACAATTCATATGACACTTATCACATCAGTCATTAAAATGTTAACTACCGCATAACAATCTACATGACACTCAGAAGTAAAATTGTATATTGCTTTGAAAAAATGGGGCAAAATTGTAATTTCACAAAAAAAATTTTTGTGAAATTACAATTTTGCCCCCATTTTTCAATGACCGGCTCCCCTCCCGTTGAACTCCATCTGGAGAGGATCCGGATCCATTGCTTTAAGGGCTAATGTCCTCCTATACAATTTTAAAATTGCCATAAAATTTATGGTTTTTTATGAATATTTCCCCAAAAACAAAATTTTAACCCCCAAAATTTTAATTTTTTAAATTTTGTCCAACAACCTTATATTTCTTGGTTTTGCCCCTAATGACACTTATTTCAATGAGAGAATATATAGTAAAAATTACACTACTCCTAACATTTTTCTTCTTAATTTGGTGATTCGATTAATTTAATCTTGTCGTGAAATAATTGCATAAAACTTATAAAAAGAAGTAATGTATTCTAATACCCTTTTCTTTTTCTTTTTCTTCTTTTCCAACCTGCCCCTTATATGCGGTACTTCAAAAGATATCAACATAGATATTTATATTATTAAAATAAAAGACCCTACTTGTCTTTTTATTAACATAAAGATATTTATAATCTACTAGATAGCATGTATCACTAATTAGCAAACTTTATATACTATTTTTTATATACTGATAAAAGAATTATGATGAAAAAAAGAAACGTTGTCTTCTGAAAGGAAAAATAAAATAAATAAATTGTGTAGTCTAATAATTTTTTTATTATGCATGAAAACTTGATTGTGTGATTAAATATTCATATTTTATACTAATAAAATATTTAATCTTTATCATTTTGTAATAAAAAAATCAGCAATTATTATTTATGAAGAGAATATTCTAATTGTATAATCTAACAAAAAAAAAAAAAAGCTGTTTTAAAAGCCTAGACCTATAGATTTTTGGATTTTGTTCTTTAACTACCCAACATGTCTACGTTAAAAGCTAACCTATAGATTTTTGATTATTTTCTTTCCTACAACATTCTAAAATAAATGTCCAGTTTTAAAATTTTAAAAAGTTTATTTTGACATTTTTAAGAAGTCTTATTTAATTCATTTATTTATTTATTTTAAATGACTTATTTATTTTAAATGACTTATTTATTTATTTATTTTAAGTAATTAAAATATAAAACTTCTTAAAACACGTAACATTAATTAATATAAAATGAATGTAAAGATAAATATTACTCTTTTTTTTATATATATATATATATAAAAGAATATTAAAGTGAATTAATTTTTTTAAAATTATAATTTTTATTATTACTTATTAGAATGATATAATTTAGAAAGAATTTACCCCAAAAAAAAAAATAGAAAGTGAAATCCTAAAAGAAAAAGGAAACATATCCGATCTCCGAAGGCAAGTCCTAAAGCCTAATTGGTCCAAGAAACTGATTGCAAATTCTCTGTGTCTCTCTCTCTGGCTCTCTCTGTTCGCAAACCCTCTCATATCAGTCCCTCCCTTTTCCTTTCTCCGAATCCGCTTCTCTGTTTGCAAATCTTCTTTGTCAACTTTCCTTTCTTCTCTCTGTTTCTCAGTTCGTCTCTGTACCTTACATTGTTACTTTGTTAGAAGCATCAAAAACAAAAACAAAAAAATATCGTTCTCTCTTTGAGTTTCTCACCTGGGTTTCCCTTCTTTTTGTTTCTATTAAGTCCATATATTTCATCCTCCTAAAAAGGCTCTGTTTTGAGCTTCACCTACGCTCTGAATATCCCAATTCTTCTCTGATTTCTGGTGCTTTTGTTTTTTCTTAGCCACTGGAATCGAGGGTTTTCGTTTTTCTTTTTTCTTTTTTCTTTTTGTTTGGGTTTCCTTTATTAATCAAGGTCTTTTTTTGTTTCTCTTCCTGTGATATAAAAAGATTTGTGGGTATTTTATGATTGGGTTGTTTGAGCCCAGTCTTGGTCTCTTGGCAGAGGATTTGTGTTTCTTTTCTTGGTGCCCAAGAAACAAGAATGCCTCTCAATTTCTCTGATTGGGATTTCCAGGGTTTGGATTCTGAATTTGAGAGGTCTGATTGCAAGGGAATGGGCAAGACTGAATTGGGAGGCAGTGGTGATTCGGTGGTTGATGATGATGTTATCGATAAGTTGCCTATTGATCCATTTGGAATGAATATAAACTCAACGATTATGATCACGGGTTGGTTTCAGAACTTGGGAGTGGAATCTGATTGGGATTTTGATGGTTCTGGGGTTGATGAAGATGAAGATGAAAAAAAGTTCGATGATCATCATGAGCTATTCGCAGGGCTGAATTGGGTTTGGGATGGTTCTATGAGGGTTGAACCGGAATTGAGTAACGTAAAAATTGGTGGGATATCAATTCCATGTGATGGGTTTGATAGTTGTGGGGTTGAGACTGAACTGCTTAATGTGGAGGAGTTTATGAGTTTGGGCAATTGGGTTGTTGGCAAAGGAGCCCAGGAGTCGAGGGATTGTGGGAAAACTTGTTTTGATGGTGGTGAAGGAGGTGCACCTCACGATGCCATGTTTTTTGCTTTGGCCTATCTGGGTGTGCAGGACCTGCTTAATGTAGAAAGGATTTGTAAATCTTTGCATGATGTGGTTAGAAGTGATCCTCTTCTGTGGAGGAGTATTTACATTGATCAACCGTTGAGCGAGAAGCTCACTGATGATGCTCTTCTGAAGTTAGCTAACAGGGCACAAGGGACTCTTCAGTGCTTGAGCCTAGTGGACTGCAGAAGAATCACAGATGGTGGTTTGAAGCGTGTGCTTGAAAACAATCCAAAAATGACAAAGGTTTGTATCCTGGAACAAATATGATATTTTGTAATCATTACTACTATTTATAAATATTAGGGTGTTGTCTCTGGCTACCATTGGTGATACTTTTTATGATATTATAGTAGATATCTTTTCTGTTGTTTTTCTTCCTCTAATAATGCATTTTGATGTTTTGAGGTTGTCAACATATATTATCCTTGAAACTACTTTCATTCCTTAGTTACTATAGCTGGTATGGTCTCTTCTTCCATTCTAAGTATTCTTTGTACATGTAACAGAAGTACAGATGAAATGATTTTTTATTATCTCAATTGAAGTAATGAGCCTCCCAATATATAAATTTTCATACATTATCCTCTCTCTTATGCATAACTGAATCTGATATTAATGCCTTTTTACATGTCAATCTAATAATAGGGCGTTTGGACATCCTATACAAGTTGAGCGAGTCTAATATATTTTAGATCGCTTCTGAAAGATGTCCCATGTTTTTTTATGGCAATTAATTATCTGAATATATATATTGTTTTTTAAAAAAAGCATGTGTAAAACATAGGCCTTTTAGGATTTCATCCGGTGATCTCATTCTGTTTAAGTTGGTATGTATCAGGCAAAAAACTTGGCATCTTTTGCAGTTCTTTATGCTGCTAATCTTTATTATTGGTTGTGATTTTCTTTTATTCGTTTTAATCTAAATTTGAAGTGGGCAGAACCAAAAACTTCTAATTGTTGCAACTGTTTCCTTTCCCTTTTTTCTCATCATGTTTATCTTGAACTTTACGTTAATTCACTATTGTTAATGGTTTTTGTTCTTCTGAGATTTATTAATTTATAAATTTGCACTTCTTGCATGCAGCTAAGTGTGCCAGGATGTATCAGACTTAGTATTGAAGGCATATTGAATAATTTAAAGACCTTAAAGTCTGTTGAAGCACCTGGAATAAAGCACTTAAGAATTGGTGGCATTCGTCACGTAAAGGACAAGCAGTTCGAAGAATTGCAGGTCTTGCTGAATGCAGACAACCATATGCAGCTGAATGCCCACAGACCACAGATTTATCATGGGGGAAATTCGTATATCTCTTGTGATGATGATCGTGCCATCGACATTGAGGCGTGCCCCAGGTGCCAGCAGTTGAGACTAGTGTATGATTGTCCAGCAGAGAGTTGCCAGGGAAAACATCAGGCTGCTCAGTCATGCAGGGCTTGCATACTCTGCATAGCACGCTGTATCAATTGTGGCCGCTGCATTAACGACCATGATTATGAGGAAACATTTTGTCTAGACTTACTTTGTTTGGATTGTTGGAAGCAGCTGTTTAATTGTCAAGATAGGTCAGGTGAAAAAGGTGCTTCTAAATGCACCATATTTCATCAAGAGACCAGGTACGAGTTTTGCTTTTATGGCTGATGGAGAAGATACGTTGCCACTGGCTGTAGATTTTGGAGTGGAATCTGCATTGTTTGGCTGTCAAGATGAGAAATACAGTCGCCACTTGCTTAGATGCTAAATGTGGAATCTCCTGTTACCATGAAGAACAAGCAGCTTCTGAAGGCAGAGGAAATGTACCACTCTAGAGCTCTAACTGCATAAATGGTGCTAGTTGACTTTATCTAGATAGGAGGCTAGCTTAGGATGTTTGAGGGGAAGAACTTAAAAAAGAAGAAAGAAATTAAAAATATGGAAAAAGAATGAAAGAGGGGAACTCGACAAGAGGGAAAAAAAAAAAAAAGGAAAGAAAAGAAAAGAAAAAGAAACAATAATGCTGGTCAAATAAACAGAGGTTTGATTTATAATTTTTGTTTCAAATAAGGGTGACCTGATGCTTCAGTGGCTTCTATCCAAAATTTGTATCTTTTGGGGACATGGAAGAAGTAAAGTTGTATGTGCAACTGTGGACCTCAATTATGCTTCAGTAGCATCTGTTGCTATTAATGGTTGCTGAAGTGACAATTCATAAATGTCAGGATTTGTTTAGTTGATGCAGATGATAAGTCATTCTGTTAGAGTATTAGTGCATATGTGTTCTGTGTCAACTTTGTGATACATTTGAGTATGTAGGAAGTTGTTTCACCTCGAGTGAACTTTTATTTTACATAGAATCTGTTTGTTGCAAAGCTGTACTGTTCTTGGCAACCTTATAGTCTTGTAATTGATCAGTAAATAAGAGATTATTATGTATCCATTTTTGTTATGTTTCTATTGTTCTTTCATTTGCTCCTATGGAGTAGCATCTCATTCTTGATAATGCAGCCTTACTCCTTTTAGTTTGATAATGACCGATGATAGTTTAATCTATCTTATGCGAGTATTTTCCATTAACCCTTTCTCTTGCAGGAAAAACTATTACTCTTGCTTTTTACCTGATGTGATTCTGTATGCCTACTCTCTTTCATGGTCTATGTTATGAGCAGGAAGAATGGGTTTCCTAAGCCAAATTCGGGCTATTATTTTGGTACTCAATGGTTCAGAAGACATTTCTATTAATATATTTACTATAAACAGTCCTTACCACGATATTAATAAAAGAAATTTCTGTTGTATTCGAATATCTGTAACTCAAGTTCTTCTAGATTGTGGAAAGAATGATTCTTTGGTTGGTGTTGTGGAAAACTAGTCTATATGTGACTGGTGGGTTTATGAAAGGTGGCTATCGCATTCAAGATGTGAGAGAATGAAGTTTGTGAATTGTTTATTTATGTTAAAATCTAAAACTATTCCCACACCATTAGTTACCATTAGTTTTGAGCCACGGGGACATCGTAAATTAGGGCTGTGCAATAGGTAAATTCATATGAGAGTATGTTTGCCTTCATTTGTTCGGAGGATAGAGTTTTCCTCCAAACTGGGTTGGAGGAACTTCCTACAACCCAGCTTAGAGGAAAACTCTATCCTTGTTCGGACAGGTGTTCAGACAATTGGAGCAAATTTTGAATAGACTCCCATAAAGATTATTCTATTGTACGAAGGACAGAGTTTTCCTCCAAACTAGGTTGGAGGAACTTTCTTCAACCTCATTTATAAAAATGCCATGTGTCCTTTTGCATGTGAGAAGCACATGCATTTTTAATTGCATGTGAGAAGCACATGCATTTTTTAATTGCAAAGACAAAGTTGGAAAAAATTTATAAAAAATGCATGTACTTATTCCAACTTTGTCCTTACAATTAAAAAATACATGTGCTTCTCACATGGAAAGGACACATGACATTTTTATAGATGAGGTTGAAGGAAGTTTCCTCCAACCTAGTTTGGAGGAAAACTTTATCCTTGTGCGAAATGGAAATCCAGTTATGAGTCTTTACATAAAATTATATAGATGATTAGTTAATCTCAAATTCTTTATGACTGCAGTCCTTGATATAGAATGCAAAATAAAGGATTGCAGTATTTATGACTAAAATTTTTAAAATGGTTAGATGGACTGCACAAAATCATTCTCATTTTCTCATCCTCTACCATGCCTACGAGATGAACTGAATTGCAAGGTCTAGCGGGACACAACATGTAGTTAGATGCTCATATAAGTATAATTTGGACACGAAATTGAGATATGATTTCGATGAGATTTACTTATCTAAATATGTAGTTTCAGATTGAACTGTCCAGACAATAAAACACTTTTTAAGTAGATAAATTCCATCATTATTCCGTTTTTTTATTTAATAATAAGAAAAAAGTTACATAGAATCTTACAATTAAATAGGAATGAACCCCAAACAATAAAGTTCAAACGGTAAAAACATCATGATCCTTTCTTATTAAGGACTCGAACATTCTGCAATTGGATCAATAAATTGCAGACACTTCCAATCCTCTGTAACCGACATAAAATTGTGATAGCTAATGATATCATGCGCTACGTTAACGATGGTGTTTTCTCGAAGAATTTTTTGCTACATATTTTCAAAGTCAAATTTGTGTTTTCTTTGACCTTCTCTTCAGTGTTCGAGGTGTTGTCATGCATGACCAAAAACGTTAGGTTTTCACTTTTTTTTTTTTTAAAAAAAAAAATTATGTTTTTTTCTTTGTCTTTTTATAGATGACCTGTCATTCGGTTTGACTGTACAAAAATTTACTTTTGCATTTTTTATGTGTTTGTCATAGAATATTTTTCAGAATACATTTAAGCCCTAGGGTTTGTGTTATGAGGGTCCCAAAGTTCTTTATTTATTTTTTACTTATGTATATTTATTTATTTGTAACGATTTTGAAAACACAAACACAAAACCAAAACAAAACTTTTCTTAAAACCATTAACAAATAATTCAAAAGAGAAAACATTTTTCAAAACACAATCCACTTTTCAAATGTGAATCCTATAAAAAAAAAAACTTTTCTTACCTTGATATCACATCAAAATATTTTTCTAAACCAAAAAACAATTTTTAAAATCATTATCAAACATATCCTTACTCTATTACCTACAATAATACCAAACTAGACCTTAAAACTGCACTTGTTTAAGAGATATACTAGGATTATGATCCCTTATAATTGAAGATTTTGAAAAGTTTTCCCTACCTGTTATAATTGGGCAAAGGTGTGTAAGGGGGCTGATGAGACCCTCTCTTGCTAAGGTAGGGGTCCTTATTAAGGCAGAAAACCATCTCTCACATGGATAAAAATTCATAATAATTATCTCTCTAAATTGTTTATAATTTGAGCATATAATATGAGACCACATATGAGGCCTACTTGCTCAAATAAATTTTGAGCTTAGATGAGTCTCATATATGGTCTATTACCTATTTACCCAAATTGTTAGCAATTTAAAAAATAATTGCCGTAAATCGTGTTTTTCTCCTCCCCTCTTCTTTGAAGAAAAAAATTACAGTAAATCCCCATCCAATCTACTGACGATAATATTTTTTCCACTAGATTCAATGCCAACTTTGTCTTGAGTTTTCACTAGGATTAAATAAAAAGTATTCCAAACTTATGGCTATATATACACAAAAATAAAAAATAAAACTATAAATAAAAAAGAATAAATACCAACCGCGAATTTTGATCCGACCCACAACCGCCTTTCCAGACCCGAAAGTGAGATTCTTTTCTTTGTTGGGTCTCTCAGAACTCAGAAGACCATGGAGGACAAAGCCGCGACCATGGAGAACGGTGAAATTCCCGAAGACGCCAACGAGCGTAAGCGTTTTCTTCTTTGTTATTCATCTCCTTAAATCTTCAAAGGTCACTGGGTTTTGGTTGTTAATTTGGGAATCTCTAAAAAAGTCTGAATTTTTGTTCTTCTTTTTTCTTTGTGGGGGTATTATCCAGATTGCCCTGGTCCCAAATCAGAGTCTGCAGGACAATCTGACGCCTGCCAGGGTTGCCCCAATCAAGAAGTTTGTGCTACTGCACCTAAAGGCCCTGACCCAGGTTCTCTTTCCCTCTCTTATTTCTTGAAAGCTTCTATTTTGTATTCACTGCGAATTCAGATATTTAAATCAATAGATATTAAATTTATTTTTCAATGTTTCTAAGCACTCATGGGTTACTCTGATTTTCCTAGTTTATACTGTCTGAAATCTTAAGTTTTGTAATTTTCCAAAGTCCGCAAGAATTTGGCCGCAATCATTTTAGGGACCATATTGATATGCTATTCAAATTTAGTCCTTAGTGTTGGTGAAATTTATGCTACCCATAAGCTTCAGGTGGTGGATTTAGGACCAGTTCCGCATGTTTTGTATTCGAGTTAAGCTTGTTATTGTTACTGGCTACTTCGAGTTGTGGATGACTCTGGTTGTGTTAGAGCGATATGAAAGCTTGTTACTTTTTAATAAACTATAAAACACCAGCCGGGGGGGGGGGGGGGGCGGGGGGGGGGGTTGTTACAATTCTTGTGTGTATTCGTCCATTAGCATCTGGCCTTGTGTTTATCCTGTGTTACGAACAACAGAACAAATACACCAACTTTAGTAGTTGGTCATTCTCTTTTGTATTTGAGGTTATGGATATTTTTCTGAAGTCGGTGTGGTGATTGTGTTCTGAAGGTTTCGATGATTGACAGAGGGCAGACATACAGATTAAGTTGTTAATATTAATTCATACTGGTATCCTTACAAATGTTTTGCCATTACATTCACACAATAACAACATAAGAAAGCAGAAGCAACCAATAGAAATGGGTCAATGAAAGATGATTATAAGCGTATTTCCTTGATACTTATGAGTCAACAACTCCTGAGTAATGTATTTTAATAGATTTTAGGTTTGTTTCTTTCAGTTTTTAGCTTTGATTCTCATCATCTTTTACTTTCAGGTTGATATCCTGTTGTTTATGTTTCTGTAAAACAATTATCATTTGGGGAGAAAAAGACATTTTAGCTTTTCTCAGGGGCAAGCAGTTCTGTTTGCGGCAGATTCTTGTAGTAGGAAGTGACTTTGGGACAGACTCTCACAATGCCCTTACCCTTGATAGAAGAGGTTGAGTTTGCTGAGAGTGAAAGTCATAATTAGAACCAAGTCAAAGTCCAAAAATATCATTACTCTGAGGCTTGCAGCCTAGGACATGAAAATAAAAGAATGATATAGCCATTGGATTAAATAGTCAAAAATGAAATTTGAATATTCAAGTATCACTTAATGCTATTTCAGCTTCCTGTTGATATGATCAGAAAAGTAATCCTCCCTTCCTTCTGCCAATTTTGAGTGAAAGGCCTTTCACCGAAAGTCTGTTAAGCCTGTTCATCAAACATCATTATCTTTGGAGACCTTAACTAGAATAAGTTTTTTTTTTTTCAAGCCTGCTTTGCAACCGAGCCAAAAGCATACTGAGCATCTCCAAGTCCCAACTGCTGGCTGCTGCACTTTTTTAGTGATCTTGTGTTGTTACCCTACGTGTGGAAGAATTTGCCTAATTTTCTGACACAATATTTTAATCCAAATATGGATTAATCAGACTCTTAGAGAAAAACCCAAATACTGTGTGTCCTTGTTGAGAAAAAATAGCTATATCAGAATGTATTGGTAGATTTTATTGTTTTTTTTTTTTGTTTTTGGGGGGGGGGGGGGGGGCAGGTCTGATATGGTCAAATTAATTTAGGGTGGGGAGGTTAGTGATTAAATTTATACATGGGGTGCAAGGTCATCTTTCAATATATCTTAGGTTATCATTTATATAATTCATATAAGAAATCATACTGACTTTGTATGGTGCATGTTGTGTTCATGACCAAACAGCCAGAAGGAATGTCTGTAAATTTTTAATTCGATAGAATTTTATTTGGTACAAATTTTGCCTATGCAGTATTCGTCTCCTGTTTATGCATAACATTTTTAAGTAGTATGTACCCTGTCTTAACTTTCTGTATGTTGGTTTCTGCAGACTTGGTTGCAATTGCTGAAAGATTGGCTACTGTCAAGCATAAGATTCTGGTTTTATCGGGGAAGGGTGGAGTTGGCAAGAGCACATTTTCTGCCCAACTGTCATTTGCTCTAGCAGCAATGGACTTCCAGGTAGGTCTTCTTGACATTGACATTTGTGGCCCGAGCATACCCAAGATGCTTGGCCTAGAAGGTCAAGATGTCCACCAGAGCAACCTTGGCTGGTCTCCCGTCTATGTCGAGTCCAACCTTGGGGTCATGTCGATCGGATTCATGCTTCCGAACCCTGATGAAGCTGTCATATGGAGAGGCCCACGCAAGAATGGGCTCATCAAGCAATTCCTAAAGGACGTGTACTGGGGTGAACTTGATTTTTTGATTGTTGATGCTCCTCCCGGGACCTCAGATGAGCACATCTCAATTGTCCAATTGCTAGAGGCTACTGGAATAGATGGTGCAATTATAGTCACCACTCCACAAGAGGTCTCCTTGATTGATGTGCGGAAAGAAGTGAGTTTCTGCAAGAAAGTTGGAGTCCAGGTTCTTGGGGTTGTTGAGAATATGAGTGGCTTGTGCCAACCAATGATGGATTTCAAGTTTATGAGGATGACGGAGACAGGTGAACATACAGATGTTACAGAGTGGGTTAAGGAATATGTGAGAGAAAAAGCGCCAGAACTTCAAAATTTGATAGCTTGCAGTGAAGTCTTTGATAGTAGTGGTGGTGGTGCAGAAAAAATGTCTAGGGAAATGGGTGTGCCTTTTCTTGGCAAGGTTCCATTGGATCCACAGCTCTGCAAGGCAGCTGAAGAAGGTAGATCATGCTTTGTTGATAAAAAATGCCCCGTGAGCGCTCCTGCACTGAAGAGGATCATAGAAAAATTAATAGAAGAGCATGGGTTCTCAAGAAAGTTGGTAGATGATAGTGCGTAGGCAATTTGCTTTGGCTCGTGGCCCTTGCGGATCAAAATTTTGTCTGTGTTCTTTTGTCCCCTTTTATCTATAAGTAGCATGAATTTAATTTGTTTGTGGCGTTTACATTACTTTTTAAGTTTTATGTAACAACAGAGTTGTTTAAACGTGACCGCTGGTGAATGTAATGACCCTTTTTGGCTGTTTCAAATAAAAAGATTCCCCTTCTTGTATCAGCCACAGTGATGGTTCCATAACATAGACAACAGAACAGAGGGTGATTCTTGTATTAAAAGTGACTTATCTTTTTGTTTTTTCTTCTCATAGATGTCTCATCGTCCGTGACGGCCTGACGGGCACAAGTCACTGCCACTGATTGGTCCCCTACTCATCTCCTGCCACTCCCCCATCGGCATCCATTTGCATTTGCTTCCCAATCATCACTCATAACTTGGCCATATGAATTGCAACCAATTCCGGCATTCAATTAAGAGACAATCCAACAAAGTTCATTTGTCCGAGTAGGTCTTGAATTGTTTATACACTTGCCTGGTATGAGGTCTTCTCTCATGTAAGGGTCGAACAAGCTGAAATTTGATCACACATATAATTGACATATGACTTGTCAAATGTAAGTCACGTGACATTAGTTGATGACTTTGGCTTAGATGATATTAAAAAAACGACATAAATATTTCTTAGTTTTTTCAATAGCCCAAATTTATTTTCATTCTCTTTTTCTTGTAAAAAAATTGAAATTAAATATGAATAGTAAAAAAATACAGGAGATTTTGTCCAAATCCTTAGTTGATTGGTGGTAACATACTATTGAATTTGAATTTTCCCTTAAATTAAAATAATAAGAAACCGGATACTAAATTTGAATTTTCCCTTAAAAAAAAAACACTGCAGCCTATATCACATTCACATTTTTATTTTTTATTTAAAAAAAAACGATTCTAATTTCTAAGCCGAAGATCTCGTGAAAATCACGAGAAATTAATGAGTCTCCTTTATCCT
This sequence comes from Betula pendula, assembly GCA_900184695.1. Taxonomy (NCBI): domain Eukaryota; kingdom Viridiplantae; phylum Streptophyta; class Magnoliopsida; order Fagales; family Betulaceae; genus Betula; species Betula pendula. The sequence continues at coordinate 126,398 of FXXK01001041.1, forward strand.
CGAAATCAACGGTGATTCGGCCACCCGTGATCATCGGTCCCTCGAGTAATCCGCCCCTCCATTTCTCTTCCGAGTCCTTCAATGTAGACTATATATAAACTCACTCTCTCTCTGTCTCTCTTCGTTCCTGTGAGAAGTTTCTTTGTTCTTTTTTTCTCTGACAGACACAGTGACAGTCATGGGGAAGATCAAGATTGGGATCAATGGTATACATTGGAGTCCATTTGTGTGTGTGTGTGTGTGTGTGTGTGTAGTCTAATATTTGAACGATGATATATGACGATGACGATGATTTTTTTTTATTTGCTAATGGTGAAGGATTCGGAAGGATCGGGCGCTTGGTGGCGAGGGTTGCTCTGCAGAGAGATGATGTTGAACTCGTTGCTGTTAACGATCCTTTCATCACCACTGATTACATGGTCGCTCTCTCTCTCTCTATACATTCATATATATTTACATACGTTTGTTTATATATATATATATATATAATATATATATAATATATATATTGGCCGTGATCACCTTACTGTTTGCTAATGACACATCAGGGTTGCCTTTTAATATAAGAAACACGTTGATAACAACGCTGTTTTCTACGTTTGATTTGAATTTTGTGATGATTTATTGGCCGTGCGTTCCATTGGAGGGTGAACTGGTGAAGTATTTTGTGTATGCTTTGCCTGTTGGATTGGTGGCAGGGTGGCTCGATACATTTTGAGGCATAAGGCGAGAAATTTAAATTAGACGTAAGGCGAGAAATTTAAATAAAGTATTTTTTTAAAAAAAATTTAATATTAATTTAATATTATATTTTTATTTAAAAATCATTCTTCTTGCTTTTTGGAATGCAAAATTACTTATTTAAGTTTTTCTAATATTTTCTTTTCAATTGATAATATAGCTATTCAAGTTTTTTTAACATTTCATTTCCAATTGATAATATGGCTAATCCGTTCATTGTCATCTTTTTGTTGTATTACTACATTATTTTCTAACTCTTTTTGATAAATTTCTTGTTCATTTATGAGTTTTTCACAGAAATTATAATTTATATGCTTATTGCTAATAACAAATTTATTTAGAGATCATTTTTGAGATTCAATCAATTTTTTTACTTCTCTCTCTCTCTCTTTTTTTGTAAGTTTTTCATATTCATGGCCAGATGCATATTTTCTAGTAGACATCTATAACAAGAAATATTTACAAATTATATATATTTTATCATTGATGAGATATAGAATGATTTTCAAGACTTCAATAATGAGTTGTTGGAAATTAATGAAATTTGAGAATAAGAGAAGAATTCGAATTTGAATAAAAGTTAAATAGAGAAATATAGAGAAAAAATGGAAACTTATAAAGAGAAGTTCGTAATTGAATAAAATATTTAGAAATTTTTCATATTCTTAACATTTAATTTTTGTTTCTTTCCATTTTATTATGAACGTTGGATTCCAATCATTTGACTTCAATAATAAATGCTATATTTTTTAACGTTGCGTGTGGAAAGAAGCTATTATTTGATTATTTATTTAATGTTATAAATTTTACCATAATTTGGGGCCTTAATTCGAGAATATTGACTATAATTACTTATTACCAATTTACCATAATTATTATTTAATTACGTGTAGACAAAAGTTACTATTAATTACTTATTTATATTTTATCATAATTTGAGGCCTTAATTAGAGAATATTGACTATAATTAGAGCTAATAGAAAAAATCTTTATTAATTTTTTTTTTTTGCTTTATTAAATTGGGAGCCTTAGGCAACCACCTAACCTGCCTAAAGGTTGAGCCGTTCCTATTGGTGGGAATCTACACAGATTGGTTGGAACTGTTTAGTTCCCGTTCGAATACGAAAAAGTTCATTGTTTGGATTTTTTTTGTTGAGATTTTCATGGTAGCCAAAAGATGTGTTTTATTTTTAATTTTTCTATTTGTATGTACGCAATGCATGTAATTGTACATCGGTTCCGTCTAGCCTAATGTGATGTTTTTGGAGGGAAAGAAATAGTAGAAGCTTCTAAAGACTTCTTTCTTCGATACTCTTTACTTATGGATAGCTTTTATGATTTCTTTTTTTTTTTTTTTCATTTTCTATCTCTTGTAAACTTCATTTTCTGTCTCTTGTAAACTTCATTTTTTGTGTACCGGGATTACAATTTGGCGTTTTTTCTTTTTCTTTTTATGAATTTTCAATTAGTTATAAAAAAAAAAAAAATTGCATGTAATTGTACATTGAATAAACATCCAGTTTTGCTAAGTCGAACTCTGGTATTGTGCTGCACAGACGTACATGTTTAAGTACGACACTGTTCACGGCCCGTGGAAGCACCATGAACTCAAGGTTCAGGACTCCAAGACCCTTCTCTTTGGGGACAAGCCGGTCACTGTTTTTGGTATCAGGTATTATCTGCTTCTATTTCCTTAATTAATTCTTTGCTTATTATCTAGAGGGAAATGGGATTTTTTATTTTTTATCTTTGTTAATATATATGCTTGTTTTGATAATTAGGAACCCTGAGGAGATCCCATGGGCCGAGGCTGGAGCTGATTTTGTTGTTGAGTCCACTGGAGTTTTTACCGACAAGGACAAAGCTGCTGCCCACTTGAAGGTTTGTGATTAGGTGCGTGAATCATCTCGCTTTGCATTGATTATTGAATTTATTGCTCTTATGTTGGTATCATGATACCAACATTTTGAAGGGGAACTATAAACTATTCTTTATATGAGGGAATGGTCTTCGTGTGATATTGTCTTCAATGTCACAACAACCCCAATTGATACTGCTTTTTGGGTCCATGATTACATCATTTTAGATTATCAGCTGCTATTTGGCTCTTCTAATATAGTATATCTCCTTTGAAAACTTTGTCAATGGGAATAGTCTTGGGAAATGGGAAGGAACTAAAAATCATGTGGGAGAACATGCATAGAAGCTTTTTTCTTACTGCTTTTTAAAAGATATTCTCTAGTGTTTTGTGAAATCAAGTTTTCTGTTTTCATTTTGTTTATGAAAATGGGATAGTTATGTAAGGCTTTGATAATGATTATTTTCCTTTTTGGAACTGAAACTAAATGGGCCCTAAACAATTATGTGGCCTTTCTCAATACTTTCATTTATCCTTTGCTGAAACTTGTGCTCAGATTTGGCCACGATCTCTTACTAGGATTTTACTGTATTTTCTTTAGGGTGGTGCAAAGAAGGTAATTATTTCTGCCCCTAGTAAGGATGCTCCGATGTTCGTTGTGGGTGTCAATGAGAAAGAATACAAGCCAGAACTCAACATTGTCTCTAATGCTAGCTGCACCACCAACTGTCTTGCTCCATTGGCAAAGGTAGGTTTTATACTTTTCTTGTTGCTTTAGCTTATGAAATTTTTTTACTTTAACCAATGCGAAAGAAGGAAAAAAAATTAAGTGAATATCTTATGATTCTCAAAAATACATCTCTTCGCAGGTAATCAATGATAGATTCGGTATTGTTGAGGGTCTCATGACTACTGTCCACTCCATTACTGGTGAGTGTACAATGGAATACATTCTTTTCAGCTGCAATGCTATGTCCTGTTGATTGACGTGTCTTTCTATGTCGTGCAGCCACACAAAAGACTGTTGATGGACCATCAATGAAGGATTGGAGAGGTGGTAGAGCTGCTTCCTTCAACATCATTCCTAGCAGTACTGGAGCTGCTAAGGTGCGTACATACTTGTTTTGAAATGCATAAGTTCGTGGTTTTTAGCATTTTATATATAGTTTGTTGGCTTATATGCGTATTTGATTCTGCAACTCTGCAGGCCGTTGGTAAAGTGCTGCCAGCATTGAATGGGAAGTTGACCGGAATGGCTTTCCGTGTTCCCACTGTCGACGTTTCAGTTGTTGACCTAACTGTGAGACTCGAGAAAAAGGCCAGTTATGAGGAGATCAAAGCTGCTATCAAGTAAGGATCAGGAATGCTTTGTTCTGAATTTTTTGATTAAAATTGTAAACGAAAAAGGCTGATGCTCCTATTATCCACATAGGATTGGTTGAGTAATAGTATATAATTATCTGGTCAGTCCTCATTGCCTTATTTTGTTGTGTAGGGAGGAATCTGAGGGCAAACTGAAAGGAATCCTTGGTTACACTGAGGAGGATGTTGTGTCAACTGACTTTGTGGGTGACAACAGGTGAGGTGGTTTATGCTGATTATTGTCATGATATGTATATGATTATTACCTCCTAAGATAGTTGTGATGTTTGGAGTATTTCAAATAAACTTTTTAAAGCAGGGGGCGTCCACAAATCTGTGATATTTCTTCTGGCTATTTGTCTACTCCTCCTTGCTATTAATTTTTCTATGGATTTAGTCTTTTTTATATTTCTTGGCCTTTTTAGTTGTTAATGCAAGTGAGCGTGTAATTCAAGCTTAGTGTGTGATCTTCTCCTTGTTGCAGGTCCAGCATTTTCGATGCCAAGGCTGGAATTGCACTGAATGACAACTTTGTGAAGCTTGTTGCTTGGTATGACAATGAATGGGGTTACAGGTAATATATGTTTTTATACCTTGAATCATATTCTCACAACATATTATTGTAGGCTGTATAGTTTTTAAATTGGATGTTTGAATTAGTGGCTTTTGGGTCGATGGAATTTTCCCCAACTCAGTTTGAAAGAAAATTTTGTCCGTTTATTATTACCTCCACTTTTCAATAGTTGACTATCTTACCGGAATTGTTTTCAGTGGACTTCCTCCGGTTCCTTTCAGTTGTCTTGGGTTTAACTTTTAAAATGGTTTGTTTTTGTTGCAGCTCACGTGTTGTTGACTTGATCCGACACATTGCCTCTGTTCAATGAGGCTATCAGGGTCTGGACTGGTCCTGAGATATTGAGCTTCCATTTCCTTTGGCTAGTTTGCAATTTAGTTCGTACTTTCATGAGAGAGATGTTTTGTAATAATTGACATTTGAGGATGGTATTGGTATATTATTTACATATCTCACTTGGTCTCTGTTTTCAATTTGGGGTTACCCCCTTTTTTCTTGAATGGTTTGTGTCTCAGATATGTTTAGTAATTATCACATTTTATCTAATGGATTTGATGTTGAGTTTCCATGTTCTATTTAGTTTTGTGAATGATTTTATCGATTTTGGATGGACATCTACAGGAATGAGAATGCTAAAAATCTTTGCTATTTCTCTAATTATGTTAAAAGAAATTTCTCTAATTCAATCTATTAAATTGTGACATTTCAATGGCTTATGTAATTTGAATTTCTATGTAAAATTGCTAACAGCTTATGACACATGTCAACAAGTTGTAAAAGTGTTGTACATTTACCATTTTTTGTTACTTAAACATGATGATAGCCCTCGTTCAATCTCTCGATTTCGTTTTTGGCCTGTGAGTGCACTGAGCAGTCAGAAAAAACCACCCGTGCCAACAGTTTACAAAATGGATTATCTTTTAATCAATAGTTTCCATTCGAGGTGGAACCTGAATAATGACCCCATTGATGATCCAGAAAGAACGACTGGCCAGGTTTCGAACAGTGTCAGATTGATACATTCAGGCAAAAGAGTTTAAACTACGTAAGTGCACTCTTAGGATCACATAAGGAGTTGCAGTGAACCTGATCATGCTCCAATAAAAATGATGACATAGATTGTTGACAATGTAGTGCTTTGGATGCTGATCCCATTCTTGTTGGGCGCGATACTAACTTACGTCTAAACGATAATTATCATCTGACGAGAAGAAGATGCAGGCAAATCACTCTATGTCATGAAAACGGCACAAAGACAGATATAAGAGAGTTTGGAAGTGAATTCAATTCAACTCTAGATCCTAAATTTCAATAACGGATGCAATTATGGATGTTTTGAGCATTTGGAGTTCATACTATGGGTCGATTTGAAATTACGCTGAGATATATTACTTTTAAAGTAAAAAAGAGTTGTGTAAAATATACTTCACTTTTAAGCTTTTTTTAAAAGTACATTTATAAAGTAAAAAGGTCTAATAAATAAGTACTTTTGAAGTTCTTTACCAAAGATGCCAACTTTTTATTTAGCACAACATTTTAAGTACTAAAAGTACTTTTTAAGCATCTAGGACTTCAGACTTGGAGGAATCTAATTGAACTCTTGGGCTCTCATGATTTGGATACTGAACAAACTAAGAAGGTCAATGTTAATCGCTTGTCTCAAAAGCTTAAGCTGATAGAAATATGTAAATTTAATCACTTAATTAATATACTTTAACACTTCTCTTCATGTGTGAGCTCAAACTTCCTTTTAATTGGTGAGACCGAACACATTAAATAGTTAATTGAAATGAGAGATAAATGACGAAGTCAAAATTCGAACTCATGGTTTTGACTTTAATACCGTGTTAAATTACCACTTGTAAAGGTCAACAGAGTGATACTAATGAAAGGGCAACACCATACATTAGCAAATAACCTGTAAACGCATATATCCATGTTAACTAAACAGATGCTATTATCCATTTCCCAGGTGCATCAGCAGATTGGGAGATATTTCACATTATGAGATGCATTACAACCACGCACATATTGCCAAGGAGTTAAGAAACCTATAAAACGGAACAACATTTCACTCTCAAGGATTTAAATGGTATCATTTTGAATCATATGCACGAATACGCAAATCTAAGGCCACCAATCATGGGCCATAAAGTAAAATGAAACATCAATGACTCTTAAAGAAACTTTGGGAAAGAAAAATGCATTCAGCATAGATTAACATATTTTAGTACCGCATCGTATCTTTGAAGTTATAACATATGATAAACAAGGTAATGGTTCCAGGATAGGGAAGAACCCATGCATTTTAAACTTAAACACCCAAAACATCCTAAATTCTTCATTTCTGATTCTTAAAGTTCAGATCAAATGGTCTTAGACACATAAATCAAAAACATCGCAGCAATAAACCAACAAATGTGCAAATCCACGACCTTTTCATGCTGTTATGCTATGTCCTGAGGCCTGCAAATAAACAAAGACTGAATATCAAAATAGTATCATTTCAAATGCAACCTAGATGTTTTTACTAATAATTGAACCGCCACCACTACTGATTTCAAGGCCTTTGGCTTACTTCCACTTGCAGAAAAATCCAACTCGCAATATTTTTCATGAAAATTAAATGGAATGGAAACATTAACACTCATACCAATTGAATCGATACATTCATCACACACTAGCTGGTTAATATTTCTCTTCTTCTACCAAAGACTCCTACAAGGCTCTTATATATAAAGGAAACAAAACAAAGGTAGCAAACACTTAGACAAAACAAAGTCGGGCTCGCTAGATTCAGCTACGCAACAATAAAGTATAGCCTTGTCGCTTACTTATAGTGATTTTCTTGTTCGTTTTACTCTTCCTAATTAGGTATTTCCTTTTGTATACTTTCTGTATTTAGGGGCGCCTTATACTTTTAATGAGATTAGTCATTTACTTATAAAAAAATAAAAAAATAAAAAAAGTATAGAACCTCCATAGTCAAAGTGAATAGATATAACCGATTCAATCAACCTATAATTAAAAAAACAAATGTAATTAGTTATCAATTACCAAAAAAGCATTCCATGGTTCCAGATATCAGTCATTAAAATGTCTTTTTTTTTCTTTAAATCAACATCATCTAACTCTCTTCTTCTTTTAATAAATGATTCTCCTTAATTCTATTTGAAACCATGTTTAACACAAAATGCCAATATAAATGATACAACACAAGATAATCTACATATCTGAAAAATGAAATGATCACTGCCTTCAAATCACTACCTTTTTTTCTGGCCTTCAAATCACTACATTAACGCTTCGCCTCCAAAAACCATCCACATCATAAATAAGTTTTAACTTTTCTTTATATCTTTCAAGCAAGAGCTAAAGTTACTACTAACCTTAATTCTAGGGGAATAGGGCAAAGTCCTATGTTAGCGAAATAGGAACCTAGAGTTGATCCACAACTTCCATAAGACTTGGTCATTAGACTCATTACTACAAACACAAAAGATTACAGCAACGACCAACAAAATCCTAAATCCACAATCAAATCTTAAGGAACAAAAAATTATAGTCATAAAGTTAAACCAAACCAAACACAACAGAAGTGTATAGATTACGATATAATACCCTAATCCAATAAAGCAACACAAAAGTACTAAAACATTAGCAAAAAAAATGCCCCAATATAATACCTTGCAAGAATACAATGGAAATTGATTACATTACTATTAGCATTAGCAATTTTATTGAACACCAAAAAACAGTAGTATCATTATACCGACTCAACGCGAGGCATTGAGAGCCATGAGCAACTGCTGGCCACCAGGCAAATACGCCACATTGGGCGACTTAGCCAGCGTGTTAGCGTTCTCTCTCAGGGCCTCGATCTTCCTCAGCTCGATCAGGCCCATTCCGGCCTGCGCGGTGGCATCCGATATCATCTTAGCTGACTCGCTCTCACCCTCGGCCCGAATGATCGCAGCGCGCCGTTCCTGCTCCGCCTTTGCCACCACGAACTTCGACCGCTCCGCCTCCTGCTGCGCCACCTGCTTCTGCTCCACGGCGCGCGAGAACTCGGCCCCGTACGAGAGGTGCGTGATCGCCACGTCGTCTAGCACGATGTTGAAGTTCCTGGCCCGCTCGGTCAAGCCGTTGCGGACCAGCGCCGAGACCTGGGGCCGCTCCGTCAAGAGCTGGTCGGCGTTGAACTGAGCCACCACGGCCTTGAGCACCTCGTTGCCGATCGACGGGAGGACCTTCTCGTCGTACTCGAGCCCTAGGGTTTGGAAGATATCGGGCAGGCGCGTGATCTCGGGGCGTGAGAGCACACGCAGGGTCAGGTTCACCATTTGGAGGTCCTTGGTGCCGGAGACCGACGAAAAGGTGTGGGGCTTGGTTCGGATGTCGAAGATGAAAGGCTTCTGTAGCCCTGGGACGAGGAAGTGTGTGCCCTCGCCTACGGTCTCATCGAGAATCCCCCGGAGCCGGTCGAAGATGACGGCGCGTTGGCCTCCGTCTACGGTGTACAGCGAGGAGTTGAGTAAGGTGGCGGTCGCGCCGAGGCCAAGCGCGGCGCGTGCGATGTTGGTGAGGAAAGAGACGGCGGCTTGGCTGCTACCCATTGAGTACGGTCACGTCTGTGCGAGTGAAAATGATAGAAAGCGCTTAAGGGTTTTAGGGACGGATTCAAGGGTTTTGGGGATTTTATCGAACCCTTGTTTACTTGGAAGATTTGGAGTTGGGCCTGGATTTGGCCCAACCAAATGTTCGGAGTAAGGAGGTGGGCGTTTTGTAAGAGCATCTCCAGCGGCGTTTTTAATAATTGTATTATTAATGGATAAATCACTCCTTTTTTTTTTTGTCCATTTATAATCTCTCAACCTTCTAAATTGCTGCAATCTTCTACAAAATTGGAAGTAATCATTTTGTTTCAACTCTATACCCAGAGAGGTATAAATTATAATAACCATTTCTCTTCTCTCCCAAATAAATATGTATGACGAAAAGGATAATAAGAGAGCAGATAGAAGTTAACTCGTGCGAGACGGACTAAATTACTCTGAAGCCCCAAGCCTCAATGTGTTCTCCAATCTTTCTTAAAAAATAATTTTATAATATTTTCAAAATAAAATTTTTACCTGCTTAAAAAATTTTCTTTTTTCTTTTACTTTTACTTAAAATTTTAATTCCGCCCCAAAATGAAAGCAAGAATAGGAGAGCCTAATTGATTCCATGCAAAGTGTTGGGAAATGCAAACATTCCCTCATCCGGATCGAGTCATAATTTTACCATAATCTCATGAGAGACATACTAGTAGGAAGTACGTGGCATTAAATAGAGAATCCAGCTTATGTGTTACAGTAAAACCTATAACACGTATGCTGTAAAAAAAAAAACAAAAAACAAAAAATAAAAAACAAATGCTTAGATTATGTACAAAAAAGTCTGAAGTATATTTAGATTTTTTTTTAAAAAAAAAAACTACAGCACATAAGCTGAATTCTTAAATAAATAAGAACAAAGTGTAAATATGACTCTTTACATCTTGTAATAGAGATATGTCATCACCTTCTAATAACAAGAGTACCTTTAGTATGCAAAATGATTATTTTAAAAAATAGTTATTATCTTTTCTTTTTTTCTTTTTTTTTTTAATAAATGAATAGTTATTATTGAAAATAAAAGAAAGTATAATGAAAGAATTATTTTATTTTTTTAATTTGGTGACAACACATATATTCTTATTAGAGAATTCTACTAAAATTACTAAAATACCCAATATATATATATATATATATAATAAAACAATAATGGACATGAATCTTTATCGGGGATAAAGTTTATCCCCTACCCAAAGCCGGTGAGGCTTAAGCCCATGATCTCCACCACCATCAAAACACAAAGAGAGTAAATTTTACAATGCAACACCTTCGAATTCGATGGTAAGAAATATATCTAAGGTATGTATTATGTTTTCTTTCAAAATTAATGTCTAATTTTGAGAAATGAATATTAAAGCAAATTCTCATAATTTTTCTTAAAAAGTGATTGTAATGTTTTATTGAAGATAAATACTACTCGATTTTTTTTAAGTGTTCATCTCCTAGCATGCTTGTTTACGTAGCACATTTTCATCTACATTTTAAAAAAAAACTAAAAAATAAAAGAATAAAGAGAATGCTGAAAGATGATAAAGCTAAATATCATTTCTATTTATTAAACCCTTGTTTACTTAGAAGTTAGAAGTAGGGTTGTGCAACAAAAATTGCATATCGCTTGCCAACTGAGTATTGACCAACACTACATTGACACACCATTCGACACTACCTAACTGTTGGCCGATAGGTAGTAGGCTTTTGAATTTTCAACAAAGTCGATTCAATACGCCGGATATGTTTTGAGGAGTTAGTATTTTGATCAACATTACCGAGATTACAACAAATTGAAACGACATTGTTTTTATATGCCAAAATGATGCCATTTTGAATGAGTATTTATTAATAATAGATAGTCATATAAAATGACGTCGTTTTCATCCTTTAAAACGACACCATTTTGCATTCCAATAGATTTCTTAAAGGTTCTTCCTAAACCTATCTCATTTCTTAAACTCTAATCCTTAATTCCCCTCTCTCTCTGATTTCTCCGCTACTCACAAACCCTTCATCACTGACATTACCGATTGCCATTGTAACCAACATGTCGGTGACAAAAATGTTGATTTGGCGGAAAAAGTAAGTAAAAATTCTGACATTACCAATTGTGGTAAGGCAAAATGTGAAAAAGACTTATTCTTGTACCAATTTTTCCAACTCCTAGTCTTACTTAGAAGGATTAGGATCCTCTAAATTTCATTTGAAATGGAGAGCATCAAATTAGTGTAAATTGAGGAGTTGTTAAAAAAAAAAAAAACTAAAATGACAAATTTACCTCTTAATTTATATTAACTGGATTCTTTTTATTTTAAATGAAATTGAGAGAATCATTTTCTTACTTATGGCTAATTTGAGATTGTGATTTCAAAAAGTGCGATTTTAAAATATGCGATTTGACAATATGATTTTTAAAAATGTAGTTAAGCGTTTGGCAAAATCGCAGTTTAGCCTTTTAAAATTGTGTGTTTTAAGAAAATCACCTCCTTACTTGCGATTTGAAAACGCAGAAAATTTGCGTTTTCAAATTACAATTTTTTATAAAACACAATGTCAAACAATTTATTTTTTATTATTTGGTTTAAAATTACATTTTTTTATCAAACGCACCCTTAGAAGAGGTGGACTGAACCTGGATTGGGATCCAAATGAATGCGTAGGCCGAGTGCTTGGGCCTGTCGTAATGGTATCATCAATTCATTTGGGCCAACAACAGTTTGGTTTCAGGCCCAAAAAAGAGCAGGTCTTTGTTTCTTTTTCCCTCAACAAAACGCCAACGCGCTGTAGTTTTTGTTTCAGAAGCCCTATTCTGATCGAAAGAGGAGCGAAGACCTGCAAATCTCGAACCAGGTATTCGCCCTAGAAATTTTCTCTGATTTTCTCGGCAACCAAACGCAGCGTTTTCTTTTTCTAGCTACTCTTTTATTTTCTTTTTAATGTCTTCATCAGTTTTAATAAGGCAGAAAGAATGTCCATTTCAGTAATTTAAACATTTCTTTTTTCTGCTCTTGATTGTTTGTATGCGGGTTTGAGAGTTTGTTTGATAGTCTGATTTGTAAAAATTGTGAAATTCGGTGAGGTTTGTGAAGTTTCGGGTGTTTTGAAAGTTTTTCTTGCATTTTCAACTTTGAGAATGAGCTTGGTTGCTTTTGAAGCTTATGTTGTTACATTTCATCTGGTAGGAGTAGGAGATATACATGCATTATAGGCTATTAGAAGTTGTTTGCTAATTTCTTCCTTCTTTTTGAACAACTTATACTGCACTCCAGCTGTTCGATGATTTTAAGACAAGGAACTACCACGAAGTTTTAGTTTGGGGTCATTATCCTATAGTAATATGTAAGGATAAAGTTGTGTTCGAGCTGTTTGGGCATGTTGAAATGAGGGTTTAATGCTTAACGAGTTTGTATGTGCTTGACTAGTTAGAGTTGCTAAAGATGAGTAGAAGGAAGCTCGAGTACGTAAAATTTCATTTATCTGATTTCTGTTATTTATTGAAAGGGGGTCTTCTAGATATGTGAGAACAACAATGAGAAGCCGTTTCATGTTCTTGATTTCATCCCCATCAGTGGGTGTCGCTTTCTGCTGCTGACATTTTATGTTCTGAAGAGATTGAAAATCAACAAATTGATGTTAGAACTTGCATGCTTTAGCTTCATGGCTTTCAGACTAGATTTGACACCCATGTCATTTTTGGCAATGAAGTCACACAGTTTGTAATACCTAGACTTGATGTTAGGACTTTCATGGTGGGATTTGTGGAGCATATGATTGTAGCCAGATTTTCTCTTTCTTGAGAAAATGATGTTCTAGAATCAGCTAGGAAATTGGGAGAAAAAAAAAGATCAGTGACGGTCTCTCAAAGACTTATCAAATACATGTTGGAAGAAATATACTTGCTCTGTTCTCCATGAACAGTACAAAGCAGCTCTATCCCATGTTCATTTGGTACTCCATAGGCTTATGTTTCTTGAATGGGCACTGGGCTTTTAACTTTTAGATATAGCCCTGTAGGAGAAAATTTATTGGTTATTGGTCAAATGTTGTTTGTCTGTACCTTTGGTCGAATGTAGCATGTTGGAATATAGGCATTCCAGGTCAGTGTTCAGATTTCTCGTGAAACTTGTCTTTGGAAGGATATAATTTGTTGTCCAGAATCTGTGAACATTCATGCAGGTGGAGGAACTTGGATACTAGTTAGTTTATGTAAACTTGATTGTATAAAAGTAAGCACCTGAATCTTCCTGATTGGACCTGATTCCTCCCTATACTTGTTAACATTAATGTTGCAGGGATAGAGTTATGGCAATGAACCATGTTAGATCGATTAGAAGCATTACTGTTAGCAGGGAGGCAATTGGGGTGGTATGTCAACGAACATATTCTAGTGGTAAAGCAAAGAAAGGCTCTAAAGGGAGTGCAGCCAGTGATGCACCAAAAGCATCAATTCTTAGCAAAGAAGTCAAGTCTACAACAGTGGTTGGTGCCAATATCCTCAAGGATGGAGCAGATCCCCAGATCCTGCCTGATTCTGAATACCCTGATTGGCTGTGGCATTTGATCGATAAACGCACAGCACTGAGTGAATTAAGGAGGAAAAACATCGAAGCTCTCCCTTATGAAGATCTCAAACGCTTTGTTAAGCTGGACAACCGAGCAAGGATCAAGGAAAACAACTCCATTAAGGCCAAGAACTGATAAACAAAATGTGTTAAGAGGCATTATTTCTTTGTCAATTGTAATTCATTTCCATCTTGTGAGATTCCTTTGAGTGATTGACTTGCTTGTCGGGAAATGATCAAATGGGCTTGGAACAGAGAAGAAATGATTTAGCATTTCTCTGTAGCTTCCAACACTTTTTTGTTCACTTTTTAGATTTACCATGTGTAATGATACAAAAAGAATTGATATGTTATCCCTAGCATTGTGACAGAACCCTACCATGGTATTATCTTTTGCTCAACACCATAAGGAGAACAAGGTTTTACAGTCTCTTTGTACTTATTTTATTGGCCCTGATTTTCTATTTTTTTTTCTTTCTTTATGGAAGAAATTTGTTCTTGATTGCTGCTTTGAGCGTTTGACAGAACATTGGTAACAATCTTCTAGATATGCAACATAGTTGGGAATGTCTTGAATCATATCTAAAAATTGGACCTTTGGCATGATATTTTATTTCTTCACCATTATGCATGCTATATACGCCGGTTGTGGTGCTAGACCAATCTTACACAGGTGATTCTTAAATATGACAGGTTTCACTGTGTAAAATCTAGCTGATTTCAACACTCTGGACACCTCTTTCAAAAATTTCTTCTGCTTAACCATCTAGCTAGACTTCTTTTCAGTCCATATTGCATCTTGTGAGTGTTTGTTTTGAAAATGAAGACAGATTTTCTATCGGGTCCATTAGATGTTGGGTTCCCATCTGATTGAAGGGCATGGATGTGGTATACTCCTTTTCAATCCATATTGTATCTTGTGAGTGTTTCTTTGGATTAAACATGTAAGGTATCAGGTCCATACAGACTATTCCGAATTCTTCATTGCATTATTGAGTTGGGACCAGAGATTTGATACAGCCATCAAACTTCATAGGTGGAAGCCACATCCTCTTGTTCCCTACCCAACTTAACAATGGTGGGGAACAGAGTTTATGGTTAGGGAGTCACTGAAATGTACATCTTTTTTATTTTTATTTTTTTTATTCATTGACTTGGTGGTCCACCTCTTCTCATGAAAGGGCTTCTAATTTCGACCAAGTTACCTTGATGAGCCTGACTTCTCTTATTGTTTGGACTGTGAACATAGGACACATTGATATAATGTTAATTTGATCATTATCATCTTATAAAGTATAATAAATTGGTGGACCGGATTTCGTGGTGCTCCAACAATTAGAATGTATATTATAATGCAGCATGGCTTACAACTTGACCCTCTTGCCCACTACAATGGTTTGGGGAGTGACCTATGTGCTACAATGGAGATTGTCATGCCTTTCTTTGTGCTATGTGAAGATGAGGCTTCATGACTCACATCAAAGTGGGAAAGAGACTAGTGGAAGCAAAAGAAAAGAGAAGAAAGAAAAGGAAGCAAGAAAATGATAGAAGCAGGGAACCGGCACATGCATTATTGTTGTTAAAGCAGGTAACCCTACCTTTTTTATGACTTTTGATGCGGTACCTCAAAAAGTAAAGCTGCCTCTCACATGCCTTCCTTTATTTTTATAGTTTTGTAGTTTTAGAGCTTTTAAAGAGCCAGACCAGCAGCATTACGCCGCTCACCAGCTTTGCAGGCAAGGTACAAGCCCCAATATAAAAGCTCGAAGGGATTAACAACCCCTACTAGGCTCCTCTGAGTATGTATCTCACATTATGTCATATTTGATTTGCAGAGGATTTGAAGCACATTTGGACAGACACATTTTTTGTTTTATAAGTAATCGAAATATCAATAGAAGTGAAAGGCGCTACTTGGATACATAAAGTATACAAGAGAAAACAACACATTCTAAACATGGGCAGATGTAGTTATTAATCTATAGTTCCCGCTAGGGGTAGATGGGTGAACTAGTCGGACTATTTCTTCTAGTTGGGTCTCAACTCCCATCTTAACTACTGCAAAGTAAATAACAATCAAATATAAGCAACATTTAGGATTAATTAGAGCAAGCAGGCTGGATGTTTGTTTGTGAAATGGAGAAAGTGATTTTTGAGTTAAGAGTTCATAGCAAAACTGTTAAATAATGTTATGGAAGATTTGGTGTTACAATCAAATCCTTGGTTTGCTTGTCCTCGAAAAATTTATATGATCACATGGCTTCCTTTTATTAAGATTTAAAGCACCATCATACAAAACATTACATCATGCAAGCTGTATCTACTTTAATGGATGTCTTCATTTTATTTATTTATTATTTTTTTATGCTGTGTTGGCTGTTGGGGAAAGGATTTTGCTAAGGATTGAAAGATTTAAGTGGTTATTGTGGATTGGGATTGGCTGCAATTCCCCGGCAGCATTGCGGCCAATTCGGGTTGCTAACAAGAGAGGGCCCCGATAGGGTTTACTTGCATGAAGAAGTGAGCTCCGCACCTCAAACTGTTTGGACAAATTGACCCCTCAAAGCTCTCTTTTATTAGTTGTTCGAATTGGCTGTGATTCTGTCAACCAAATTACTGCTAATCTCTATCTAGTTATTGTTGGGTGATTGAGAGAGTTTATTTTTTCTTTATGCAGCCCTGGTTTGTCTTGGTAAATATTTATAATGAAATGTATTAATCTTTTAGACACGAAAATCTGTGACGTGTAAATATATGAAACTAGGGGAAGATGAATTAAAAGTGGGCACCAACAAACTTACCCTTAATTAATTAATTTATTTTTCCTAAGCAACTTACCCTTAATTGCGTTCAATTAATTGACGACTATGCAGCTGTTGGAGGGTGGTTGCAGCACCAAACACTCCCTCTAGCTGTTACTATATCTAAAGAGTTTGACTTTCTATGGCGTGATCTCGCAGCACCACAGCTACGTTAACATCAAAAGTTTGGTAAGGTTGTGCTGATAAAGCATCCATTTATGTGTTCAATGGGTTGAAAAAGTTTTTGGACAGCGGATTGAAGGTTTGCACAAGCCACCAAGTATCACAGATACGACCGACTCTAGATCGAGTGCAATTCGGCGTCCATATTGCATGCAATTGCACCCGAGCTAAACTCGGATTCTACCACCATTTGATAAATCCTATACTTTTTTGCTGATTTGAAACCTGAAAAATAAGTTCTTCCAGGTCCGAGGATAAAGAAGACTAATACTCGAAACCATATTTTTATCTCATAATTATTTTACAATGCTAATATGACAATCTCAATCAACCTTTAGATCGGTCATTATTAAAAAAATAAAATAAAGAATAAAGTTGTAAATCACATTTTATCCCATAATGTTGATGTGATAGTTTTAACCAATTCTTGATATATATATATATTTTTTAACAACAATTGATCTAAGGGTTGGTTGAGACTGTTATATCAGTATTGTTAGATAAAATTTGATTTATAGCATTATTAAAAATAATTCAAAAGTTAGTTGAAACTATCATGTCAACATTGTAAAATTAAAAATAAGGAATAAATATAAAATCGGTCAATATGGTTTATTTAAATTACAAATAATTCATTGTAATATCAAAATGAACTCAAAGGTTGCCAGAAGTAGGAATGGCCCGAAGGCCACCCCTAGATCAGGATGGGGGTGGCCTATGAGCCACCCCCCTCCCATGGGGGTGGCCGTGCATCACCCCGAACTCCTCTAAGGTGGCCCGCGAGCCACCCAGAGGTGACCGGGGGTGGCTTGTAGGCCACCCGGACCTAGATCTAGGGTTGGCCCGTGAGCAGCCACTCCTTTTTAAAAAAAAAAAAAAAAAAAATTAATTTTGTAGTTTTTGTATTTTTTTTTATTAAGAGTGACATGTGTCGTCATTTATTGGCATTGATGTGACGCCTAATAGAATCCGTCAAATGTTTTAATAGAATTTGACTATAGGAAATGAATATGTGTTTTTTTTAATACCGTAGAAACTTATGAATTCATTTTAATATCACAATGAACAATTTATAATTTATACCAACCAAGTAAACCAAGATAGAAGGAAATGGACTTAATAATTTGCATTTATCCCAAACTAAGGCAAAAAGAAATGGACTTCATAATTGGCTTTTGGACTAGTTGGAAGACAGGCTTCCAGACTTCCTGCCTCGCCCACCGAAGAAGGAGCTAGAAGTATCGCGCGTCATACACCGATGTAATAACTAGCGTTACTCGGATAAAGAGATATGAGAGCACTTCATTGGTTGAGTACTTGACTGGGGACAAACACAAGCATAAGCATGTGGACTTGCAGTTAAAACATCATCACTTTAACCACGCGGATTTAATTATCGAAAGATTAAAGTAATCAAGAATATTACAAGGGCCATTTACCATGTGATCATGTCAAAAGCTCAGTCAAAAACCCCAAACCTATAAGCAAAGCTTCCCTATAATTACATCTTTATAAATATATAGTGAAAGCTTCCACCAACTGGTTCAGCTTTGCCACCTCTATCATCATTTTTTTTTTTTTTTTTGGTATGAACACCTCTATCATCATTCCAACCTATAAGTGAAAATATCTCTCTCTCTCACACACACACAGATATGCTTAATTGCTTCCTTATATTATTATTTTCCTTTTGGTTGATTCTCTCTTTTTGTTAGACCAGATATGACCGACGATCATTTCTCTGTGTTTCTCTAACTGAACTTTTACTGTTCAAGAGGAATCTCACCATGTGATAATATATGTTTTTTCTTTTTCTTTTTCTTTTTTATATTATAAATTTAAGTATTTTATCTCCACCAGGAAAAAGCCCAAAAACATTTTATAACAAATATTTATTTCTGCCTTGCTATCTTCCAAAAAAGAATCTGTTTTTTGACATTGTAAAACTATGTTGTTGTTATCCAACTTCCTTGAAGGGTCTGTTTTCCCTTTTTTGTGGTCACTTTGTGTTAGCAATGATGGCTGTTTCCTTTCTCATATCATCTGTTTACTATTTTTAATTCTAATAATGTAATTTCGCATCCACACTTAAGAGCTACTCTTTATTCACATACTTTGCTTCTGTTATCCTTCATTTCCTTTGCCACATTACTTATTGGTGGTTCAACTGCTTACATTAAAAGGGTCCCGGTTCTCTTCTGTTGTCTCCTTGTGTAAGCAAAGAAAAGTTCTTTATTTCTCCATGTGGTTCTCTTAGTTTTGTTGGGTTTAGTTCTCAATCATCTTGGTTTTCTGGTTGTTATATTTTCCTGGTAAGCTTTACTTTTCATTGTATTTGTTTCAACTTTATTCGAGTCCTGCTCTTATATTGCTTTCTGAGTAGCTTTTTCTTTCCCTTCTGTCTAATTCAATTGACTCTTTGTTGGCAATCTCTAAGTTTGCATGATGCTTGGTTTATTGATTTGAGTTGTTTCTCAAAAAGGGTTTTGATTAATCTCAGATATAAGTTGTTGATCTTTCTTTTTTTTTTTTTTGTTTTGACCACATTCGACTGGTTTCTAGTTTCTCATCTTCCCCATGCCTCCAACATATTTTCCCCTTCGGTGGGAGAGCACCGGAGATCAGTGGTGGTATGCTTGTCCAATTGATTGGGCAGCTGCTAATGGCCACTATGACTTGGTCCGAGAGCTGCTTCGCATTGACAGCAATCACCTTATCAAGCTTACCTCTTTAAGACGAATTCGAAGACTTGAGACTGTCTGGGATGATGAAGAACAGTTTGATGATGTTGCCAAGTGTCGGTCTCGGGTGGCAAGAAAGCTTTTTGTGGAGTGTGAAGCCAAGAGAGGGAAAAATTCTCTCATCCGCGCTGGCTATGGTGGATGGCTTATGTACACTGCTGCTTCAGCTGGAGACTTGGGTTTTGTTCAAGAACTTCTTGAAAGGAACCCTCTACTTGTTTTTGGGGAAGGAGAATATGGTGTTACTGATATACTTTATGCAGCAGCCAGGAGTAAGAGTTCTGAGGTTTTCAAGCTTCTTTTTGGTTTTGCAGTCTCCCCAAGGTTTTTGACAGGGAAAGGTGGAGAAGTGGAGGAGCACATTGTGGAGATCCCTTCTGTTTACAAGTGGGAAATGATGAACAGGGCTCTTCATGCTGCTGCAAGAGGAGGGAATTTGAAGGTTTTACAGGACCTTCTTGTTGATTGCTCTGATATTTTGGCTTACAGAGATATTCAGGGCTCAACTATCCTACATGCAGCAGCTGGCAAAGGGCAGGTTGAGGTGAGGCTCTAACTATTATGTGCCCCTGCAAACATTTCCTTTTTGCTCTTGTGCACAAGTTTTTGTTACACGTGTTTGTACTTTACTACTGTATAGAAGCTTATTTCCGTTTTCCCCCTAAAACAATGGTGTAGGTGGTAATAAAACGAATCACGATTTCTACTGCAAAATCCTTTCTTTTATTTATCTTGATTTGAGTGATGCAGTCACCTTAAATTATTGATTGTTCCTTTACCATACCTACTTGATGATATGTGATAATGGAAGTGAAGCTTGAGCAACAGGATAGGAAATGCTTGAAATAATCACAGAAACTTTTGCACCTTTTCTAGGACCCGGAATCCCACCAGTAAATAGCTTCAAACTCTCAATTATCAGCAAAATACAAGTATGCTTATTGAAATCCAAACCACCTCTCTTCTTTCCCAGGCTTATTCTCATCCAAATATTGTAAATCCAGTAGGTCACCAATCATTTACATATGAATTTCTAGTAAGTTTAAGCCCTTGTCTCTTGAATGCTAAAAATGTCGGTTTTGGCCTTTTAGTGTCTCAGCGCATGCTCCTTCTATTGGATAAGAAAGGCTGCACGAATCATTTAACTTGAACAAAAATAGGTATTATATCAATACCATCTATAAACTGTTCTGCATGGACTATTTCATCTTAGAGTTCATTTCTCTCCATAGAGTTGTGTCCTAGGTTGAAAATGAATCAGATAAGAGTAAACTTGCAAACATAGATATTTCTTATCAAAAAGCTCTTATGAACCAGTGGTTCCAAAATCCTGCTATCCAACTCTTAGATTTGAGTTTACCACACAAATGACCATCAGATGGCGGCAGATGCATATTTAGACTGCTCAATTGTTGTTGTTAAGGCCCACATGGGGTTTCCCCTTTCATGGTGCACCTGTAGGAAAAGGTTTCTCTGTTTTTCCTCTCTCTCTCTCTCTCTCAAATTCAAACTATTGCAACGCTTTCATCATTTTCACTTCAAAATATATAATCTTGGTATCTTGTTATTAATGCAGGTAGTTAAGTACCTAATAGCATCCTTTGATATTATCAATGCCACTGATCACCAGGGCAATACAGCATTGCATTTGGCTGCTAACAGGGGCCAATTATCTGCAGCTGAAGCTCTAATTTCTGCATCTCCTTCATCCATCTCTCTGGAAAACAATTTGGGAGAAACTTTTCTCCATAAGGCTGTGTCCGGTTTCCAAACAGCTGCTTTCCGGAGGCTAGACCGACAAATTGAGCTTATGAAGCAGTTGGTATGTGGGAACCTTTTCACCATGGAAGATGTCATCAATGCCAAAAATAATGATGGAAGGACTGCTCTTCACATGGCCATCATTGGAAACGTTCACCCTGATCTTGTGAAGCTTATGATGACTGCTCCATCACTTAATGTGAATGTCCATGATGTAGATGGCCTGACGCCACTTGATTACCTTAGGCAACGGCCACATTCTGCGTCATCAGACATACTAATTCGACAGTTGATTTCAGCTGGAGGAATATTTAGCAGTCAGGATTATACTGCAAGAAGAGCCATTGCTTCCCGCATAAAAATGCAAGGAAATGGTAGCAGTCCTGGAACTTCGTTTAGAATCTCTGATACAGAAATATTCTTGCATACAGGCATTGAGAATGCATCAGATGCAATTGTTGAACAGGGTAGTGCAGGAATGAGTTCATCGTCTATGGAGTTAAGTCCATCCGACTCAACCAATGAGAACAACAGCTCAGTAACTAACAAGAAACCAGGTTCTGTGAATACTACAGGACAACGATTGAAATCTGTCCTATGGCCCCGGATGAAAGCAAAGAAGCCTAAGATGTTCAAAAAATCGATAAATGAGGGTTCAGTGGAATCATACAAAAAATGCAACAGTTCAGATGATACTCCAACCCCACTTAGACTGAGATTTTTGAAGCCTTCATCACTTCCTAACAACAAACGGACACTTTCTGTACGGAGTAATCAATCTAGTCCATCTGCCAAGAAAAGATTTGCTTCAGGGCTATTGAATGGTGTTGTACAGGCCATGCCACATATTTCCGTGCCACGCCGATCTCGTTCAAGTTCATTTTCAAAATCATCAATTTCTTCACCTAACTCGTTGGATAAACAAAAAGGTGTTCTTGTTGAAGATGATGTGGCAGGACCATCTTGCTCAAACCAACTATTTACTGATGGAACACCAAATTCGATTAAACAAGGCTCCACTAGCAAGAGTTTGAGGAGCCAGTATTTCTGTTGTGTTACATCAGGCGTATCTGTGAAAGCCCCAGCAAGCACGCAGCAGCAAGGCCAGAGTTACAAGTGCCCTGTTGTTTCAGTGGCTTGATTCACTTCACGAGAGAAGATTTGGGTATGGTAATGATGCAGGCCTGAAACGGCAGGACAACAATTGATTGTCATGAAACCATGCCAACAGAAGAAAAGGCGCTAACTTAGAATAAGAATCAGATCAGTCCTCTAGCTGGTTACTGAACTTTAGAACTTTACAGCATGTTTCCTATATTTATATCTTTGTAGCATGTTTGCTTGTTTAATATGTGTAAGTTATGTTCTTGTTCTTCAATCCTGGTGCTTAATTATGTTTCATGCTGTATTGAGAGCCGATTAGTGGGATGAGATATGTAATATGTATGTTTTATCTGCTATCGTTCATATCTTTTAGTCCAGCAAAAGAGAAATTGAAAAGGGAAGCAGGGGGGGAAAGGAGCAATGTATTATGCTTTCGAAGGATGTAATGACTTACTGATGCAGCAAATAGAAAAAAGTTCCATGTGCTTCAGCTTAAAACAAAATCTAGGAAAACAAGTATGTAAACTTAGGACATTATGTATTGGGTTTAAGCTGAGTGCAATACCTTCCATGATCTTCAACTTTCCTAACAAAACAAATAGCTTTAAAGGTCATGGGATATTCTAGAGAATGCATTTCCACTTAAATACTTGTCTACTTTTGCAACAAAGTGATGATAACACGAATTTTCTTTTACACATTAGAGAGAGTGGTGTGCAAAATCAGTCTACTTTTACAACAAAATGGTGAAGACATCAATCATATCTTAGTTTGTCCTCTAAATTGCCCACAAGAACCATTCTTTTAAGGATTGAGATTGATTGATTCCCACAACCCAAAAGGGTTAACCACTTCTTAAAAAAGGAGCTTTAGGCCTAAATTCCTTTAGCTTAAAAAGTTAAAACCAAGCTTGGGCTTGATGCAGAGCTTTTTCTGGTAGGATAGTATGGATTATCAAGCTGGCGATGGTATAGCTAAAATTTCTTTGTAATTCTTTAGAACAATGTTGAGAATTGAAAATATATATATATATATTGGGTAGGCTGCAAAAGTTATATATAGGGAGCATACCAATATTATGGCCTCCTCTTTTGCCTTTGGTTATACTTAACCGTTGCACAAGTACAATGAGGTTTTATGATGAGTGACCAATCTAAATAGGATTGAGATCCTTTGAACTTAGGCCGCCCAAATGTTACACAAGCAATCTATAAAAAAGGGATTTTGGGACCTAACTATACCGAGTTGTTTAGAATATGGAACCCACATGTCTAAGACAGGTGAGCCTTACAGTATCCCTCCCTTAAACTGTCCAAATTTTACAAAAATTTGAACCTAATTTTAAGGAATTGTAATACCCCAGTGTGTGTGTAAATCCAAACTCATACAATGGTCAAAATCAACAAGGCTAAGTGCTTAAGCTAGGGGTGGCAATTTGAGTTCATGGGTCAAGTTCGTGTCCCGTCAAAATATAAGTATACTATTATATTTGACAATTTGAGCTCGACTCATTTAATTAAACAGGTTAAACCCCTCAACTTTAACACGATTCGTTTAAATAAATGAGTGACACGACCTGACCCACATAACCAGTTTTTTTTTTTTTAAAAAAAAATCATATTTTATTTTTCTATTAAAAAAATGATTTTTTTACTAAACAAGTTATGCGGGGTTGACCCAAACATGACTGATTTCAACCCGTTTTGACCTATTAAATATAAATTGGTTAAATTGACCCAAATACTTGGTTGGTATGACCGGATTAACACAAGTTCATATCTTACCAGCATAAATTATATCCATTATTCACATTTCCAACTAAATTAATGACAATTAATATCCAATTCACCATAACCATAATTAATAAACATAACCCCAACTTCTCATCATAATCCGTATATTTTAACTTATACGGGTTATTTGGGTCACTCGTGAGTTAAACGAGTTGACCCAAAATTGACTCGTTTTTTAATCGTATCTAATTGGGTTAACTTGATTTGATCCGAATTATATTTTACAAAATCTTAACCCGCTAATTTTTTATTTGATTCATGTTGAGTAATTCACAAATCGTTTTAAAAATTGGCGGTCTAGCTAAAGCAATCATGCCTGTGTATGCTCAAGCAAAATTGCTGCCATGTGTGATAATAGATTAACGTAAACAGTTGGGAACATCGTGAAACATTCTAAGTTGATATGAAACTTATGAGCTAAAAGCCCCCCTTTTTCCTTTCTTTCAAATAGTTAGTAACTTAATTAGTATGTACGAAAAAGACATCCATCTTCCCGGCCGTCAGATTCAAAACAGCGCCTTACGCGCTAATCTGTATTAATGAGCGAATAGCAGAAACCCATGTTGCCAATGCCAGCAGATCAGAGACCAAACCGACTATGATACTCCTAATGCTAAACAGACTAGTACACCGACTATGATACTCCAAATGCTAAACGGACTAGTAGATTAGACCGACTACACAAGACGGCTTAATTGCTCACATAAAATTTCACGTTCTCGCTACTGATCAGATCACAAATGCAGAAACGCTCATTGGTTTCCAAATTTCTTTTAGACTTTTAGTTGATCATCTCCTTAATTTTCATGTAAGATGGATTCGGTTGATCATCACTTTCCATGGTGTTGTTGTATTCCTTTTGGTTGTTCTTGTTCATCCATTCAAGACCATTATCCACCGTCCATCTCTGAGTCACCCATGAATTGGTTCAAAGTTCAAGTTCTTGGGAGAGGATCTTATGGTACCGTGCACTTGGCCATATCCACAAACACCAATTCTTCTTCCACTGGGTTATTGGCAATCAAGTCTGCTGCTCTTGAGCACTCTTTTTCACTTATGAAGGAAGCGGAGATTCTCCAAGAATTTGTTAATTGTCCTGAGGTTGTTCGTGGTTTAGGGTTTGATTTAAGTCTTGAAAATGGCTTATGGTTCTATAATCTACTGCTAGAGTATGCACCGGGAGGTACTCTTGATGATTTGATAAAGAAAAGTGGAGGAAAGTTGGATGAAAGTGACGTCCGAAAATACACTAGAATGATAGTCAAGGGCCTTCGTTGCATCCATGAAAAGGGTTACGTTCATTGTGACCTTAAGCCAGAGAACATTCTGGTTTTCTCTTCTCCCGAAGGTGCAAGCAGCGTCAAGATCACCGACTTTGGGCTGTCGAAGATTCCTGGAGATTTGAATGAGCTCATGACAAAAAGGTTTAACTTCCGTGGAACACCTCTTTATATGTCCCCAGAATCTTTTCTACTCGGTGAAATCCAAGGTTGTTTGGATATATGGTCTCTGGGTTGCGTAGTGGTTGAGATGGTTAGCGGAAAGCGGGCATGGGACTGCACAGGCGGCATGGAGGATTTGGCGAATCAAATTGCTACGGAGTCACCCAAGATTCCTGAAACCATGTCCGAGATTGGGAAGGATTTCTTGCGGAGGTGTTTTGCAAGGGACCCAAGAAAGAGATGGACGGCTGAGATGCTACTGCATCATCCTTTTCTCGGCCTTGAGACTGAAGGTCCACCATCCTTTTCTGCATCAATTTTAGGGAAACCGCGATTGCCAAACAATCTGCCTCCTCCTGGGTTTGAATCAGTTTCATTGAAATGGAGATTGCCAAACAATCTGCCTCCTACTCCTCCTCCTGGGTTTGAATCAATTGCAAAGAAACCTTCATTGCCAAAAAATCTGCCTCCCCCTCCTGGGTTTGAGTCGGTTTCGAGGAAGCCGTTGTATCGAAAAAATCTGCCTCCTCCTCCTGGGTTTTCTTCCAGAAGTATCCATGCATGACTGCATGTGATCAATATTGTCGCAATTAAGTTTAATTGGTGGGATTAACTGAGGGTGTTCTTTACTGTAAAAAAATCATGCCCTGTAATATTTTATGTAGTTGAAGTTTTCTTGTAGTGATTCTATTTGTATTTTTCTGGTTCAATGAAATATATATATATAACTAATTCATCCATGAAAGTATATATCATGCTTTAGGCCTCGTAGCGAACGGCGTCAGCGTGCACATATGCATGAAAATCTTTGCATGCCTTTTGGTTTCATGTGACCTTGTCTGTTTCTATATATGGTTTGTGTTTGACAAATGGACCCAGTGGAAGAAAAACCATATCAAAGTAAACGAATTAAAAGGAAACAAACCTTTAGGATCTAAAGAAACAACCTTTTTGTCAAACAGTTGGCATGTCCGTGAAGAACACCTCTTCCCACACACCCCGGCTAGCATGAAATAGAAGGATTAGGATCGCATGCAATTCCCCTGCCGAAAGAGGAATTGCGAGAGAGGGCGCCATGAAATTGATTGAATGTCACATTTGTTCTCCTTTTCCTCAGTGAAAAGGGGAATGGAAAAGCTAGCTCTAGTTCTGCTTTTCTCACTAGGCCCATGCCATTGGTGCACAAAGGAGTAAATGAATTGAATGGTTCCAAGACCTCTATTATGCCCAAGAGAAGGTGTCCAATGTCCATGCTCCATTTTTAGTATCAGGGGAAAACCCAAGTGCAGTACGAGTAGCCTGTAGCCCAAAGCATCAATCACCCACCACCTTCTATGGAGAACGTTTTTATTTTTTGATGAACAACTAACAGAAGGCCTTGAACCCACTTCCAGGCTCGTGGGTTGGGCTCAGGGGCGTTATGGGTCTTGGTGGGATTGTCTGTGTCCTTCCCACTCATTTCTCTCCAAAAAAAAAAACTATTATTTTTTTTTAATTTTAGTTTTTTCGATTTTATTTTATTTTAATTTAAGGGTATAATTGTATTTTTACAACTATTTATGCTATGTATTTGTCATCAAAGGTGTATTTGAATAACACCAACAACAACAATCCATAGGAAAGTGTAGACTTTTGGTTAACTGGTAGTCGAGTAGGGTCGTAGTGTCTGGATAACGCCAACAAATCATAAAGAAGTGTAGACTTTTTGCAAACACATGAAAGCATTCTATGGATACTTCAGTTCTAAAACTAATTCCTATGAAGCTTCCATGCAAATTCTCCTTTTAAAATAATAGCAATTGTCGACTTTCTCTTGTAAATGAGGGAGATATTTCCTTAACATATCAAAGCATCATAATTCATAGTCTTCAAAAAAAATTGAAATATTGACTTTCTTTATTCTTTTTTGAGCCATAATGTCTTTTTTCTTTTTTCTTTTTTTTTTTCTAGGCTGGAGCGAAAATGTCACAGGCCCCATTTCTCTTTCATCTATAATATTTCTGATTACAGACCTCTAGTGTCATGGTGACTATAGCATGCCCTGAGAGCCTCAATAATAGTTTATTTTCAGCATATGATGCCACATTAGATTTAAAACATTTGAAGAATAAAAAATGAAAACTATACTTGTTCTACTCGAACTATTACTTAATTTGTAATATTTCCTCCAAACTTGAAAAAAGTTACAATATTCTCTACTAATCTATCATGTCTTTTCATTTACCCTCAATATTAAAATTTATTGTTAAATCCTAATAAAGTAGGAGTCACACGCAATTCATGTGAGTGATGTGACCCATTTTTTTTAAGAGTAAATGTAAACAACAGCCTGGGCTGATGCTACAGTGCATCAGCCCAGGCTGTTGCCAATCAGTGCTCTTTTTTTAAACAGACCATTATAACCTCATGAGATGTGTGAAAATATAAAAATGCTTTTAATTTTTTGATATTTATTTGTTTTTTTTTAAAAAAAAAAACCTTTGCTGACAATAGAAATGACCCACAATTAGGCCATAGGTTTAGCAGTAATCCGTGACCTGGCCATGAGTCATTTTTTTTTTAAATTAAAAAAAATATATATATATATATATCTTAAGGGATATTATTATCATTTTGGATCATATGGATCGGACATGACCCATTTTTCAATGGATTTAATTAAAAACCACGACGAAATGAGTTAAGGGAAAGGACAAATTAAGTACATTGAGAGAGACATTGAAACTTTTCAAACTTTAGAAGTCGACGTTACAAATTAAATAGTAATTTAGAAGAGCAAGTATATTATAGTCTCCTCAAAAAGAACGTTACCCAGAAAAATAAAATAAAATAAAATAAAAATTGTGGGGCATATGATGTCATTAGCATTTATGAAATTCTTAAATGTTAACATCGTCAGGGTACATCCAAGCACAAACTTCCACAGAGTCTGTTCAAATATACTGACATTTTTGTAGTTATAAGCCAAGGCAAATATTTCAGTCTTCTCGGATAACTCCAAGTCTCCTATTAAAATCATTGTATTAAAATTTAATAGAAAATTCCAATGATTTTCTCGGATGGTGTTCAATAAATTCCACGAACGGTTTCGATTATTTTACTCTGTGTGTGTCCTTTTTTTCTTTTCTTTTTTTTTTTTTAATGGATTAAGAGTACTAAAGAGAGGGTACAATCATGATTCAAGATATTCAATGCAAACTAGATTTGGCCGGCTTGCAGGATTTTTCTCAGGACTTTGGCACCCCATGCTATAAGCCGATAAGTATAAGCCGGCTAACTTGGCTTGCAGGATTAAAGCTTGAAGATATTATCTAACTATATCACAAAGGGTAATGATATAATTTACTTTTTATGTTAATCAAAAGTGATGTGACTTTTAAAATTACATTAGATTAAAAGTCAATAATAATCAATTAAAAATTTCATATTAATTTTAAAAGTCATATTATTTTTTGTTAAAACAAGATAAACATGAAGGATGACATATATAATTACTCTATCACAAATAAATGTAATTTGGTTTGAGTCGATTCAATTTTAGAGTATACAAGAAATTGAACAGATTTAGATTCCGTTTAGTCTTGTGATTTCAAAAGTAGATTTTAAACAAAATTGTAAAAAGCCTATTATTTTAGAGTGTATTTTTAAAAAATTACATTTTCAAAATTTTTTTAAAAAATTTACATTTTCAAATAATAGGCAAATGGTGATTTTTAAAACTCATGATTTTAAATGTCAAATTGCGATTTTATCAAATGTTTAATTGTATTTTTAAAAAATTATGCTTTTAAATAGCACATTTTAAAATTGCTATTTTTTTATAATTGCACGTTTTGAAACAACAAATCCAAACAGACTTTTAATTCAAAAATAAATAAATAAATTTAGAACCGAACCAAATTACACGCACATCAGTTCTTTTTTTTTTTTTCTTTCTCCCTTTAGTCTTAATACAATTTAACCAATTTTTCAAGCTCTTCTTACAATATTTTTAATATGTAGAATATTTGATTAAAATGAAAAGTAAATGAGAGAGACAATATTCGAACTCATGAATTTTATTCTTATATCATATTATTAAATCACCAATTGTCTTAAAAATATAAATTGATAAAAAATTATAGACTTAATTATTTAGATCAATAGTCTAATACTAACAACGAACATGTAGTATTCAAATGTGCCTATAATTATCGATACTAATTAATTATTGAAGGTTGAATTTAGTTGAGATAAACCACTCTCTCCTAACCCAAAGATCTAACTGAACCATTCAGGTCTAATCCAAAATCGAGTCATTGTAGTGGACAACCGAACCAGCTTTATTTATTTGTCTTCACATTAGACTTTTTTTTTTTTTGTAAGTTTTTCACATTAGACTTAATTCCGAGGTTTCTTGATCGGAAAAGATTTGTTCCTGGTATGAACATACCAAAGCTCCCCAACAAGCCTATATCAAATAGACAAACTTTTGGACAGTTTTTTTTTAAAAAAAAAAAAAAATTTGGTTGACAAAAACTCCTTTAACACATCCTTGAAAACATATTTAATTCTCTCGTGCAATTTTTTTATAAAATTAACAGAGCATATATGACATTTGTTTTTATAACAAGTGATTTTTACGTGCTTTATGAATAAATATTAATTTAATAGACTAAATTAAATTTCTTCCAATCCAATTTTTTTAAGCTAAATTTATTTAAAAAGTTGGCGTGCACCCTTTTCTCTTGAAGTACGTAACGTACATTTTCAAATAATAATAACAACATGCATAATATTGATTATTGAATAAAGAAGTCGGCCAAGTTTGGAGCCGGGCGCTAGCAGCCGTTTGGAGGCATGCCCATTGGAAGTGCCAGCCGTAAAGCATGGGGGAAGGTCAATTATGTGCAACAACATGGTGAGCGATCTTGCCGCTTTATATGGTCGACCAAAAAATCAAAAGGCAGGAGGAGTGTAGCACAATCCACAACGGCATTTTGTGTTGACCAAAACTCCTCCTTAGTCCAAGTCTTCGCGCATTTGTTTTCTGAATTTTCCAAGTTGTGATGTGATCCTATGATTCCTATTTTACCATGAAGTCTTCTGCTGACTCAACTTGTGAAAGGGAAACTGCGAGTGGGTGGGTGTGGAGAAGAGCCCACTTGGTGCAAGGGACTATTATGCACATTTCACACACAATCATGCTTCAGATAAGAGTCCCGCCGCACTCAAACCTTTTTTATTTATTTATTTATGAGAAATGGTAAGTTTAATAAAAGAAATTTAAAATAAAAAAGGCCGTGGCCCCTAAACCCCCTTAAATCCGTCCCAGCACGGAAGGAAGTTTCGGTATGAACGCAAGTTTTTGGTCATGTGTGGCCACTGACCATTCACATGTAAACCTTTAATTCAAAAGTATAATATTAGACTGAATATCGGCTCTATTTGACTGCCAGCCATATCTCATATTATCTCCTAGGAAGTTAGATTACAAAGTGGATTGTTTTTCTTGAAGTGGGGATTTGGAGAATTCAACGTT
The DNA here is from genome assembly GCA_900184695.1 of Betula pendula. NCBI lineage: Eukaryota > Viridiplantae > Streptophyta > Magnoliopsida > Fagales > Betulaceae > Betula > Betula pendula. Next base: position 157,487 of record FXXK01001041.1, read on the forward strand.
CTCATCGATAGCTTAAGGGTATTGATTCTACTGAATCAAACTTGGACAGCTAGAGGATAAAACAAAAAGACTATAAGATTAAAGTGCAGACGAAATTGTTGTCAGTACAGATTTAAGTGCAACACATTGGAAAAAAAAAAAAAAAAAAAATAGTGCAACACGTTGGAGATAGCTGATTGAACACTTTTTGCCTTTTGTGGTCTTTCACCTTTTAAATTTCTCATTGGTTCAAGGTGAATTGTTCATAGTCTCATAGAGACATGATGACATCATCATTTGGTACGTATACTGATGCTATACCATTTGGAAATTAGTCCAAATCATAATGTGGAAATTGATCATTTGTGTAATCGAATTGAATCAAGGCTGCATGATGTCTGCTTTTTACTTTTCTCTTTTAATAGATTAAGATCCGATGCAATGAGGCTGTTCATTATACTTACAATTCTAAGTAAAATTATGATACAAATTTTATATAAAACTCCATTTTGAAAATCAGCATAGCCTATTCAACTTGTCCAAGTAGGGTGATTATACAAATCTCGTGTAGAATCCATTCTTAAAAATTAGCTTGCACTAAACCTATAGGTGGCCCCCTTCGCGGCTTAATCAAAAAGTCACAACTCATTCAATTTTATAGTAATGATAGCTCCAATACCAAATGATATAAATCTCACGTAAAACTCGTCTTTAAAAATTAGCTTGTAAAGAGATGACATCCAAAAATTAATATATATATATATAATTAAAATTGTACTTAAACTATATAAAACACTTAAAATCTAAATAAATAAATGTTTGAGTAACAAGTACCCTCTCATACGAGATTGCTATTGCAGATGCAAGGGACAACATCACTTCAAATATTTTTTAGGACACAGTTGTTTTGACATTGCGTCTACTTTTTACCAATAAATCAAAATTTTAAATTTTTTTTTTCAAAAAAAAAGTAAAAAAATCAATGTCATTGCTGAATGATGAATCACACACTATTGACTTTAATGCGAGAAACAAAAATAGTGGTAAAGCTAATGGCCTTGTTTGACAAAGATCAGGATTTTACTGTTTATAAATTTTGATTAAATTAAAAAAAATATTTTTACTTTTTATATCACATTAAATACTTTTTAATAATTTTTTATACTTTTTATATCACATCAAATACTTTTTAACGATTTTTTATATTTTTTTATATTACATGAAACACTTTTTATTATTATTTAAATAAAATATTTACTAAAAAATAAATGTTTTTTTTACTTTTTCATAAAAAAAAAAATTATAACATTAATTATATTTTAAATTACATCAATTATTATTTAAATAAATTGCCAAACTAAGGCCAATGGTTATTGCTGATATGCTATGATGTGAAATGAAACGAAAGCTTGTCGTTATGTGATAAGTGATGGTACCTTCAACCTTGTAGGCTTGTACGGGATTAAATCCTATCAATTTTTTATTTTTTTGTCGGTTATCATCTAGTCGCGTGGACCTGTGAGTGAGTTGGCTTCATTTCTCAGCTCAAGACTTTTTTTTTATTTATATTAGTACTCACATTCTCTTGGTGGACGCTACCCCCAACCAATCTCATACCACCCGATTTCGTAGTCACGTATATTAGATAGAGCACATCGAAAGTAGGCGTGACCACCCTCGGAGTTTCTCATGTTGGAGTGGCCGATCAGAAATTTCACAATGCATATTAATTAATAAATCATTGGGTTAGTCCATATTAAGAAAAACAATCCGAACGAATCAGTGACATCAACAAGGAATAAGATCTCAAACCCTGTATTTTCGGTAAAATTCATGTGGTCACCCTGAATTTCCAACTATTCTCACTTCAAATAAATCAGTATTAAATAAAATCAAGTTTTTGGTCCATTAGATTATGATATAATAAAAGGTCACCTTCCTTCTCCTCAAGTTCACACACCCATTTGTCTTATCTCTTCTATAAATTGATTACACTGTTTCCTCTCTCTATCTCTCAATCTTATCCTACCATTGTATTAAAAAATCAACCATAGCCAAGGTTTCCACCATGGGTTTGGTTGAAAATTGAAATTCCATGTTTTTAATTCACATTGTTTAAACTTATATGTATAGAATTTGGCTATTGGGTATTTTTTTTTAATTTTTTTTATTTTAGTTTGATTTATCCGTGGTTTGCCTAATAGGGCGGTGTGGGAGCAGATCATGGTGAGGTGCTGGATTATGATGAAAACTATGGAAGAAGATTTGGAGAGGAGGAATTCATCGCGACGCCCCGGCCCCGGCCCCAACCCTAGCCCGTGCATTAATTTTTCAAAAGATAGATTTTTGGTGAAAAATTATTTCTCATTTTAGGAGAAACAATTGTAAAATCAAATAGCGGAATAAATATTTAATAAGAATAATTATTCTATTTTGGGTAACAAAAAATGTCCTTTTTTTTTTTTAAGGGAAAATGGGCGCATCTCATTAAAATATAAAAGTCTAATTAGTTACAAGCGCTCCATAGAGATAATCTCAGAAATACATTGGGGAACTTCCGTCTCATGGATCAACTCCTTAGTGAGCGTCAGAGCTTCCTTAGCAAGGCAATGGACCGCCCCATTTAAGTGTCGACGAACATGCTGAACCCTCCAGGTATGTAAACCTTGTAGTTGACTACGCGCTTCCTCAATGAGGTGGCCATAACTGCTCCAATTGCAACTTGGAGATTTTAATGTGTTGACCACTTGGAGAGCATTCCCTTCCAACACTACTTTAGAATAGCCTCTCTCTCGACATAAGGTGGCTGCCCTAAGAGCCGCAACAGCTTCTGCAATATTAGGGGCAATAATATGGTTTTTAGGTGCTGAAATAGTGACCACCACCTCCCCATTCGAGTCTCTACCTATAACTCCTATACCCATGCGGTGATGAGTCGAATCCACTGCCGCATCCCAATTAATTTAATAAAAAATGTCCTTAATTCAATAAATTTATACCCAAAAAATAAATATATACATCCACATCTTCTTTATTCCATTATCTTAATAGATAGCATAGCATAAAAGACTTCAACCTTTGGTATACTCAAATCTTTTTCTAACAAATAAAAAAATAATAATAATAAATAAAAATTTGAAGAGATAAAAACTTTCATTTTTATTTATATAACAATTATGCCTAAACGAAATTGTACCAAAACCCAGCTTGCCTTTCCCTCTCACATTCCGTGCTATTTAAGTAAATGAATATCACTTTCGTGAGGTCCAAATTTTTAGTCTATGTGGTGGAAATTTCAGAAGACAAATATTATATTTTAATTTAAACTCACGTATATCTTTAGAACACGCGATTTCCCCGCACATGAAAATTGGAAAATTCTCGTAAATTAGATGATTTTTCAAGTAACCACTTGAAATTAGGAAGTTTGTTGTGTTTCACGCAACGCATGTTGACCAAATTTTTGGATTATATAATGGATAAAGTTTTTCATCAAATTTGGTTGGAAAATCACATTATTTTTTAAAATTGGGTTAACGAAATTTTTTTCAATACAGTTTATTAAACTGACATGTATTTAAATTGATATGAAAATCACATACATTATTAATAAAATATGTGATTCTCACATGCATTTTGGACACATTTCAATTTAATATATATACTGAGTTTGAGGAATTTTATCGAACTTAGTTTGAAGGAAAACTTTGTTCGTTAGAAAAATGCATATCAAAATGACATGTTTTAAAGACAAATATCAATTTAATAAATTAGGTTAAATGAATTCATCCAAACTAATTTGGAGGAAAACTTTTTTATTATATAATTGGAACATTGTACATCAACACGTGAATTTGGGACATTTTGTAATTCTTTCAAATTGGGTTGAAGAAAGTTTATTTAATTTAGTCTATTAAATTGACATGTGTTAAAAATGATGTAAGAATCATATTCATTTTTAATAGAACATGTAATTTTCACTTTCATTTTGGGCATATGTTAGTTTAATATATAGATTGAGTTTAAGAAATTTTATCAAAACTTGAAGGAAAACTTTGTTTGTTGAAAAAATGCATGTGAAAATTACATCATCTAAGGACATATACCAAATTTAATAGATTGGGTTGGATGAATTCCTCAAACTCAATTTGAAGGAAATCTTTTTTATCATATAATTGGAACATTGTAAATCAACATGTGAATTTGAGACATAAATTTCCTCCAAACTGGGTTGGAGGACATATACCAATTTAATAGATTGGGTTGGATGAATTCCTCAAACTCAATTTGGAGGAAATTTTTTTTTTATCATATAATTGGAATATTGTAAATCAACATGTGAATTTGAGATATAAATTTCCTCTAAATTGGGTTAGAGGAATTTCTTTCAATTCAGTCTATAAAAATGTCATGTATCCCTAAACATATGAGAAATAAATGATTTTTAATTAGCACATGAGAATCACATGGTTTTTTGGTATAACTATTAAAAAATAATAATAAAAAAAAAAGTATTTTTCACATGTTCAAATGACATATAACAGTTTTATGAACTAAATTAAAAGAAATTCGTTGGACCTAATTTAGAGGAAATTTTTTGTCCTGAATTTGCGTAAAGAAGCATGTGTCATATTTCTCATCCCACATGCTGCCTATGTTATACTATCAATTAATTGAACAAGTAGATAATTCATAGGATGATTTGATTTATGAGATTCTCTTAAATGGTTGAAGTCAACGTGTAAAACCACAAATTGAAATTGTTATATTGTAATATGTGCCACATCCGATATTTAAGGAGCAATCCATGTACGTAAGGAAGTAGAAAATTCCTTAGCATGATCTTGATCCATTCAAAACGTATGTTAGAAGAATAAAGCTAGAAATTAGACTTTTATCCTACTACTATTTTATTGTATCTCTAAAAAAATATATTTTCACTAATTACATTTTAGAATTATTATTTTTTTATACCACACATTATGAAATCGTTTTGTTCAATCGTGTTAAGCATTCTAAATATCAATTATTGGAAGTCAACCCAAGGAAACTGAGTGGCAAATACCTCATTAATATAGTGCCTTATGATACACGGTTATACTTTCCAAAAAAAAATAAAAAACAAATTTGGCAGTGATAAAGGTTAATCCCAAGATCATAATGAAATTAGAAGTCAGAAAAAGTGAGCAAGTTGTGGGCACGTTGGAAAAAATGGTCACTTGCCGTGTATTACACCTTTCTTATTAGCTAATCATGCATTTAGGTTATGGGCAGAGAGGTGTTATCACTATCATGTAGAAATGGAAGGCAATGACAATAATGGGTAGGACAAATTATCATATATAGAGACAAAATCAGCCCCTCCAAGTTTGAAATTTGTGCATAATTTGAGACAGAATTAAAAAATAAAAATAAAAATCCTGAGTCAAGCCTCTTGGTTTCATCTCTAATCATGAATACCTATTTTTCAACTGTTTCGTTTGGAGCATCTCTAGCGATGATATGTATTTTAACTATTTAAAATGTACAATTATCTATTTTAACTATTACTTTTTCAATAAACATTCAAACAGTTTTTTTATTCTCTTATCTACCTTTCTTCAAATATTATTTTTCATTATTTTTTTTTTTTAATTTTTTTGTTGTTTGCCAATACCCAAAATTCAATATACCTTAATATCATTGACCAACCAATAAAAACAGAGCAACAATAAATTTTTCTCGTTTAGCCAATAGTGAAAACTGTCCAATAATTCGAGTCACAAAATGAAAAGGAGAGAACAAAAAAAAATTAAGTACAACAAAAGCCTCAAATATGGAAAATTACTCACTATTAACTACCAAAAAGACATGAACAAATCAGCAGCAAGGAAACTCTTGAGTACGCAATGGAATCCTCTAGGAATCAATGACAAGGAATTAAAAATAGTGGGAAAGGATTAAAAAATTAAGTAGACAGGCTACAATACTTGTCTAGAAATGGGCAAGCACAATAGCAGAATATTGACATTACCTATTTCTAGAGAATTTGTTGGAATTTGTTTTTTTGCCTGTGTTAACTTCTTATTGTTTTAACGTGAAATGTGTTTTGTTGAAAAATTATTTTAGGAAAATTATTTTTTAAAAAAATATTTTTTTGGCACTTACGGAAAATCATAAATATTTTTTATATTTTTATTCAATTATATTAATTTATAAAAATCAAAGTTTTTTCGCCACATAAAAATAGTAATATAAAAAAATTGAAAAATTAACCTAAAAAATTGGAATTTCGGCGAAGTTCCGGCGGGGTTCAGTAGGTCTATCAGTTTTAGTGGGGTTTTAGTGGTTTGAAAATGAGAATTTTAACTCAAAAATTGATTTACGATTTAAAAAAAACTATTTTACAAAATTAAAAAAACTTTTAAATCAAACAAAATATTTTCTGTTAATTATTATTTTCCATCGCACTAATCACAAAAAATACGATAATATACTATATCTATATATATATTTATATATATAATATATATATATATATATATATATATATATATATATATATATATAATATTTCTGAAATCGTTTTATACTGAAACTAACATAGCCCAAACTATTAGAGATGCTCTAATGAGTTTACAGCTAGGGTTGTAAATGGAATTCAAACATGGCATAATTCGACACCATAATATCTTCCCAGCGTATAGTCAGAGCTTCTACTAATGAGATGAGAACATTAGGGCCATTCATAGAATTGAATTATTCCATTCTGCTCTGATCAATTATATTCTTACTGCCAAAGTTATTGGACATGTGAGCAAAATACTTTGTCATCTCGAAAACAAAAGAATAACTCAAATTGAAGAAAAAGATGGACCACAATCAACATTTTGATGTTAATGGATGCGTTGTGGGTACAGTTTATAAAGTTGCATTTATCTTTTATGTTCAACCTTATAATTATAAGGTCTATCCATCAATTACGTGGAACAATCTCATTTAATGTGGCTGACGTAATATGTGTTATCCGAGCATGCCAATTTATAAAGAATTTATAGTAAAAATTGTGTTATCTTTAGCATTATTCAAACCTTTATACTTTATCCACCATCTTTGTCTCTTCTTCTTGGTATGCAAAAAATATTCACAAAAGTGCGAACTTCTGTATCCACCATGTGGTTTATCGGGTCGCAGTTAAATTTTATACGGGCTGCATTCTTACTTATTTTTCTTCTCCCTCTGCTATTCCTATTTGTAGTGCCAAAGATCTACCTCCATTTTGATTTGTTTTCTCTAGCTTACTGTTTCTAGCTTAGCATGTGTTGTTTTCTCTTTGTTGCAATGAAATTATTAAAAAAAAAAAAAACTTTTAAAAAAATGTTTGAAGTACTACATTTTTTATTATAACCACTTAAAAAACTCACGTGACATTCTATATTTTATGTTAATGAGTGTCACGTGGCAAACCACATTTTAATAATTAACGTAATAAATATCATGTAAACCATGAGATTAGTGTGGAAACATAATGAGTATCATGTTGAATGCCACGTATCAACTCACAATTTTAGTAACTCTCATGATAAATACCAAGTAAACTATCACGCGAGGCTTATCATATCACCCTTCTAGCAGTGCTCCAACCTTTTTAACATGTTTTATGCTTGATTTCAGTTTTATAACTCCAAGATTCTACCAATTAACTTTTCTTTTTAAATATTAAATCAGTAATAATTAATTAAATAATACTATAGGAATGACTCATGTA
>FXXK01001041.1:165589-245835 GCA_900184695.1 Betula pendula
TTTATGCTTGATTTCAGTTTTATAACTCCAAGATTCTACCAATTAACTTTTCTTTTTAAATATTAAATCAGTAATAATTAATTAAATAATACTATAGGAATGACTCATGTATTTTTTTAGTTTAAAAGTAATGTATCTTTTAAAATTCTTATTAAATTTGTAATAATTAATTATTAAATTTTAATCAAATAATAATTTTAAAAATTACACATTTTTTAAAAGATTAAAAAAAAAAACATATCCATTTAAAATTACTCAAATTAATTATTCATTTATTTAAAAATAAATAAATAAATAAAGATGTTCCCTTTAAACCACATCTACATTACGTAGGAGCACGTAAGGAAGTACGACTAAACAATGAGTTTGCCATAGAGTTTTTGGTTTTTTTTGGGAAAGTCTTGTGCATCGACCCAACTTTTCTTCTTTTTTTTTTTTACTGTACATGAACTGACGTGCATAGTCATTTATTTCTGTCAACCTCCCAAAAATACCGAAAATACCTTTATATGTATTTATTCTCTCACAAAATGTATCTCTTATATAAAGGAGTATTATTGGTATTATGTTTTTTCAGAGATGAACAGTAAAATTAAGAACAAGATACTGTATATGTCAGTCCGATAAACAGTAAAAAGAAAAGAAAAGTTAGGTTAGGCGTTTAACAAATACTCCAAGCATCAACTTGGTGTTTTGTTACTGTTTAAAAATTATTTTTTAATATAAAGCTAGCCTTTGTGGCCTATGAACCTACTCGATGCATGTGGGTCTTGACGTGAATAGAAATTTTTTTGGGGAAATTTCACTCTAGTAATAATACATGTCATTATCTAAAAGTGATTTTTAATATGTCAATTCTATGCTGATCTCGTTTTCAAATACTGCTTATGTCGATTTTCAATATTAAAAATAAAATATTCTTGTATCTAAACAAATAATATTTTTCCATTCAAAATACAACTAATTTGAATTTTCAAAAAAAAAGACTGACATAAAAACATCACAAAAAATGTCAATTCAATTGCATTGAAATAGATATTGTTGAGGACAATTTCATGATAACTTCTCATAAGTCATAATGAAATTATTATCTTCAACAAATATTATAAAAATAAAATAATAATATTTAGGGGAAACTTCACTTAACCCCCCTGAACTGTCATGCCTTTTGCAATTAACCCCCTCGAATTTCAAAATCTCTCAATTTAGTGTATTTAAGTTTTAATTTTTTGCAATCTCCCCTTCCGTTAGGATTTTTCGTTAAATCCTAACTGAAGGGTGTTAAATTACCTAACTACCCTTAATATTTCTCAATTTTCAATTTTTTTTTTTTTTAAAAAAAAAACTGACCCCAACGTGGGTCAGCCGTGACCCCGCTGGGTCACCCCCGTGACCCACGCTGGGTCACATCCTTCTTCTCCGAGTAAAAACACAACCGATCGTTGTTTTTACAAAGCGGAAATAGCGCATCAGAAACCATCGACGGGAAGATCAACAAGTAAAAACACAACCGATCAAAGTAAACAACAATCGCACCAAAAAGTACAAAAAATTGCTAAACGAAAACCGGTACAATAACTGTTTAAGATGAAAACCAGAGAGAAAGAGAGAGAGAGAGAGAGAGCGCGGGTCACGCCGTGACCCAGCGCGGGTCACGCCGTGACCCAGCGCGGGTCACGCCGTGACCCAACGTCGGGTCACGTTGTGGCCATCCGTGGGTCGCCGATGCACCTTCCTCCTCCACAAATCGTGTGGTGAACTACCCACCCGGATAGAGCACCCCTTGCATTACTCAGATCCAGATGCATCTTCTTCTTCGATGCCCCGATGCACCTGTAAAACAAGGATCCCCTCTCAAGAGTTTAGGCCAACGATTGCCAGGAACACAAACTTCATGCCCTGATGCACCTGTAAAACAAGGATCCGCTGCAATTTGGCGTGACCCAACGCTGGGTCACGGCGTGACCAGCGACCCAGCCTGGGTCACCCGTGACCTAGTGGGTCCCAAACAATTTTTTTTTAATAATTTTTTATTCAGAAATAAGGATAAATTTGTAATTTTAAAAAAAAGTTAGGGCATAATAGTTATTTCACCCCTTTGACCGTCTGATTTAACAGAATTAGTTAACGGAGGGGGGGATTGCAAAAAATTAAAACTTAAATACACTAAATTGAGAGATTTTGAAATTTGAGGGGGTGATTGCAAAAGGCATGACAGTTCATGGGGGTTAAGTGAAATTTCCCTAATATTTATGGAAAATATATGGGCCATGGCCACGTTTTTTTTTTTTTTTTTTGTTATCTATATTTTATTTTCTGTTCTCAAAATAAATAACTCAAAAAAACACAAAACACATTTGAACATTTTTTCAAACGCTAATTAAAAAAACAAAAAAAACCCAAATCACATTATCCTAAATGTTATCTTTAAGTTTAACTTCCACGTTGTAAAATTAATGTTGCTGCTGGGGCGCCGCACGCTGAGGGTTTAGTTGTGTCACTTGGGAATTTCTGCATGTTATTAGTTCACGAAGCAAAAGATTCTGCTTAATTAATTAATATATGAAAGATCATCTCGTCTCTTTTTTTAATTCGACTAGCTGTTTCCTCTGACAAAATTAAAAATTAAAAATTAAAAATTAAAAAAATAATAATAATTCGAGTAGTTGTTTACTAGAAGAAGACTTTTCTGGTCAAACAAAAACGCACATCGCCTTCAAGAAGAAGTTGAAGGGCCTTTGGCCTCTATCTCTCTCACTCCCTCAACCTCTTTAAATACAAACACCCATTTCAATATTTTGCAAGTTCTACTTCTCGCATTAGCTTCATCCTCCATTTCAATAGTCTGCGTTTCTGAAATTTAGTGCCTGCAGGCAGCCATGGGAACTCAAGCTCCGACTGCCCAGAACTCATATGACCGCGCTGATGTCAGTCTCTCTCTCTCTCTCTCTCTCTGTGAAAGGTTTTTAAACTTTCCAAAGTTATTGGAGTTTTGTATATATTTTAGCTTTTTCTTTCTTTTATCTTTTTTAAAAATTGTCTCTCTACACTTTTGTCCTGCATATTCCATTGAGTTCATGGGTCCATTTGTTTTACTTAGAACATAAAGAAAATATTGGGATAGTAATTTTTGTCCAATAATTAGAAAATCCCACTTTGATGAAAATGTGAGCTATTATTTAAAAAATTATTTTTCCTTTATTCTTTCTTTTTAATTAGATAATGGCTCTTTTGTGGTCATTAATTTTTCTTCTTTCTCTTTAAATTACAATACTTTGTGAGTCTCTGAAATGAGATTGAGAACAAAAGGATTTCTTTTCCCTTCTTCTCTTTTCCTTTGTGTGGGGGTACAGAAACTGGTTTACCAAAGGGCCAAAAGAGTACACTTGGATTGAGGAGGATCCACACGTTAAGATTCAAACCTTTTCCTTACGGCACCTTAATTTCAATACTACCCCCACCAAAATCGGAAACTAATGCTATGTGTTCACGCGTGGACCCCACGTGCAGGTCCCCATGTGACCAAAACTCTACTTGATTATGGTTGACATAATGCCCCTTGTCGGTATACTAGCAGTGGCTTGACTTTGTTAATTGTTGTTTTGTCGTAGATATATGTTACTGTTTTAAAACCAAGTCATGCTTAGGCCTCCCGGCTGCCGTCTGCCGTCTTTTAAGCCGGTGATTTTGGTAAAACTAGGTTTCTCTCACGGTGGATATACTCAACTCCATGTGCCTTAAGTTTGAAAGTCTTGAACTCCTAATGAATTATATGCTTAGCATATTAATTGTTTAGTAACTAATGCGGTAAGTGCTTCATGACCCTTATATTAGTTTGTAAGGGACTTGTAATAAAAATCTTTATGTGAAGGTAAAATTGCAACCGGAAACTTGAAGAATGGGTGCCACCAAAATACTCCAAGGAGCTGGACCCATACTAGGGTGATTTAGTTTAGAGGATGTGGGTTCATGCATAAGAAGCCAATGGAGACTTGGAACACCATGGACCTGCAAATATGTGTGTTGAATGAGTTTGAACAAGCCAATAGTTTTTTTTTTTTGGATGAATAACAAGCCAATAGTTTGGTTGGCTAGGTCCCAAATAAGATGCCACTTTTTGGAAATTAGGACACTTTGGAAATAAACTATGCAGATGTATACCACTGCCAACAAACAAGTTGACAACTTGTGATGGCCTTTTTGTTTCTCCAAAGATTTGGGAAATACCAAATATCAAGATTCATTAAAATGACATACCAAAATAACCTAGGACTTTGATGATAATTTACGTTATAGACCCCTCCAGCATATAGGAAGATCATGTAAGAATGAGTTCCAATTTGAAAGGAAACAAAAGGCAAGCATTGATGAAGTTCACCAACATTTCCTTTTGATGATTGATGGATGCTCACCAATTTCAGTTTTATTGGACTCTGTTATCTAGCTATTATGACAAAAAGTTAGTCATTTTTTCTTGGTCTTTTTTGTTCAAAATTGCTTGTTTATTTATTTATTTCATAACTGGAATTGTGTGTACATTGTCATTGATACTGAAGAAAAATTGTGAAATTATCAATTGCAGAATGATGAGAAATTAGCTAAGCAGAAGGCAATTGATGATTGGCTTCCGATTACTTCTGCTAGGAACGCAAAATGGTGGTATTCAGCTTTCCACAATGTCACAGCCATGGTTGGGGCTGGTGTCCTCAGTCTCCCTTACGCCATGTCAGAGCTCGGATGGTATGTTTACATCATAATTTCATAGGATATAAAATTGCATTCTAGGAGATCAACACAGAGACATCTCTGTTTTTTTTTTTTTTCAAAATAAAAATGGAAATTCACCCATATGCATTGATGTTTCTGTATAGAATTGGACATTAACTTATGCATGTTTCTCCAATTATTTGTCTAATCATGTTTATTTAATCATATTTGTCTATACAGAAACATCAATGCATATTGGTGAATTTCCATTTTTAATTAGAATGGTCAACATGTTTTTAAGCTTTTGAGAGAAGTGGTGATTTAAGAAGTAAAAAATGCCTTCTAAATTTAACTTTTCTTCATCAATTCCAGGGGTCCTGGTGTAGCCATTATGGTACTATCATGGGTAATCACTTTGTACACTCTATGGCAAATGGTTCAAATGCATGAAATGGTTCCTGGAAAACGGTTTGATAGGTATCATGAGCTGGGTCAAGAAGCCTTTGGTGAAAAGCTCGGTCTGTGGATTGTGGTACCCCAGCAGCTCATTTGCGAAGTAGGCGTGGACATTGTGTATATGGTTACCGGAGGAACATCGCTAAAGAAATTCCACGATACTGTCTGTCCAGATTGTAAAAGCATCAAATTAACATTTTTCATTATGATATTTGCCTCCGTGCACTTTGTGCTCTCCCACCTCCCCAACTTCAACTCCATCTCCGGCGTGTCTTTGGCCGCAGCAGTCATGTCCTTAAGTTACTCTACCATCGCTTGGGGAGCTTCTGTTGACAAAGGTGTTCAGCCAGATGTGGACTACAGCTACAAAGCCAAGTCTACTTCCGGAACAGTCTTCAACTTCTTAAGTGCCTTGGGTGATGTGGCTTTTGCCTATGCTGGGCACAATGTGGTATTAGAGATCCAGGCAACAATCCCATCTACACCCGAAAAGCCGTCGAAAGGTCCCATGTGGAGAGGGGTCCTCGTTGCCTATATAGTTGTGGCTTTGTGCTACTTCCCTGTTGCTTTTATTGGTTATTGGATGTTTGGAAATGCAGTAGAAGATAATATTCTCATCTCATTGCAGAAGCCTAGTTGGCTTATCGCAATGGCCAACATGTTTGTTGTCGTGCATGTTATTGGAAGCTATCAGGTAATGTTCAAACTCCAATATATACTTTTTGATCTCTCACATTTTTACTCAGATTGATCAATTTTTGCTTTCATCTGTTAATGCAGATATATGCAATGCCAGTGTTTGACATGATAGAAACTGCATTGGTAAAGAAATTACATTTCAAGCCGACTTTAACTCTTCGTTTCATTTCACGCAACGTCTATGTGGGTAAGTAAAACTCCTGCTTTTCCGACGAACCGCGGGTTGGTTTTAACATTAGTTGATAAAACATTTTTTTTCTTTCTGTTGCAGCATTCACTATGTTCGTTGGCATTACCTTCCCTTTCTTTGGTGGTCTTCTTGGATTTTTTGGAGGATTTGCTTTTGCCCCAACTACTTACTTCGTAAGCCACATCCTTCCTTTGATACATAATTGCCATCCTAGAAAATGGACTTCTAATCATAGCAGTCTCTCATTCTTTTAATTTCTCTGCAGCTCCCTTGCGTCATTTGGCTTTCCATCTACAAACCAAGGAAGTTCAGCTTATCTTGGTGGACTAACTGGGTATGTGCAACCTTTTTCATGTTTCATTGTCTTTTTATTTGCTTAGGAACCTAAGGTTAGTGTTAAATCATCACTTGTCCTAAAAGTTTAAGTTGATAGGAAATAGTAAATTTAACCATTCAATTATTAATATTCTAACATTTAGTTGATCTTATTTGGGTTCAACAATTTCAGATATGCATCGTACTTGGTGTTCTGTTGATGGTTTTATCACCTATTGGAGGATTGAGGACTATCATAGTTAAAGCCAAAACTTATAAATTTTACAATTAAGTCATGCATCCTCCCATGCCAAACAAGTACTGAGTCACTGCAACTGCAAAAGGGAAGCCATAGAAAGTGGAGCATTGATACACTGCTTTGTCTGTGGAGAAGGAAATTTGGCTCAATGGAACCAGATTCAAAAAAAAATTCTTATAGGCTCTCAGTGTTTTCGTTGTGATTTTGCTTTGTATGGGTATATTTATCACCCCTCTTGTTGTGATTGTTTTTGCTTTTGTGAAGTGGGTATAGGTGTTATATGTTTATTAAATGCAATTATATATAAGAACGAGTTTGAGCATATTGTTTTTGGAGCTCATAGGCCGTTAGTCCAGCCTTCTTGCTCTCTTCGGCACTGAATGCTTTGTTGCAGCAGTTTGGCATTTGTAGTGTGGTGTTACCTTCTTTAGCAACACGGCTCGTTATTTTTGATGATCTGGCTCGTAAATTTTTGGGAAAACTTTACTCTTATGGCTTTTGCAACGTCGCTTCCAAACTATCAAAAATTGCCATGTTGGTGTTTGATGTTTCTAACTCTTTTTCTATTCCTCTTACCGTTGGAATTTTTCGTTCATTATAATTGCAAACAGATACCTCTTCAATGATAAATATATAACAAAAAAAGTGTAACTGTTTCATAGCCGGCCACAATTTTCCTGACGATTTCGACATTTGCAGTGTTGTGAGTTTTTTTTTTTTGGTGCGGTTAGGCTATGAAACATGAACTCCCACCTTGCCACCAACAAGCAGACTATCTCTTATTTGCTTTCACGGTAATAATTACATGAAACAAATAATAATGATAATAATAATAATAATAATAATAATAATAATAATAATAATATTATTATTATTATTTTGAAAGCAACTTTTAAAGCAGATTAAGTGAAAAGTGAAGCTTCGGTTTATGTCCAAAGGCAAGTTTAAGAAGACATGTAGAAATCTTATTTTTTGTAGTGCCTTGCTAAAGTTTTATTTTGTAAAGAGTTCATATTGTTAATGAAAGTAAGTTTAATCCTTTGTAAAAAAAAAAAAAAAATAAATAAATAAATAAAAAATAAAAAATTATTAGTCTAGCTAGTAAGCACCAATAACTCACTTTGCATATCTTGTAAAGAAATGACTATTTCAAGGCATTCAACAATTTTTCTAAAGATTTACCCTTAGTAGGTTAAGTCGGACTTCCAAGACTTCCAAATTATAGTCTATTAAATTAACATGTGTTCAAAATACATGTGACCGACTCTAAATGTCAGTCTATTAAATTGACATGTGTTCAAAATATATGCGAAAAAATACATGCATTTTAGACACATGTTAGCTTAATAAATTGGGTTGGACAAGTTTGGAGAAAAACTTTGCCCATTTAATGCTTCAAAAATTCCAAGCCCATGTATGGCCAACTGCTTTTTTTAGTAGCCACTCATGTGAAAGATTGAAGTTCTTAGAATAATGAAAAAATTGCACATAATGAGCTTTGGTTAGATGAATTCGGATCCCAGCCATTTGCTATCCGGGCAGCAAATTGGAGAGAGCCCCTTACGAGGCCCACCTGCCCAAAATGTTGTTGGAATCTTTATTATAGCTAGATAATTCACAGAATGTTGGGACGGCAACTTGTCTGAATTAAACCGAACAGCATAGGAAACATCAAAGTTAGTCTAATGAGGACGCTTGTTCTAATGTCATGCTTCAGCCATTGGACAATAATTACTCTACGTGTACTTATCACCGATTAGAATAACTTCAAAATTAATCCATTCTTTATATGATTTTCATCTTAAATAAATGCATGTCATGTGTCAAACAAAAGTGTCACCTTCATCAGCAGCTCTCTCTCGCCTCTTTCTTTGGCATCGAGGGGGCAGGGCGGAATTTTCTTGACATTCATAGAAACTCTCGGTGTTTGCAGAGTCCAAATTGCTTACATATATATTTTTTGTTTCTGTTTCATGTTTCATCTTCTTCTACAAAACTGTCAAGTGTTCTCTGTGCTACAATGGGCGTTGAAGCTACTGTTGATGACAGTTTGAATACCGCCAACAATGTAAGCCTCTCTCTCTTTTTCTTCTTGATGGGGTGGAAGGGTGATTTGGGTTGTTTTGGCTTTTGAACGTTGCCGAAGAGATTTGCTCTCATTAATTACAGACAGATAAGCCTTCCATATGCCATGGCGAATCTAGGATGGTGTACTAAATAATTCCAAGTTCATATCACATTCAAAAACTGCCTTACTGATTCTTATATATATTTTTTTGTGCTTTTTATATTTTTCCTAAAGAACATCAGGCGGCCACCCAATTTCAGAAGAATTCCATTTTGCATAGAATTTTATGAACTACTTGGAATAGAAAATCGACTGAGGATACTTGCAATTCAGACCCCATTAATTTCTTTGCTCTTAAAGCTGTACCTTGATCCTCCCACTACTTTTATGTTAGAATAGATGATATGATATATATTCCTTAGTAGATAATTACCTTCTAGGATCGATTGTAATCAGGTTTGATGGATTACCATACTTATCTTTATTTTCACTTACCACAATTCTCTTATAAATATGAGTCTTCTATAATGAAAATATCATCAAAGAAAAAGAGCAGATGTAGCCATTTTAGCTATTTTCTAGTGATTGGCGTAGATGCCTAGCACTGAACCTGTTTTCACTCTTTCTTTGATTTTAGGGGTCCTGGTGTAGTCATTTTGATACTGTCATGGGTGATCAATTTGTACACTCTATGGCAAATGGTTGAAATGCATGAAATGGTTCCTAGAAAACGGTTTGATAGGTACCACGAGTTGGGTCAACAAGCCTTTGGTGAAAAGCTCGGTCTGTGGATTGTGGTACCCCAACAGCTCATTTGCGAAGTAGGCGTGGACATTGTGTATATGGTCATTGGAGGAAAATCACTGCAAAAAGTCTATAAAATACTTTGCAAAAATGATTGCAAATCAATCAAAACTACCTACTTCATCATGATTTTCGCTTCGGTTCATTTTGTACTCTCCCACCTCCCAAACTTCAACTCCCTCTCCGGAGTCTCTTTGGCTGCAGCGGTCATGTCCTTGAGGTATCCTAGTCCTCTTGGTCTTAAATGAAGCTAGTTTCTGCAGAAATCAAGGGATATCATAATAGAGGAAGAAAATTATGAACTTAGTTCAAGGACTTATGTAGAACTCTAATCACTACTTAGTTATCAATTGAGGGACAGCAATCTCCTGGAATTCTCTGCCTGAATCAATCGGGGAAAGAGAAGGGGTCTCGGGCCGGAGGTGTTCTAGTCTAGATAGGTGAGCTCCACACCTTAGGTTGTTTGAGAACCAATCCGGACACCCTGGCCCTGCATCCCTCTCTCATTCCATGTCCGAATTCCTTAAAATTTCAAGTAGGGAATTTCAAGATATCGGGATCCGTAAAGAAGTTCCACAGGAATGAGGGATACATTTCAAACTTTGATGTAGTTGAGCAAAAATAAACATGTCTGCTCTTTTGGTTGTCTTGCAGCTACTCTACCATTTCATGGACAGCTTCCATCCATAAGGGTGTTCAACCAGAGCTGGAATATGGCTACAAATCCTCGAGCAGGTCAGGAACAGTATTTAACTTCTTCAATGCCTTGGGAGACGTAGCTTTTGCATATGCAGGGCACAATGTGGTTTTAGAGATCCAAGCAACAATCCCTTCCACACCTGAGAAACCATCCAAGAGGTCTATGTGGAGGGGAGTAGTTGTCGCATATATTGTGGTGGCCTTGTGCTACTTCCCAGTTGCTCTCATCGAATATTATGTGTTCGGCAATAACGTTGAAGATAACATCCTTATCTCACTAGAGAAACCTGAATGGCTTATTGTAGCAGCTAACTTGTTTGTTGTAGTCCATGTCATTGGCAGCTACCAGGTGTGCTTTCTACTAGCTCTTTCCTATAAACTAGTCAGAGTAACGCTATTGACACTCTCATTTTATTCTCTCTTCTCTATAAACTAGTCAGAGTAACGCTATTAACACTCTCATTTTATTCTCTCTTCTCTATTTTTTGACGTAGCACTGTCACATTAGACAAAAATTTTGCCTTTCACGCGAGGTGGTCATAACCACTTGATCACATATCGGGGGTGGTTGGCCACCCATGAGAGAGGCTGCAATTTTTTGGTTAATGTGGCAGTCATTGCCACGTCAGTAAAATTTTTGGGGGCTGACGTGGTAGTGTATAGAAGGTGAGAGTAACACAGAAGTGTCTCTAGCATTTTTCAAACTAGTCACTAAAATGGGTTACTTATCTAAGATTTTGCTTTTATTGTGTTAATTCAGATATATGCAATGCCTGTGTTTGACATGATAGAGACTTTGATGGTAAAGAAACTGCATTTTAGGCCCTCAGGATTCCTTCGTTTTGTTGTACGCAATGTATACGTTGGTAAGCAAAATCCCCTCCTCATCAGGTACTGTGTGCTTAAGAACCTAGTAACATCCTTTGTGTTCTCTCATTTGATTTCAGCATTCACCATGTTTGTCGCCATTACCTTCCCTTTTTTTGGTGGCCTGCTGGGATTCTTCGGAGGATTTGCATTTGCGCCAACAACATATTTTGTAAGGCCCACCCCATCCCACTAAAAACAAAAACAAATGAGTAATGCTAAAGACACTCCTCTTTCACTCCTTGGAGATTCTTCCGATGTGGTGGTTGCAACCACCAGCTCGGCGCGACCATCTTGGAGATTCGGTTGGGGACTCCAAGAGGGTGATCGGCCACTTATGGGAGTAGCTGGAAAAATTCTCACTAGAACACCAATAAGTTTTTGGGAGGATTGGCGTAGTAGTACACGTCGCACTGTCACAGAGTATAGGAGGTGAGAGTAAAATGGGAGTGCCTCTAGCATTTTTCAAAACGAAATATTATAAATAAGAGATTCTTATTCTGTGGAATGCCTTTCAACCCAAAGCTTAGTCTTTCCTGTATCATTCTTCAGCTCCCCTGCATCATGTGGCTTGCCATTTACAAACCAAGAAAGTTAAGCTTATCTTGGTGTACCAACTGGGTATGTTCAACTTAAAATAATGCCTCATTATCCTCATTGTATTTTTATCTGCTTTAAAATTCAAAATCAGTCCATCCTATTTTGGTTGCTTAATTTCAGATCTGCATTATACTGGGCATCCTGCTGATGGTTCTAGCACCTATTGGAGGGCTAAAAAACATCATAGATCAAGCCAAGAGCTACACCTTCTACACTTAAGACCGACCCCAACACTCCAAGAGAAGCGAAGCCTGCTGCTGTTAAATCAAATAAAGTTTGTCATAACCATTTCTCTTGATGTTTGTTCTCAGCATCAGTGAAATCTATTTATGCAGTACTCGTTATAAGTGAGAGCAGAGATGAAGTTTCTGCAATCACCAGCCCCCTGGGCCTCACCTCGCACATTAAAGAGGATGGGCGTGCTCAGGTCTTGGTTTCAAAGGAATGTATTGCTCTAGGAGTAATTACATATGTCACCCTCCATATCTATCTTGTGTCAACTAAAAGTGATGTGGCTTTTAAAATCACCATTGAATTTATTATCGATGATTATTGACTTTTGATCTAATAGTGATTTTAAAAGCCATGTCACTTTTAGTTGACACAAGGTAGACATGAAGGGTGACTTGTATCATTACTCTATGATATCCTTGCAAATTTATGTGACGGTCTACATTTTAAAAAAATCAATTAACTATGTAACAGTTCACATTTTAGTGGCTAATGTAGTAAATGTCATGTGGACTATACGTGGGAAGTGTTATGTGGATGACAATTCATATATTAGTCGTTGACGTAATAGGTGTCACGTAAACTGTTATATCTATAAGACGTGTTATTCAGAATCCACGGTCCTTCTCCCCTCCTCCCATTTTGCAAAACAATGGTCAAATGGGAGGATGAGAGGAGGACCGCAACATACAAACAATCATTTCTCTATATCAATTTGAAATAGATTTGTAGTAAAAACTATAATACTGAATTTTCTAAAATGCCCTCAATGAACTTTTCAAATAAAAAGGCATAAGCAACCAAAACTAAACTGCTTAATATAAACTCAAATAAAGCAAGTGACAAAGATTATTAACTTTTCAAATATAAAAGATATGTTAAACAAGTTATAAAATTGAGTGTTGTTAGCCGCCTCCCTCTCCTCTCTTCTCTCTCTCAGAAAACTTAGACGCTCCCGATGTTTTGGGCGGAGGAGGGATATCGCTCCCTCCTCCACCCCTCCCTCCTTCCTCCTCTCCCCTTCTCTTCTTGCCTTTCGTAGGCAGCAACCGCTCTTTTGGTGGCCTTTCCTCCTCTTTGGAGGCTGATCTCTCCACAAGCAACTTTATCGACTCCCCTTCCACCACGTGGTGGCCGGTCTCCACCTCCTCTTGATGCTCACAGGCCGGATCTACTTCTTTCGAGTTTTTAAATCTGGTTTTTCAAAACTAGATCTGTAAACTTGGAAGAAGTCCACCACCTCACGTCGGCACCACCCTCCGCTCCGCCTTCAGTCGGTAGATCTGCTTTGTGGATTTATATTTTTGCATTTATTTTCTATTTTCTTTAATTTTCTTGTATTTTGTCTGTCGTCCTGGGTCTTTGATCAAGGATGACAGAGGAGTGTGTGTCTCCTGCCCTTTAGGGGCGAGGAGAGTAGATTTGGGTGTGGGAGAATCACTCTCACGACCTGGAATAAAGGAGTGCGTTTCGGGCTAATCATGTCCCGATCTAACCTTAGATCTAGTCTGCTGAACAGATCTGCTCATTTTCTGGAGTTGTTCTAGAGTTAGTGGTGGTTGTAGTCATAGACAGTTCTTTAATTGTTAGATGCTTTTGTCCAGTCTATGGCTGTGTAATTTCATAGTGTTTGTGCTATGTTTAATCTGCGGTTTAAGCTTCTATTGTAAGAGCTTTATGCTCCTGATTTATTATTAATGGAATTTGGCAGATTCTCACTCAAAAATAAAAAATAAAAAAAATTGAGTGTTGTTAGGGCTATTATAATTTTCACTAAAATGAAGCTGTCAAATACTAATTTACATGACACTTACCATATTTACATATTAATATAGTACTTACCGCATATCCCACTGGCTCTTTTGAAGGGGCTACCTAGTCTTGAGCCTATGCCCATTAACGAAGATTACTATTCAACGCAAGCATCTGTTTTTCAGCCGGCTTCACAACTATGGCCTTAGTACGGTCCATTTGGCAAGGGCTTCTAAGCCCTCTCTCAAAAACTCATCTTTAAAACATTTCTACCTTTTCACAACTATTTCCACTTTTAATATTCCATCTATCACTTTTTACATCACATTAAACATTTTTTATTACTATTCAAATAAAAAATTCACTAAAAAAATAAAACTTTTTCATTTTTTCATATAAAAAATTTACAACATTGTATTTTATATCACATCAAAACTCAAAAATTTCAAATTTCAATTCAACCATTTGCCAAACATACCTAATGATTTAGCCCTTAGTGAAAATTCTGTGTCCTGTAGAAAGTCGGACAAACATAGGCGGCTGTCAAATGGGGCACGCAGGGAACTAATCATAAGAACCACTAAATATAGATTATGACGTAACATTTATTTTTTTAAAATGTGGACAGTTAACCTAAGTTTATAAAGAAGTTGGGACAAAACCTATAATACTTCCAAACTGTCTATTGACTTTTCAAAATGGACAATATTTTGAGAAATCCACACAGACCACACAGAATATAAAACCACAATTTGAACAGTGTCAAAGAGAGAATAGCTGATTTATATTTTATACATAATGCATCATACACTTGAGATTGACATTTTCAATGCCCAATTGGTCGGTTCCTCTTAATCTCAAAATCAACGAATAATCCAAAAATTATAGCGTTGAATAAAGAAAGAAAAAAAAAAAAAAAAAAAAGCTACATATTTAAAACTGATACATATATCTCCAAACCCAGTTCTTCTCATCAGAAACATTAATGAGGCAATTCTTTTAATTAAGTCTATTTAATTTTCTTTTCCAATTTGCCCACTCTTTCTCTATATAACTCAACCCAAAGATTCGAAATCCACAATATACTGACAGAAATCGCTGCAACAACCACGACAATCCATGAGACCCAGACCCACGTCGGGATCAAACCGTTCGCAGCCCCACTCGCGTAAAACACACACATCTTGTACACGAAATAGGGCCCCACGAAGCCCCGAACGATCGCATACAGCGTGTAAAAGGGTGGGGACAGGAGACCGTACAGCTTCGCGGCGAATACGACGTCGTTCCTGCGGGCACCCGCGAGTGTCCACGCGTTCTGGAACGCGCTGGTGACCTCGGCGAGAATGAGGAGCGCGAGTATCGCGCACGCGCCGTGGGACACCAAGTACCGGCACGTGACGAAGACGAAGAGCGTCGCCAAGTGGTGGCCGATGAAGAGGAGGTCGCGCGGGTAGAAGACGGTGTAGTGGAGGAGGTCGGTTGAGAAGTAGGCAATGCTGAAGTCGAGGACTAGGTTCTCGGCTTTTGTGTTCGGCGAGGCGAATCCGCGGGTTGAGTCGGCGAGGATGGAGTATGTGGCTAAGAGAACCGCGGGCGTGCCGTGGGCGAATGAGATTAAGCAGCTGGAGGCTTCGGGTCGGAGCTTGGGGCTCCAATTCCGGAAGACGATGAAGTAGGCGATGAGGTAGATCGTGACAAAAATGGAGAAGAATAGAGGGAGGGCTAGGGTTTCCATTGAGAACCGCTTTGGATGGAATTGGAATTACGGGAAAGTGAATTCCTTGGAAATTGGCTCTGAAAGTGTCTTTGAAGTGAAAAGGAGAGAGAATTTAGGGTTTCTTTTGAAGATAGATGGGAAGGGACGGTTGGGTTTGGTGTGAAAAATTAGATATCGAAGGTTGGATTATGAAGTTGTGAGGCAACCACTAGACTGTGGTAGTTAATCTCTGACGGTGTCGTACTTATCGAGGAATTCTCACGAGGATGAATTTCCATTTTCACCGCCTCCATGTGCCGTAATAGATAGAACAATTGGCTGGTTTGCTTTGTTGAACTAAAAATATTAACTAATTATTTAAACGCAAAATTTTTAAAAAATACAAAAATAATTTTTTTCTATCTATCACATTAATGAGTGCTGATATACATCAGTCCAGTGAATCAGTCTGGACATGGATCAGAATTAAAAAAAAAAATATACATATATATATATATTTTAATTATGAAACTCATCTTCACAAACTCAGGCTGATTCACTATGGACTGTGATATATATTTACCGCAAATCAAAACACTTGCTTTAACCAAAAAATCACAAAAAATGCTCTTATAATAATTTTATTTAACGAACCCAATGGCTCTATTACTGTTTTCTAGGGTATTTTTGCTTTTTAGTTGAAAAATAGTTTTAGTGTGATATAAATATAAAAATAATTTTAAGTATTTTGTGTATGAAGTTGTTTGTTAATTATTTATTTCTCCAAAAAGTGCCCAACAAGGCCAATTTATTTTTTAAACAAAATTTTAACAAATACAAAATTTTTTTGATAATTGTTTATGTGGTTACATTTTTTCTCTAAACTATGTTTGATTGAGTTTATTAAATTAACATTTGTCTTTAAAGCATGGTGGTTCTCAAATGTATTTTAAATTCATGTGATTCTCGCATGCATTTTGAATGCATGTGAGGATTACGTGCTCAATTTGATAAATTGAATTTGATGAAATTCTTTCAAACTTAGTATGAAAAAAAAACTTTTATCTTTCTTATATTTCTTAATGTAGATGAAAATTTGTCTTTATAGTCATTGAATTCAATATCACTTTTATATTTAAAAGATATTTGAGAAAAAAAAAATTGTACCATTAAAATACATTTTATTTATTTATTATGAAACAGAGTTAGTATTTTAGTTATGAATTTTCCTTTATTTCTCTTCATCTTCCTTTGAGCTAATCACAAAGAATGATTTTATGTTACTTATGGTGATATTAGCTTTCTAAGGAAATTTGACTGGCAATAGAATTAGTTATGGGCCCTCAACAACCAAAATCTTGTCATTGTTTGCCCGCCTACTCTTACATTTGTAAATGTAATTCAAATGACTTGCAATGGAATTAGGAATTCTAGTGTTTTTCTCTTATAGGTAGTTGGGGACACCATTTGTTAATGCTTTTTAAAAAGTACTTTTTATTTGAGAAAGTATTATATAATAGAAAGGTGAAAGTAGTTGGATATTTTAAATTGTTTGTTAATGTTTTTATTTTGAAAAGAGAAAACAAAATAAAGAAAAAAAGTGTTATCAATCAAAGTCATTTAGTGTCCAAACATAGCAAACAAGCAAGATTCTTTGTGAATCAAAATGTTTCATCAGAACAATTACTCTAATTCAATCTATTAAATTGACATTTAAAATACTTGTAATTATCTATTTTTGCATATCAAAATTAAAAAAAAAAAAGTTCGCATAACCTCATCAACCCATACATCAAATCCTTTCAATCTTACATAATAGACGGTGGAGGAACTTCCATTGTGCTTAGCTTTTGTTAATTTTCTCTATTTGGTCTCTTGTTTTTGTTGCTTCAGTTTAAACTAAGTCCAGGTGGTTTAAAAAAAAAAAAAAAAAAAAAAAAAAAAAAAAAAAACCACAGAAGCCTTGATCAATTCCGCATATTCCTTGAGTTGGTTTGCCTCTGCGACTTACAAAATACCAAAAGTGTAATTTTAAACAAAATCACGAAAAGTGTATCAGTTGAGAGTTCATTTTTAAAAATCGCGTTTTAAAATCACACGTTTTAAAATCGCACATTTTGAAACTGCAAATCCATTTCTATTCTTTACTAAATTCATTAATGAACACAAAAAGTTATGTAACTTAATCAATCTCTCCCTCCTCTACATCATTTACAGGATTACTTGGCGGCTCAACTTCCTCCTCTTCATCCGCTTTCATGAACAAACCAAGTTGTTCCAAGGGGTTAGAGCCCCCAAACTTGAAACCACCCAAGCCATCCTGTGAGTGATCTGGGCTTGTCTCATCTACAGAACTAGGTAATTGATCCGCAGGGGCAGTCCGAAGCATTTCTAAGTCTTCAAGAAACCGAGAATTATCATTGATTTCAACAGTCTTTTCAATCTGCAAGAGTGCCAGAATATGTTATGATAAAACCAAGGACGACAGTGCTGTATACATGCAATATATAATGTGCTCGCTTGCCTGCAGCAATGCCTGCCGTGCTGCTTCTCTCTCAAGTTCCCTCTTCCGTCTGATCTCAGCAGCAGCTTCTGCTTCCGCTCGCATTCGAGCGTCTTCAGCAGCCTTGGCTTCTGCTTGTAACCGCGCTTTTTCTGGGTCCATCATGAATTTTATTAACAGATGTATTTTGTACCTCAGTTCAACCTTGTCTAGAAACAATAGAAGAAAAATATAAGCACAAAACATATCAAAGCATAAAGTCACAACCTTTAGACTTCTCCAGTTCCAGCTCCTCCCTTTTCCGTCGCACTTTCTCATGATCCCACTTCTCACCCTGATCTCAGCCAGATCAAATTGTACCGAGTCACATCCAAATTAGGTAATGCTCACAAAATAGAGATACACAAATAGAAATAGGAGAAACTTTTTAGTAGCCCAAATCCATAACCAACCTGTGGAAGTGTCTTTTCTCGAGCCTTTAAGATTGTATCAACAAATCGGTTCTTTAAAAGAGCAGCCCGATAGAGCTTCTCGGGGGAGACCTGCCTCTCAGTTGGACCACTGTCCCCTACAATTTTTAAGGGATGATCAGTTAGAAGCCATTCCAGGATTAACAGGATGGTTTCCAGCAGGCTCTTAAGCTTACCATCTTGATGGCAATCTGATTCAACAGAACTTGGCTTTTGCTGGGAAGTCTGTTCAACTTGATCCAATCCACTAACAGATTCTGTATGAAACCATACATTAGCAATCTAAAGCAGTAATGTATTAGAATACCGAAGTAGTGATGTAAATTTTATAGCCACAGTCCAGCTTGAAAGAGCAACCAAACAGTTCAAACCATGTCAACTTTGAAGCACATAGATCATAGTTTCAATCATCCTTGACACTGACAATCAATTAAATAGTCAGTTGTAAAGCTGTAAAAGATCACAGAGGACTGGGATGCAGCAGCTTAGGTTTATTTTCCACTATAGATGAGAAGCCAGACAGCAGACAAATAATATATGTATCAGGAAATGAAAAGCATGACACACCTATAGCCAGTTTCTTTTTCCCCTTTTTAGCTGGGTTGTTCTCAGGACACTGCACTTTCTAACCTTCTGACAACATTGTTCTTAACGTAACACTCAAGTGCATCACAATTCATAGTATTTTAGAGATAATTGAAGAGTTCAGGAGCAGATAATGGTTTCTAATGGACATATAAATAGTTTCTAATGTGTTTATTAGAAACGGCGTTCCCCCAAAATCAATTTCTTCTTTCTCTTGCAATGTTAAAAACCTATGAAGCATAGACACAAGCTTGGTGATATGAACACAATACAATACCGACAGAGCGAAATGGCAAAACCCAGAAAAATAGGATACAATGCGGTGGGGACAATGTAATTCTGTTGACATTTTATGTAAATTGTTTGACATTCTTTATTTTCAAAATTAAGACACCACAAATCAAAATACATAACAAAAAGTTCACTTAGAGAACCAGTTAAGTGGCTTAATTGATGTGTGGAGTGTGTTTAGTGGCTTAATTGATGTGTGGAGTGTGTTTAGACCACATCTAAGGCATCTTATTGTGTCCGACTTATTTCCAACTTCAATTTTTGTTTTTTTAATTGGAGGTGTCAGAGAAGTGTCCGACAAATGTCAGACACAGGTGCAGTGACTCTGTGAAATGTCAATGCTTCACAGCTAAAAACTAATTTTACTCTTCCCAAAGTAATTGATAGTTCTGTATAAACAAGCAATCTGATTCATGACAGATATAACTGGAAACGTTACATATCTAAAGGAATTTCTTTTGAAATAATATTGCCAATATAGTGACTGAAATGCAATTCTACCAAATAATATCTGTATGGAATTCAATAAGCATTGTTCAAAACTCTCAGACAAAGCTACAGTACCAGTTCTCCCAGGATTCACTTTCAACACTGATATCCAAGGAAATTACAGAATAGATAGTCTGCTACTTTAAATAAAGCAGAAAATTAATGTCCGTCTTTATTACAATCATGTTTGACTCTACCAAACAAATTAAGGATAAAATTTCCAGCTAACTATTCCAATATTATACAATAATAAATAGCAATGGCATGTACAAAAAAGCAATACTAATAGCATGCATCCAACGCCACAACACATTTCAAAGAGGTAAACTCTAATTTGTACGTACTTAAATGTTCCAGCCAACACTTTCTACTTTTATGGGTTTTCATGTGATAGGTACCAGAAATCATATCTTTTCCTTACACAATACTTAGATATGCAAGAGAGAAAAGATTTGGAAAATACACTCACGATTTCCTTCGAGAGGATCAGCAACACTAGTCTTTTCGTCTAATTGAGCCCCAGACTCTACAGTGTCTAGCACCTGAAGATCAATATAGAGTAAGTAGCATGCAGGTTGAACATCAATCCATACAACATGAACCCTCACAAACCAAAGCAGCAAGTAAAGCACCAAATAGTTAGTCAACCATCGCTCTGACTGGTAGCAATTCGTTTAATTCTTTTATTATAAGGTAATCATTTGTTAGAAAGTGCAAGGGGCTCACCAAAAAAAAAGAGAGTAAATTACAATTTACCCTTCCAAACTTCCACCCCATTATGTTGACCTCTAAACTAGCAAGTTAGACTTGTAAACTACCACAATGTTTCGAGTTGCCCCCATGTCAAAATTGACTGTTATTTGGGATGAAAAACATTAGCAAAGCCTTGCACAAGCATCTCAGTCACCAAATTGCCCCCACTTCAAAAAAAAAGGGCGGCCGCTACCCATCCTATTAAGAGGTGTTCAAAGGGGGTGGTCGCACTGCCACCCTTGCCTGTTCAAAGGGTGTGGTCACACAACCCCTACCTGTTAAGAACGGTGACTGCATGGCCACCCTCCAAAATAACAAACAGGTGGCTAGGCGGCCACCCCCCAACATAACAGAGGAGGTGGCTGCCATCTATTCAAAGGGTAGTTGTGCAGTCACCCATCACGTATTCAGAGGCGGTGGTCGTGGGGCCACCCTCAGCTATTAAGAGGAGGTGGCCATGCAGCCACCCTGTATTATATTTGTGTCAATTTTTTTTTTTGATAAGTAAGTAGAAATATTATTAAAAGCACAAAGCGCAGCCCTGGTACACAAGAAGTATACTATTTGTGTCAATTTTTTTTAAAAGCAATTTGGTAACTCATGCGCATGTACAAGGCACGTGCTAACGTTTTCAAGTCCAAAAATAATGGCCAATTTTGACATAAGGGGCAACTCAAAACATTGTGGTAGTTTATAGGCCTAAGATATATTGAGTTGTCGTTTAGAGGTCAATTTGAGAATAGGATGGTAGTTTAATGGGGCAAAGTGTAATTTACCAAAAAAATAAAAAATAAAAACTATTCAATGTATAATAAAGAAGAACCAGTTTTTTTGTCAACATATTATCAACATAAACCAGATTGAATGATCAAATACCTTCGATCTATTTGCTGGACTTGAAGCTTTATCACCATCAGATTCGCTTTCAGAAGAACTGCTAGAGTCTGAATCTGCAGACAACGCAAAATAGGGCCATGAATGAATACAGCACCAACTTACAAGAAAAGAATAAACAAAATGAAATAAAGGGATTTCATAGTTTGAATTATTTTTATAAAGATTGTCTAGACCACCTACGGTTCAACATAACAGCAAAAGATCACCAAATAAGCAAACAATTATATTATAGGAAGACTGAATGCCTTCAGATCTGGTAAAATTTCCATGTTCATGTTATTCTAGAATATGTCAATGAGAACTGAGAACTACGACAGGAAGATTTTTTTCTTTCACATGAAAAGCTAAGTGGCACTAAATGCAGTATAGACAATTCCTAATTCGTCAGAAAAACTTGTACATATGTTCTCCTATAAGCGTAAAGGGGATTATTATTGTGGCTCCTACAAACCAGATTCCAGATAAAAGGATGAATTTTTAGAAATGGCCTAATCAAACATAGATGACAGTATGACAAACTCAAATTACCACTGGAGTTGCCTGAGCTGATACATCGGCTGCTTCTATGGGCTTCATCCTTTTCTATCTCCACAGAAGGGTAGCTTGAGATAGGAGGCTCATTTCCACCAATGTCAATATCCTCATCACCCAGGTCGTTCCCTACAAATGCACAACAAAGGAGAAGAAACGATTCATATAAAGTACTAATGGGCAATTCAGGAGCATCGCTTTAACATGTGCAACCAAATGAAGAAGAATGTGACCTTTGCAGGGTTGCATGGATGAATTGCTAGGCCCTGATTCATTCAGCAGCTGCAAAAGAAAATACAGGAACATGTATTCCTCAAGCATATAGAAGAGAGGCACACAAAACTATAACTTCAATAATTTGGAATTGGAGGAAGGCTGGGATAATACCTCTATTTCACAAGGCTCAGCTCGTGGATGGTTCTTTTGCTTCTCCTGCAAGTAGTCATCCAAAAGCTTCCGTAAAGTGAACAAGGTATCATCACTGAGATCATCAATATCAATCTCAATCTCGTCCTCTCCACATTCCCTTCCATTAGAACTACGCTCCCTCAAGAAATCAATGATGTGAAGAGGCATTTCTCCAAGTAAAGACTCCAATTCTCTGCCTAAATTGTGCTTCTCCTCAGCTGTCATTACACGCTTAATAGGCTTTGGCATAACTTCATGGGGCAGTGAAGTGATTTTCCTCTTTTTTGAGGGAGGCATCACTCTTTTAGCAATTTCCATGTCTGCATGAGAACCAGATTTTGCCGGTAATGGTTGGGCATCAGCCTTGGCTAGTTTCTTCTCAATAGCTTTCCATCTCACTTCAAAATATTTACTAAGAGTATCAGCCATGATGTAGACATCGTTTCCAGGTGGATTGTAGGTCATTGCATTGGAAAAGGTAAGCCTCACATCACCAAGAAAATTCAACGGGCTGGAGCAAGCTCCTGAGGCTAACTTCATCTTTATTTTCCCCAAATCCATAGGATGCTTAATGATAGTGTAATAATCCGGAATATTCAACTTCTCTACATCAACAGGGGTGTTGAAAACCCAAGCATACTGATGGGACATCAATTGTTTCAACAGACTCTCACACTGTTTCATCAAAATTGCATTTGCAGTGCTTGGTGTGGACTCAAACCTGCCAGAAGTACCACGATTCCACCCACGTTGCTTCTGACCTGTAGGATTCAATTTCTTTCCCGGCCCATGACCCAGAGGATTTGATTTCTTTACCAGCCCAGAAGTCAATGCTGATGATTTTTTGACATTTTCTACCCGTGGCCCAATTTGTCCATTACTGCAGCTTAGAATATCACTAGACGATGACACAGTTACAGCATTAGTCCTTTGCAATTCAAATTTCTTCTGAAGAACCTGAATCTGTTCAAGTTCCGATTTCAACCTATGCACTAACTCCTTTCTTTCAGATGGCAACAAGTTTGTAACGGGAAGAAGTTGCGTGGGAACACCAAATGTGTCACGATTATTGGAATTTAAACTAATACACTTCCTCATTGGGGCACTTGAATCCTCTGAAGCCGTAAGCTCAGTGTCAATTCGACCTGAGCAACCGGAACCCTCTGATTCACCCGCTGTCTCAAAGGCATTACGAAAGTACCCACCAGGGTACTTAGCATTCTTCCCTACCGTCATATGCAATAACCTAACCAAGCACTACGTTTTGTTCCTTTTACCCCCTCTGCCCTACAGCAGCAGTTGCCACCTTACGGTTCAATCAACTACTCTGCATGTATCAATCATGGAAGTAAATTTACCACTTCTGGTTATTACGTTAACCTTAAACTATGCTTCCATCTCAATAAGCAGACAATAAGGCATTATTTGGTTGCTGAGAAATGTAGATTAAAAAAAACCCCAAAAGAAAAAGAAATGAAAAACATGTTTAAATTTCCCCCACCAACCCCCAAAAAAAAAAAAAAAAAAAAACAGAAAAGAGAATTCCATTCCGAAGAAGAATTATTACTAATTTTCAATTTTTTTTTTCTCAGCTACCAAACAGACTGTAGAAATGTAAAAAAAATAAAATAATAGACGATGAACGATAAAGTAAAGCAAATCTGAAATTCCTTGATTTCGCAAATCACAATCGTTGCAAGTCAGCTAGATTATTGAAAAAGCAAGCAAACTAAATTAACAGGAGGAGTGGAGAATTCAAGTACAGTAGCATTCACTCTCTTTTAAGTTCAAAAACTCAAACTTTACATTGGAACGCATTCTACAACAGAAAAAATTGAACAAACCCAAATATCGAGCGCTAAATAGCTTGTCAAATTATGAACTGAAAAATGAATTAAAAAATCAGAACGACCCAAACCCTAAAAGCAATTACCAAAATAGTTGTCGCTGCCTCTCCTGCAATCCAATTACCGAAATCCTCCACCGAAACGAGCTCCACATCAAGTATGGTGATGAATTCGAAACCCTATATGAACGAAATCAGCCTAAGAAGTAGACTTCGGTGGACGAGCTTCGAGTTCGAGGGAGTGTCTGAGAAAGACGCACATGAGAGAGAAAGAGAAATACGAAGACTAGTAGTGTCTACTCTTCTTTTCGAAGACCATGTAGTAATCTGAACCGTTGGATTAATGCCTGAATTAGTTTAGTGTTTTTGACTGCTTTAATTGTCTTAATTAGAGCTTAATATTTGTCCTACTCAAGTCAACTAATTAAAAAAAAAAAAAAATTGTGCTTTTAATCGGAGTCTTCTAAGAGGCAATAATAAAAGTGTCAATATAAAAGTGATCTGTGAGATTTTTTCCCTTTTTTTTTGTTTTTTATTTTTCCATGCAGTGAGATTTGATTATATTGTTATAATTTCAATAATTGTGTGTAATTATACTTTTCCTTGGAAAATGTTCGGAGTATTTCAGTTTTAATTCTCTTACAAATTGATGAAACTTGTAATATAATTGAAAAAAATTAAATAACAAAATTTAATAAATAAATTTAATTATTTAATAACTGATGTAGTAAGAATCATATATACTGTTACTTACAAATTGAAAAAACTTGTAATATTTTTAATAATATTCATTTTCCTTTAAAACCAGTAGGAACAATTTAATTGAAAAAAATAAATAAATTGAGAGAAAATTATATACTTTGCCCTTATCCGATAAGAGAGAAGTTTGATTTATGAGCATGTGAATCAAAATTTTCAATTTTATTCACCTACCTCTGACTTCATGTATTTTAAGTAACATGATATTTTATTCATTAGGGATTTAAAAAAAAAAAATTTAATCCGTCGATTATGTAATAAATTATACTTTATTTATCTATGACTATGATATCATAGTTATGAATTGCATGATCATATTTAGTAATAAATTATAATCATCGCTAACAGAATGAAATTTATAAAGGAATGAAAATGTTATTTTCAAAATCATAAATAAATATATCGAATTCACTCTCTATCCCATCCCACGTAAGCAAATTACAATTTGTCCTAAAAGAACAAACAATAAAGATAAATTTAGACGCACCAAAATTGAGGCCGCCCGGACCATTTGATAACAAAGCCCAACTCCAGCACCACAGAATGGACTCAGCTAATGGGCTCGCGAGCAATAATGTTAAAAAAAAAAAAAATCTTGTGGATCAAACTTTAATCGGACTTTATTATTATATTATTATTATTGTTTCAGAACAAAAACTTTAAGAAAATTGTTCGTCGTACATACAATTTATGTAGGGTTAGCTTACTTGCCGATGCTACAGTGTAGCATAATACTCTCAAGTCTTATGTCAGCTACAAAAAAATCTGTACATATATATATATACTCCCATGGTAGCCTACCACCCCATTTGAGTACGGAAGTGGTCGGTCACCCCATCAAACCTCTGACAATGGTCACAATTACCTTGATGAGGGAGATTTGGTAGCCACCATCACTCTTGTGATGGTTGGGTGTGGCACTCGCCAAAGTGTAGGCTTTATTTTTTTATTTTTTTAAATTGGTTATCTACATAGAAAAACTAGGTTCTCAAACTATGCAATTAGAAGACCCACATACATTAGCCATGAAAGAAATGAACAAGAATGATATGGTAATCAAGCATAGCTTTCAATCGTGGAAGCAAAAATCACAAGGTTCATGCTGATTCTTTCACTTGTCCCTTAATTTTTTCAACTGAATAAATAGGAGTGTACAAGCAAGACGGTTATTAACCGCATATAATCAAATAATCGAAAATTACTGCAACTGAATAACTGTCTAGGCCGGTTGCGGTTACCGGTTATAAATTTTAAAAAAATCGGTTAATATATATAAATTTATGTTGTTTTTTTTTTTTCCTATTAATTTCATGTGTTATTTATGTCATTTATATTTTAAGGGAGTATAAAATAGCTCTAAAAAAAAAAAAGTTTAAAATAGCTCAAAAAGAGGTTTAAAAAATTAAAACAGAGTAAAAAATACCCATTATTTGAAAACCGGTTATTAGCAATCGTAACCGGCCAACTGGTTGCGGTTGTTAAAAAAGGAATAACAGGGAGCTCCGATTCGGTTGTAGTTTGTAAGAAATAACCAAAACCGCAATCGCAACTAATTGTACACTATTTCAAGTTATGACTTGCGTATGATCATGCACTTGCCCTCTTCTTTTCTGACAAATGGGATTCATAGTTACAATTATAATAGAAGTATAAAAGGGAACAAGAAGATGAAAGGGTACGTTGTGGAATATTGGTCTTTTTTTTCTTTTTTAATAAAAAATAATAGGAGGAGGTGATTAATTGTGGTTATTTCAATTAGGCGTAACCATAATAGCATCTACTTGCGGGGCATCACACAGGAGGGACTTAGACAGTGAGAACTGCAGGTGATTCCTCAAGATCGATCGAGCCATAGCTTAATCTTCACTCCACCAAAAACACTAGCAGCACCATGGGGCGATTCCAAGTGCTTCCCATTTTGTTATTACCTATTAGTTTAAGTTTTTAAAACAATAAGTAATTAACATAGTATAAGAGTAGAGATCTTAACTTTGAATTATATTTTCTTAATTCACGTATTGAGTCTCACTTTAAGGGAGAGTTTGTGAATATAGACTTGGATTTGTGTATACTTTTCGAATCCTATAAAATGAATGTGAAAATCACATATTATAATAACAAATGACAGTTTAATAAATTGAATTAGAGGAATTTCTTTCGATCCAATTTTAAAGAAACCTTTGATTTTCAATAACAAGTTGTGCCTCCCTTAGAGCTTAATTTAACATTCAAAATAGGTTTATATAGATTCCAAATGGTTATTTACTCTTTTGATATTTAAGTAATACTAAATACTACATTCATGTCTCACCCTAATTTTACTGGGCTAATGTGCAGTGTCCATCAACCCTTGAATTTTTTTTTTAATAATAGCTTATCCAAAGAGTTGATGAACACAACCACATAAACTAAGTGAAACGAAGATAGAATGTATGTGTAGTATATAGACGTAGGAATATTACTTGAGAAAAAAAAAATTGCCTATATGGTTCATGCTCCAGAACCGAACACTTTTCTAATAATTTATTTTCTTCGTTTTCCACATGGGGTGACATTGCTTCCAATTAGGTCAGTGGTCACTATATTTCCAAAATACAATAGTTTTTGACAGTCTATAATGTCGGACTTTTATGCAACTCAACCAAACTTATACTTGTCCCCACAATGTTTAAACGGTTCGGAATCATGCCCAATTCAACAATGCATTTTCAATGTGTCAAAAACCTCACTTTATTTTGGTCACGTTACGCTTCATGTTTCAACTTATTTTTTAATCAATTTTTCCCCATAGTCGGATATTTTGCTGAGTTTTTAAAGAATGATATGTTGTTCATGTGGTTATGCTTCTTATAAGGAAAGTAATTCCGCTCATTATATTTAATTTTTTTTTTGAAAGACAGTTTTTATATATATATATTATTTCAGTTTTCTGGCTGGAAGAAAATTACTTAATTCATCACATCTAGTGGTTTATTTGGAAGGTTCCAGCCTGGACCTCTACACTCGATCAACGCCGGCCAAAGTTCCAAGAAGAGGATAAGTTTTAACAAAGGACTCATGTCACATGCAAACATCCCGTATATTTTCTCGACCTCAATTTATGAAATCGATCTCAATTTATTAAATTGACATGTATTTTGTTGTATTTCAATAAACTGAGAGAAAAACTTGGTCTGATTCCATGCTGGCATAGCATGATTTCAAAAAGAAACCTATTGCATTTCATAGAACTGCATCCTTTTTCAGAAAGAGTTTTTCGGGTAAACAGACTTACAAGTATTAATTTCCATCATGCTTAGAAGCTACATTCAAATGCCAATGATTCACAAAAAAAAAAAAAAAAAAAAAAAAAAAGAGATAAGAACGATTGAAAACCATTCACAACATACCAATCATGTACTGCATGCTACATATTGTCAACAGTTTCGTGACAAGATTTCCAGTCTCCCATGCGTTAATCAATCCTGAACCGCTCCACTGTGAAGACTGACCAGGTTCCCTGCTTGCTCTGGGTGGGCATATGCCTTAATTCTCTTACAAATTTAGCATCTCAGTTGCTTTAGTTGGTATCATTTATTGAGGTTTGTTCCCCATCTTTATTAATCATCAACTGCTTACTTGCTATAGGAAACGAGGGTTGCTCCATTACCTACAATATGTACACTGTAGAAACTTGTAATAAAATAGAAAATAATGAAAATAGAGACAAAAGGCTAATAAGTAATTGTAGTTCGGTATTAAACATCTACGTCCACTACTAAGAAAGAATTATATAGAGCTCCGTTAATTATACTTTTATAGAATAATATGATAATATACAAAGCTTTATTTATAGAGCTTACAAATTATTTTAATTTATTCAAATGTAATCTAATCTTAATCCAATCCCTTCACTTAGGATAATATGATCGTCATTTGTGATAAGGATTTATATCATTATCATATATTCTAACATCTTCTCAAATTCAATGTGGTAGTTTGTGGACCCTTGAGTTTGAAAAAAAAGTAATTTTTTTTTTTGGGCGGCTGCCAACGACGGTTGCCAAAAAATGACCGGAGATGTTAGTAGCCAACAACGGTGGCTGAAAAATGGTCGGAGACTATGGCAGCCGGCAATGGTGACCGAAAAATCTCTAGAGTTGGTGGCAACTGATGGTGATTGGCGGCAGTAGCCGAAGATGAGCCTTTAACAACAATAGCCAAACTACTTGAGCCAACTATGGGCCAAATATTAGAGCCAACTTTAGCTGATAAATAATGAGCCAACAATAGGCCAAAAATTAAGCCAACAATAGTCATGGGTCATCAAATAAGGCCAAATGATTTGGCTAATAAATGGCCAAAAGATGGCCACATGGGCCAAATATAGGCCACTTGGTCTTTTTTTTCCCCCTTTTTTTTTTAAAAAAATAATTTGGCGAAGTCGAACGACCTCTCATTTAGGGTCATATAAGTTGAACCAGCTAATAAACGACTTGTCATTTACTTATTTTTATCTAAATAAAAAAATATTTACTTTAGTTAAGTATTTGTTGAGTTGAATGTAAATGTTCTTACATGTTATGATACTTGGACTCGCTACTTTAATGTATATATCCTCTTGGAAGAATAGCAGGTCCAGATTAATCTTACATTGCATTAGTGGTCCATGACTTCATAATATTAATAATGCTAATATGTCTTAACATGCGAACTAAATTAGACTTTAATTATACATTTGACTATGATAAGACGGCACATCAAGATGATAAAGCATAACCCTATTTTTACAAGCATTCATAGCCTTTTAGAGAACATATATGATAGTAACAAAATTCAACATATAAATCACATCCTATTTACATTAAAAAAAAAAAAATTGAAATATATATATAATAATACTACTCTTTACACTTATTCACACCAACTAACGTAGCATATTTTAAAACACATTACAACAATCGATATGAAATAAATGTAAAAAGTATATAAACACGGCACGTACTGACGTACTTGTCGGATTGATAAGAAAGCCAACCAATTCGTGCAAAGATGGGTGATGTGTTATCAATGCTTTTCTTTTCTTTTTTCTTTGCTCACTCTTTCACATTCCAAGTTCTAAGGAATCGATCCACTTCAACAAAATTGCCTATAACTTTTTTATTTATGCTTTTTTATTTTTTTATTTTTTCTATGCGATTG
Source organism: Betula pendula (assembly GCA_900184695.1). NCBI lineage: Eukaryota > Viridiplantae > Streptophyta > Magnoliopsida > Fagales > Betulaceae > Betula > Betula pendula. Next base: position 195,649 of record FXXK01001041.1, read on the forward strand.
GCTATAACTTAATAAACAAAGCATAACACTTACTACGTACTTTGCTCTTTTTAGGTTAAAGGCTTAATTGGCTGTTTTGAGGTTCTATATTCTAAGATGAGAGTATTTTTCTCTATAAAATACTCATTCACAATATATATTCTCTATAAAATCGTTGATACTTTTTTTTTCACCATACATACTCATGCATTCACAATATTCTTTTTCTTTCTTTTTCATCATTGGCTATAACTTAATAATTATAAAGCACGACAGTACTCCATAAAATAGAGAGAGGGAGAGAGAGAGAGAGAGAAATTGTGAGATAGTATTATTAATTTGCACGCTATCGCCATTCACACACATTGACATTCGTTTTTCTTTTGCTTACTCATCTATCGACGTACGTTCCAAGTTCCAGAGAATATATGCAATTAATCTTTATTTGACTATAACTTAATAAAGAGCGCACAACATGACATAAAGACAATAGAGATATAAAGAGACACGGAGAATTTGATCAGCTAATCCATATTGTAAGAACGCGGTACTTAAGATAGTTTTGTCTGCACAGTACTATAGATATATATAGGAAGCTAACAAAAGATTCTTCTAATGTAACAACTCCAAATTAGGATAGTTTTTTTTTGCACACCTTAGCTGCATGCATTTGTTTCGGTGTAAAAAAAAAATCTTTAAATCAAAACAAAAGAAAAAATAACTTATTCTCCTAAAAAAATGTAAGTTTATTGTTAAATTATAGTTATCACAAAAGCCTAAGCCCATAGAAAAGAGTAAATTTATTAATTTAATCAATACTTAATACTCCCTCTTAATAAATGACCTCCAATATGTAGGATATTTAATGAACAGAAATTTCCTACAAACTAGCATGTAAAAAACTCTTACGAATTAGCATTTAAAAATGACATGTGTTCTTAATATGTAAGAAGTACGTGTTTTTTTAATAATATAGTACTATTTTTTTTAATAGCATTAACAAAAAAATATGTGTTTTTTACATACTCAAAGGACACATGTTAGTTTTAAAGACTGATTTGTAAGAATTTTCTACAAATCAGTTTGTAAGAAATTTACGTTCATATTTAATTAAAATGAGTAGTAAACTATATAGTCAAAGTTCGAACTTAAAACCTCTAACTCTGATAATATGTTAAATCACACCTAAAGCTTAACATGATAGAAATAATAAATTTAATCAAATACTTCGTCACTTACCTCCCTCTCAGACCCTTTCCTGATCCTTTCCTGGCCTCCCCGAACCCAATACCACCTTCCCCGCAAAGGAACATTCCCCTGGTGCCAAACCCATTCCCACCCCCCAACCCACTCAACATTCCCTTCCTCTCCCCTCACGCAGCAATCCCTACCTTAAAGATACAACCCTCCTTCACCTCTCACTCGCCATCCCTGTGCCCCGCCCTTCTAACCCAGATGATTGCCATTATGCCTTGTCAACCTTCTATTTTGAAACGCGAATTATTTGTTAAAGGCTTAGAGAAAAGTGTTTTCGAAACCGTCAGCTTAGTGTTAGATTTTTATTATACAACCATGGAAGAATTTACTCCATATGTACACTTCGGTCTAGTCTTCCTTGCTTTAAATCTAATGGTTCTAGAGACAGATGTCACTCCTTTGTCTTCCACAATACTTAGTCTCAGGCCCTTTCTCTAAACTTCTCAACTAAACTAGAGGAGTTACTCTTCCTACAGCTGCATAAAAAATTGAACCAATATTTCAGGAGAATGAAGGTGCTAATTGAATACTAAGGAGAATTCCTGATGCCATCCAGTCAAAAGCTTAATATTGATGACAAATCGGGGGATTCTTAGTGGACGGTGAAATCTGAAAAGCTTCACCCAATAGAAAATGTAAAATGAGAGCACATCAAGGGCCAATTGAATTAAGCAGAGGCACGATGCCATCTAGGCAACAAGCCAATGCTCCCATTTGGCCATCTGTACTTCCCTCTATATTCCTACCTGGGAAGAACAGAAGAGATCGAAAAATAATGCAGTTAGAAATACAAGGTTGGCTTTCTGTCATTCTCTTCAAATCAGCTTAGTTGAATCTCTAGATGTAGTTCTTAATTACTAGTTTTTCTTGGTTGAATATTGGGTCGTACTTTGTAACAGCAGCTGTCATTATCGTATTTCGTTTTGTTTTTGCTTTATTGTCCCCCGGCCCCTGCCAATAAAATAGCGCTAAAGAGTACAGATAAAGCCTCCAACCCATGTTTAGGAGGCACAACATAACTCCCCACCCAAATACACTTTACTACTGCTTATAAGAAAGAACTCCATTTATTTTTTGATTGGGGCAATTTTTACCATTAATTTTTGCACCAGAAGATGATTGAGAATAAGGATCGGAGTCGTGTGGCAACAGGCTAACAGCATTCTTCAAGGCTTATACACTCTGTGCTCACCTTCCTGACAGATATAGGCTTATAGCTAACATATCAATACGACACCTAATAATAAAATGTGTTGGTTCACAATACCTGGGATATTGACTTCTTGCTTCACACTTTTTCTGTGTTTTTTTGGATCTAAATCAACGGCCCAGACTGAGGGCAGCTTCAACGTCTAGCCTCCATGCAAATCCTCCACCGTCCATCCTCCACACATCACAAGGCACTATCTGGGAGCACTTATCCTTTCCCCACGTGTACTGCAGCTTTACTTGGCATGAAAAGGCCGTGTACGAGTACGGCAACTTCTCTTTTGCCACCAACCACACCGTTATTAACTCCTGTAACTGGCCGTCATTTTGTTGGCTCACCATCCTCTTAAAAGCCCCGTTCACCCAAAACACCCTATTCAAGCCGTCCGATACAAACCCCGGACACGTGTCATGCTCCAGATTACTCATCCTCTCCACGTCCGTACTACCTAGCCCTGGCACACCACCCATGCATGTGTCTGTCACGCTCTCCACTGTCACCCACGACTCCACTGCCCTCATCATCTGACGCGTCACCACCGTCCGATCACTGTCCTTGCACACACCCTTATCGAAGTTCAACCACATGGGTGGGTCCCCATTGTCCTGGCTATCCTTTCTAGTCACCGTACGGTCAAAGTTACACCGAGATTCACTCTCCGGCGACTCATTTCGTTCACTTTTCTCAGGCAAAAGTTGCAGAGTCACCACCCTCTTCTCCAAACCATCCTTCTCTTCCATCGTTCCTTTCGTTTCCTCCTCGGCTGTCCTTTTCTTTCGCTTATACCCACTATTCTTCCGAACCCTAACGTACTTCCTCTTCGCTCTTCCTTTCGTAACAAACACGTTGTTGCTATCCACCGCTGAACCACCTGACCCGGAGCCTCCGGCGGCTGGTTTCGGCGCAATCGGCCGGAATCTGAGCATCATCCTATTCATTATCGCCTTATCCTGCCCACCCCCACCACATCTTATCATGCCCCTCCCGTCTGCACTCTCCATCCCCCTAGTCCTCCATCAATCCCACCATCTCTCTCTCTCCCTCTCTCTGTGTCTGAGCTCAGAGCGATAATCACAGCACAAGTACAGTAACCTAGCGTGAAAGAACACGTGTCCAGGGTTGCCCCTGAACAGCAACGGCCTCTATTGGTTAATTTGTGGGTGGGCCCCGCAGAAAAGCAGCGTATCCGGCGTAATAAAACGCTGGGGTGTGGCCCCACAAGCTAGCCAATAAGAGAAGAGAGAGTGTCCAGCACTGCCTAAAGGAGTGGTAGACGTGGGCTCAGCCTAGGCTTGGAGTAATCTTCACTGAAGAGGAAAAGACTTTTGGGACGTTCGAGAAAGCGCACACTTGGTCGTCTTTCATTCGCCATATACAACTAAATTCGGTTGGAACAGTTGGGCCCTTTACTTTTCCACTCGCCTCAGGAGAGCGTGAGGAGCACTTTGTGATATAGGCCGAGAGATGGGACTGGATCTTTTGGAAACGGGGAAAACGTGTTTGTAATGAGTGTGGTAAGCTTTTATTTGGATCGCTGTACGGCGAGGACGCGTGGTTGGTCCGCACACTGCGGATCTCGTGGTAGATCTTTGACGTCATTGGGCTTTATATGAGGCTTTTGATTGGATTGGATTGGCTTCTCATCCACTGCCACGTGCTGATTTTACTGTGATTCACAATGACTACTTCGACCTACCCAATAGGATTTTAGGAATCCGTGGTGGATTGGTTGGTCTCAGTCTCACATACTAAAAGAAGTAATCATATGTTTAACCAAATTTCTTTTTAAGGTAGGTAAAGCTCAAAAAAACAACAAATGCTTTTTAGTAAAAATTGTAATACCTTAATAAAACTCTTATTAAGAAAAATGCTTCTAATAATAGCTTTTATTTTAATTTATTTATAAATTTGACGTGACAATTTATAATTAGTAAAATAATTAAACTCTCACACCTAAGCAAATAGTAAAAATACTTAATAATTTCTTCAATTATGAATTCTCGGGTCAAGTTTGTATGGATCATGCAAAACATTATTGGAAAAGTTAAAATAACCCTAACCAAACTTTATCCCAATAATGGAATTTGAATCCAAACTTCTAATTAGAACATTTTCAGAGATTGTAACTAATATAAATAGTATTTGTATGAGATGCACGTTATTTAAAATATAGAGTCCATTTTCTGATTTTTTTTTTTCTAATTGATTTTCTGATTTTTATATGTGTAACATGACAGCTACGCCAAACTAGGAAAGTGCTATCTTTAGTTGACCTACTTATATAACTTACAAAAACTTGGCTTTTAGCTTTGACCGACTTATAGTGTAAAATAATTTTAAAAATAATATTTTTCGTATGTTTAGTGCTTGGTACAATAAAAAATATTTTCAATTTAACTGAAAAGTATTTTTAATTAAAATAGTTTTACTTTCTTAAAATCATAAACCATTTTATAAGTTTAAGATTCTCATTCTTAAATCATCGAGATCCGTTGTGATCCCGCCAAGAGCCGTCGTTACCTCGACGAGACCCAACCAGGAACTCGTCGCGATCCCGTTGAGACCTCGTCAAATCCCATTGGAGCTAGTTGTGACAATGTTGGAATCCGTCATTACCCCTTCAAAACCTTGCCGGGGTCACAACAAGTTCTGGCAAGGTTACGACAAGGTCCCGACTAGGTTGCAGTGTTTTGACTGTAGTCCAATAATTTTATTAATATATTAATAAAATTATATTAATATTTTTATGTTTTGAATAAAAATTAATTTTTATAAGTTAATATGATTGATTGAAAATATAAAAAATATTTGTGATTTTTCGTAAACGCCAAACTCCGAAAAATGTTTTATACGAAAAACATTTTTTTTAAAAATAATTTATATAAAAATACTTTTCAAAGAAAAACATTTTATATCGAAACAAACGGAGCTTAAGAATAAAAAATTTTGGAATTAAAAAATAGTCCATTTTGTATTTGGACCTATGCCTAGTTGACTGGATAATCTTATGTGAAAGGTCATCCGACTCTACACGTTTAAGCACGTATTCGAACAGCTCCAACAGGTAAGGTTTGAGCTACCTGACCAACTGCCGAGTAGAATGAGGCTTTGGTTGGGTACTCTCTCACATGAAACTATCCATTGCAATCTAATTCATTTGGGAGTAGTGCTCTCTCTCCTTGTACAGTTCCTCAGCTTGCATACTAGGGAGTAAGTGTTGCTACAGGCACTTTTAACTTTAGACTACCCCATCAAACCGTCCCCCCCGCTTTCTTAGCCAGTGTGCCAAGAATCAACTGAACTATGTCAATCTATTCCCAATAGTCTTTTGGCTTATGTGTTGCGCTACGCAGTCTACGCTAGTTGTAATAGGAACTTTATTGGGCTGCCCCCACCCCCACCTATTTAATTTTCTTTTAATGTATTTCCCTGCTTCCATGTATTGCTTAAAATAGTTTTTTTTTTTTTCAAAAACAAAAAGTTAAAGTCGTCCTTCTATATATACTAGGAGTTAATTAAACTTCATTATTGGAGTCTGGTGGCATTGTTCTACACGTGATACTTTCACACTTCTTCCACACACACAGAATATGAATCCACACTGAATATATAGTGAATAAGAATATGAACACAATCATATACGATTTTGGCCAAAATAGCATTTTCCTAAACTTTAAGAATGCTGGGGTACTCTTGTCGTATGAGATTCTTGTGCGTTACTAAGCACCTGGATTTTTAGTTCCGACGCAATAGAGTTATAATTTGTTGGGGCCTGCTTGATTTACAATCAATGGTTTAGTGGCCCGGTCGAATTTTCCTTCAACCCCTGCGTAGCAATGCTTCAACTTCAAGCATGCTTAATGGTTAGGTTAGGACCTAGGTATCTCCAGGTGTACCTCCCTCCGAATTTACTGAAATTCAAGCAAAGAATTTAAGAGATCCGGATCTCCAATCTCCCACATTGTTGTTGATTTTTTTTTTTTTTAAAGGTAGTATTTTTTTTTTTTTCTCTCTGCCACAGTTGATACAAAAGCAACTAAAGGCTAAAGCCAATAAGCCATCCATTATTTACCTTGTTTGTTAGCGGTTTAGTAATCAATTAATTCTTAGAAACTGCTGGGCAAAGCAATTAATACCTGAGACTGAGAGAGGTCGACGCTTCTCTAATTGCTTGATCTTTGTTTCAAAGGCCCAGACTGAGCGCAGCCTTGACGTCCAATCTCCATGCAAACCCTCCACAGTCCATCCTCCACACATCACACGGCACAACCTTTGAAGTACACTTCTGGTTCCGCCACGTGTGCTGCAGTCTCACTCGGGCCGTAAATGCCGGGTACAAGCAGGGCAACAACCTCTCCTTCACCACCAACCTTACTGTACACTCCGTTGACTCTCCGTAGCGTTCCTCCTGGCTCACCAAACTCTTATACGCTTCATTAACCCACTGCACTCTCTCGAAACCGTCCGATACGAACCCCGGGCACGTGTCCCTCTCGAGATTCTTAATTTTTTCCGCATCCGTAAATCCTATTCCTCGTACATCCATGCACGTGTCTGTCACGCTCTCCACCGTCACCCATGACTCCACCACCCTTGTCTGAGCCATCACCGCCGTCCGATCTGACCCAGCGCCGGGGTCCATGTCACCGAACACCCATTTATTGTCACTCAGCCACATTTGTGGGCCCTGAATATGATTATCCTCGACCGCTTTTTTATCAGCCGTGTGATCAACCTTGGACGACGAGTCTCCAGCGTCCAGATCTTTCTTTTGAGCTCTCTCAGGCAACAGTTGCAGAGTCAGAACCGACTGCTCAACCCCATCTTTACTTTCTTCCTCGGAAACCATTTTCTCTCTCTTATATCCATTACTATCCTTGCAAACCCTGACGTACTTTCTCTTCGTTCTTGCTTGTGAAACGAAAGGTCCGTTCTTGTTCTCCGTCGGCAAACTGGATCCGCCGGTGTCCGGTTTCGGAGCGATCGGCCGGAATCTGAGCATCACTGGGTTAATTAACATCTTATCTTGGGACCCACTGCCGAGGCTCGACACGTGCCATCTATCTCCACCATCCATCACCCTCTTCTACCTCTCTTCCTGACCTTTCTCGCTCGCTCTCTCTCTCTCTCTCTCGGAGATGAAAACGATATTGATAGCGGCGAGTACCGGTGGCTGGGTTAGCAAGCACCACGTGTCTAGGGCAACATTGAAACAGTATCGGTTCGTGATTGGCTGGTTTCAATAGCGGTGGGTCCCGTTGAAAAGTGGCGTATCTGGGAGGGCAAATATTGGTCTGTGATTGGGTCCCACGCTTCTGGCCAATCAGAGTAGGGAGCGTGTTTGGCACTTTTGAGAAAGAGAGGACACGTGGGGATTGCCCGGGTTGCAGCATAATTTTCTTTTTCCAGTTTAAGTGGAAGCCCTTTGGGAAAAGCTTACAGAATGTGCACACGTGTTTTGAACATCATTCGCTGGGAACAGTAAATTCGGTTTAAACTGCTGATTAATATAATTCTCGCACTTGACCTTCGGCGCGTGAGATGCACTTCCTGATTCTTGTTTTACAGGCTGGTTGGATTGGGAGGAGTAGGTCACTTGTTATGCGTGAGTGTGGGCAAGTGAGTAATTTTTTAATGATATTGTGAGAGTTCCATTTGAATCTTGTCATGTGACGTGCCACTAAGATTTTATTTATTTATTTATTTATTTATTTATTATAACTGATCCAGTCCGATATTAAGATTTTATCACAGCAACAATTATATTAATATAAAAAAAAACCAATATATAATAAAAATAGTTACAAGGTGGGTTGGGTAAATTTTTTTGGGTTTTTTTTTTTTAATAATAATAAGAAGTTATTGATATGATATAAAGTAGAAAGAATGTTATGAATATTTTGTATAGAAAGATAAAAAAAAATTATGTTTTTTAATTAGTTTTTTATTTGAATAGTAATAAAAAGTGATTAATATAATATAAAAAGTAGGGAAAAAAAGTTAAAAAAGTTATTGATGAAATATAAAAGTGGCGTTGACTTTTTTATAAAAATAAGAAGAGAGGAGGAAAAGGTTTGCCAAACCTAGCCACTATCATATACAGTGTGGGGACGTTTTTCTTTGTTGTCGTACACATGACAGAAATTTGGTAGACAATCCTTTCTAGTATTGGTTTGATCGAAATAAAAAAAAAAAATGTTTGATACTATAATTTTATTTAACATTTATTTAATAAGGTTGTCATGATACTTCCAAGTAACATTGGTCCTGAGTTGATTGTGTCATGCCACACTATGCTTAGTCATTGTGGGTTTGACGACAAATTGATTAAATCACATCCTTACCTACTAAACTATTGTTTTCCTTCTTCTTCGATTTGATAAGTTATGAGCTTGGTTCATGGTTGTAGGAGATCAATTGAGAGTTGAAATAGGTCATGGGTGGTTGATTTCTTGCATCGGTGTTTTCCACGTGAGCATGGGCACTACTATGTTCGTAACCGTATTGGGGTAGCCTTGACTGAGGAGCAAGAACATCATGTGACCCTTTAAAGCTTGATGAGACTTTGCCTTTTGGCCTATGTGGACTCTATGCCTCGATTGGGCCTCGTTATTAAATATGAGTTGAGTCTTGAAAAATGGGTTGATGCAGGCTTATTGTGCGTTTGACCCGCATGGGCCTTTTTTCACTATTGAGTTTCTGCTAGACCACTCGTTTGTTGGATGATTGGGGAGTGCTTTGGGTCCCTTAGATCTACAAGACCACTTGGTGTTTAGATAAATTGCGGTCTTGGATTTGGTTTGGGGTGCATCCCCCTCATGTTCTATAGCTCCATAATGAAACATTGGATGGGCCATTGGCCCTTGTATGAAGAAATACGAGATGAGTGATCGTCCCTTTGTATAAGTTGGGTGGTTGACCTTCCATGAAAGAGTATCGGCCGGTAACCAATTAGGGCTCGTATAGGTTGGGTGATCAACTCTCTTGAGTAGCGTGTAGGCTATTGACTGATCAGAACGTATATAGCCTGAGCGATTGATCATCCTGAGTGTGTGTAGACTAGGTAACTGACTAGCGCCTATAGGCTGGGCGATCAACCCTCTCAAGTAAAGTGTAGGTTGGGTGGCCAACCAAGGCCTATGGTGATTGACCTTCTTGAGTAGAACATTGGCTAGGTTGTGGGCCTTCTATAGTAGAACATCAGTTGGGTCATGGTGGGAAGATTGTGTGTTGAATATTAGGGCTATGTTTGTTCATGTTTTTATATCACATTAAAAATGTTTTAATGTGATATAAAAATGATGAATATTTTTTGGAAGGTGAGAAGTAATTTTTGGTGGGGGTCTACATTTGAGAAAATATTTTTCGTGAGGTACATTTGTTTATTTTGAGAAAACATAAATATATATAGAGCTGACTTTTTACTTATACAAAAATTTAAAAAAAATTATTATGTGGCCATCTTTGGCCTGTTTTGGTGGTCACACGACCACCTTCAACCAAGAGAGAGGTGGTCATGTCGCGACCTTGGCTTATTGTGGTGGTTATGCAACCATCCCTATATGGTTGGGATTGTCACACCCTGTTGTAGTGGTTGAGCAGTTATCTCAGGACTATATTGGTGGCCGTACGACTACCTATATTTAATCGGGGTGGCCATGCGACTACTCATTTCCTTTGTTGAAGGTAGTTCTACCACCACTTTTATTTTCTTATCTTTTTTTTAAGTCAATTTTTTTTTGAAAAAAAAAAAAATAGTAAATTATCCCTTACACTGCAAAATTAAAACACAGGTTTGTCAAAAAAATTCCTACAAGAAGGTATGAAATTTTCTCAAAAATATTGTTGTGTTTTGAGTTATTTATAAACATAGCCCTTCTTTTACCAACTTTGTTAGTTTATTTATTCATTTATTTTAGTATTATGTGTGTGATTGGGCCGGAGTAGCCCTTTATAGGAACTTCTCAATTGAATATAGGAACTAGCGTACTTTGACATACTTTATTTTTGTGCTTTGAGTCACAGATGGATGCCATATTGTTATGATTTTTGTGGGGTCTTAATTTGGAGTATGAGCATTAGATTAACCAGTGGTTTTAGGATCCAACTTTTTGCCTTCCATCAGTTTTGAAGCTTTTGACGTATAAGTTAGGTATTTGACACACATTTTGGTCATTCCAATAGAAAATTGGACTCCGTTTGAATTTCTTCACAAATTATTTTCATTTTTGCTGTTGTTAAGTCCACATTTTTTTTATAATTCACAAACCTCTTTCCCACATTTGGACCATGCGAATAAGATATCATCCAACTCAAGATTTATTGTAGTGCTTTGAAAGTTGATACTCACAAAAGTCATGTTCCGATGATTAATGGTTAAAGTAGGGTTGGATTGGTCCTAAGTTTGGGCCTAACTCACAACAAAAAATCTATTAAAGAAAGAAAAGAAAAAGACACTGGCCATTTGGTTAGTGGAGAGTTGAGAGCCTCTTGGCTCCATAGAGAACCAAAGCAAATAAAAGTAACCCTTTTTTTTTGGATCAATTGACAATTACTTTTGTGTAAGTTATCCATAATCTGCACCCATCTCACTCTGTTGTTTGATAGGGTGCATGGACCAGCTTTTGTTGCCTTTGTTATCGGTATTTCATTCCTTTTTAGTGGCGCATAATGGAGGAAAACTATGGTTGCCTAGGTTTGCTGGAGCATCCACATCCAATTATGAAATGTTCCTTGTCTCCTATGTTTCTCTTGCGCCAATCTCATTGGCCCTTATTATAGCAATGACTCCAAGAGATAGATGGCAACTTTCTTGTCGTTTGTCTCTTCTTTTTCCTAGAAAAATGGTAGACTCTTTGGAATATTCTCATCCCGCTATTCAGAGCATCTCCAACAATGATAGACAAAAAATCTATTAAAAAAGTACAAATATCTATTTTAGCTACTTTTTTTTTTATACAACTCCAACAGATTATCTATTCTACTATCTATTTTCTTTAAATATTATTTTGTATTGGAAACAGTGTGAAAGAAAGAGGTGGAGAGAGAGAGTGAAAGAAAGAGAGAGAGGGAGAGAAAACAATAAAAAAATTGTTTGTAGTATGAATAGTGAATAGGCTCTTCTGCCTATTCACTGTTCATTCTATAATCAAAATCTACAAATTGCATACTCTGCTGGAAGGAAAAAAAGAGGAATAATAGTCAAATTTGACTATTTTAGAGCATTTGACTACTCTGTTGGAGATGCTCTCAAATGTTACTATGGCTAGTTGAGATGTAAAAATGGGAGCAAAACAAGCTGCATTGGGCTGAGCAATTTGGAGAAAAATACTCCATACTCACCATATATATTATAATACTATATATATATATATATATATATAATAAAAATAAAACTACATTTTTTTTAAAAAAAAAAAATTGAATCGTGAAAGTAGATAGTTAAAATTGAGAGTTGGATATACGTAATTTGGAAAAGTGAGTAAAAAAAAAAAAAAGTGATTTTTTTGGCTAAAATTGAGAGGAAATTTTTATTAAACCGGATGTGAATGCTCTTACAATTCTTTTGTAACTTGCTAACACATGTCAACATGTGATTGAAGCAACGTTAGCCATTTAAAAAAAAAAAAATTAGCACCCTATAATTAAATGCTTACACGTATCAACAAGTTGTAAAAGAACTACAAAAGGGTTATATATGTAACATTACTCTTTTTCCTAACCTTGGGCCATCGGGCTCCATCTAATGGTTTATAAATTTTATTTAACCTTTGTTGCTAATAATATAAGAGTAACGTTATAATTATTACTTTTTTACAACTTGTTGACATGTGTCAACATGTGATTGAAGCTTCGTTAGCCACTAAAAAAACAAATTTAACATCCTTCAATCACATACTGACACATGTCATGATGTCAACAAGCTATATACAATTATAAGTCTAATAGTTTTAATTATATAAACACTTCCATCGCCCTTTTTTATTTTTTCGTTCATTATAAAACCTTCATGAGCCCAAAGAAAGGAATAGGTAGGGGTGGCAAAACGGGTTGACGGGTCGGGTTCGGGTTGACCCGCTTGACCCGCCAACCCGTTAACCCTAACCCGGACACGACCCGTTTATTAAACGGGTCGTGTCGGTTTGACCCGCTTAATAAACGGGTTAACCCGACACAACCCGTCAACCCGTTAGGTTGACGGGTCATGTAGATTCAACCCGACCCAACAGACCCGAAAATCACTCAGCCCGTCAGCCCACTGACTCAGCCGCACCCGCACACTCGCACACGACGGCGACGACGCACAGCACAGTGAGCACACCGCCGGCAGGCCCGGCACAGATCACAGATCAGCACAGATCTGTGATTCTGTGACGCCACTGATGCGGCACCGCCGGCACAGATCAGATCTGTGCCGGTCGTCACGGACTCACCGTGACTCCGTGAGTCACTCACGCCGAGGCCGAGAGCGAGGGAGAGGGAGATACCGGTGCGACCGTGCGATCCTTGGGGACAATCGACGACGGCGAGAGTCGCGAGACTGAGAGAGAGGGAAACGGAGATGGCCGGCACCGGGGAAGATCGACGGAGAAGGGGAGACGGTGAGACTGTGAGAGAAAGAGAGGGAGATTGAGTTGAGAGAGAGAGATGAGAGCTGAGGGACTCTTGCGTTCAGGAGTCAGGACCTTCAAGCAGTGCTTCCTATTTACAAGCTGATGCTCTTTTTGCAATGGGAAGGGAGAATGAAGCTCAAGTAGCTCTCAAAGAGGGTTCTGTCCTTGAAAGTCAGCCTTCAGGTTTTATTTTTTTATTTTTTTTGTACCGTGTTGCCGGGTCACCCGGCGGGTTGACCCGGCTGACCCGGTAACTTGCCGGGTCATAAACGGGTCAACCCGTTTGACCCGGTAACCCGTTAAGCCCAACCCAAACCCGGAAAATTCGTGTCGTGTTCGTGTCGGGTTCGCGGGTCGTGTCAAAAATTGCCACCCCTAGGAATAGGACACTTGTTTTGACATTTTTTCTGTTCTTTTCTGGTATTGGCTTGGACGATGCCAAGCCACGGCATCGCTGATCAGATGGGGCTTTTTCAGCTTTTGTGCGAGGTATAAAGCCTAATTGTGGACATGCTAGCCTATAATAACGGGCATGAGTAATGCTACACCGTAGCCTATATACACACTCTCACTCCTACACTTTCACTTTCACACCTTTTTACATACTTTTAAAATTATTATTAGATAACCAATAATGCATAATTGGACTTCATTTTTCAAGAATCCACTTGGAGGCCTTAAATAGACCTCGTCAGTTGGAACAAATTCTGGGAAGGATTAGAATTCTACCTGGAGGAGAAGACAGATTTAGATCTCTCATAGCATTTTCCGGATGTCCGGTAAAGTAAGGCGTACAATAATAATGCTTTTATTACGCATCCTTACAAACTAACGTGACATTTATCATATCAATCAGTGATTAAATTTATTTTGCTTAATTTTTTAACCATGTTATGCCACATAACACTCGTTTGGACTCATATGGACGGGCAGAAATTTCCTTCAACCCAGGTTGAAGAATATTTCATCCAACCCACACTGATACATGACAAGTGTCATTTATCAATATTGGATTCCTCAAAACTTAATAGTCATTAACTCTTATTTTACTACCTAAGAACCCAAACTTTTGGACAGAAATTTCTTCTAACCCAAGTTGGAGAATATTTTATCCAACCCACATTGATACGTGACAAGTGTCATCCATCAATATTGAATTCCTCAAAACTTAATAATCAATCCAAGTTGGAGAAAATTTCTGTCCAAACTCAAAACACTCCAAAAAAAAAAAAAACCAACTTTTACCTTTATGTCACATCAAAACATTTTTCAAACAAAAAATAAACAGTATCCTCTAAAAAGCATTGGCAACCGGATTCTGAGTGCTGTAGGGAAGGCAGCCACAGGAAAAAAGGCCAAAACCACCATAAAAATGATGGACAAACACTTCTTTCTCAGGAAACCTTTGTAAAGTAAAATAAGTAGTGATACTACTATCAATCACTGAAGTCTCAATCCGCATGGACAGAAACAGTACCCAGCAGATCTTGTAAATCTAGGCTTGCATAAAGATGTATCAATAAACCAGCTCATGATTCTAAGCATGTTGTTGTCTAACCATGTCATAATGTATCACCTTATAAAATGACCATACATCAAGCTTGTTAAACACCGATTCATGATATGAAAACAAGCAGAAGCAAAACTTATTTTAAATAGGGCAATTGGCCATTGCTTCTCATTTTTTCAATGTCACCGATTGCCACTGCAAAACACCAACAAAATGGCAATTTTGACAAATATTGAAGACTAAAGTCCACCCTGAAGAATTTGAAACTCATACAGAAGATCAATCAAAAATAAATCCGTAGATAAACAACGGATCATGTATATGGACTTGCTTATTTTCATCTCAAACCCAGAAAATAAAATACAGGTTACCCCATTAACAATTTACCGATTGGTGCAAATTTGACATGGCAAGAAAAACTAGATCTGAAAAATAATTATTGTCGATTCAACTCCCCCCATAAGCACAAGTAGAAAAGGAACCAGATGGAAGCTAGTTAACAACATCAAGAACCAGCTTGCGAGACTTTAAAACTGACCACTTCAAGCGACGGTAGTAACCAGCCTGAAGTAGTGCCAGTGACAGTACGAATATCCATTTGAATCCCATCTGCATTTGAACGTACAAAATGTCATTACAAAAAAGAGACGCAGACTATATCATAAACAAAATATGGCTTTTCAATACTCTTCATATGACGGAAACATGATTTAGAAGCAAATGTACCAGTTTCCTCTCCTCCATTTCAGGTTCCGCAGCCCATGACAAAAATGACACTATATCTTTCCCCATCTGCACCACAGCATCAGAGAAGAGTTTGAGATTTATTCTCAAGAGAACATGTGATAACATGCAGCAAGGAGCTTCTTATTGTTTCAGGGGGATATTTTAAGAGGTAAACCAACCTGAGATTCTGTTGCAGGTATTCCATCCTCATACTCAATAGCACCATCATTAAGCATTTTAGGCATTGCAATTGCTCCCCCAGGAAAATAAGGATTATAATACAACCCATCTCGAATCTACAATTCCAATTAAGAATCATGAAGGTAGTGCACGATTTATGAAGTACTTTAAAACCTTTTCTTTTATTCCTTTTCTTTTTCCCTCATGTTGATGCGTTACCACTTCAAGATATCAAGCTTGAATTTTTCAACTAAGAGTACATATTGGTCACCTCAACCACCAGTTTTCCATATTTACCATAGGAAAGGTGTTCAAAAAGAGATAAGGAATAAGAATTACCGCAACACCAGCAGGGGGATCACGATAACCAGTTATAAGGGCAAATACATAGTTCTGACCGTTGTGACGAGCCTGAAAAGACCAAGGGTAAGAGACATCTGGGATAGATAATATAGATTATAAACAAGTATTAAGCAAAAGACAGGAATTACTTTGGTAATAAGACTTAGATCTGGAGGATAGGCCCCTCCATTAGCAAACCTAGCTGCTTGCTCGTTCGGATATGGCTGAGGAAAACGATCACTAAGTTTACCGGGGCGTGTAAACATCTCACCCTCATCGTTAGGCCCATCAACCACTTCAATCTCGGCTGCCATAGCCTTTACCTCCTCTTCCGTATATGCAACACCCACCAAATCACGGTATGATAAAAGCGACATAGAATGGCAAGATGCACAGACTTGTTGGTAAACCTGATGACCACGACGAATCCTGCTCAAGCAAAATTGACATCAAAACATCAAGACCAGGAAACTGCATTTAATATGCAAAACCAACGTCTTTATGTAATTCCTCACACCGAAAGGAAAAAGTTCCAAAAGATTTTCCAAGGTAATGTTTAGAAAATGTGTAATGTAGTTCAAGTTCAAGGCACTACAAAGGCATGGCTGAAAAGAACGCCACCAAGGTCAAGAGAAATGATCACTGTCTATGAATTACTGAATATAAACAATGGATATGTAGAAGGAATGAAAAAGGGTCCAATTTCTGATCCCAAACAATCTATACAGAACTTTTCTAAGTCATGTTATACAATTAATAGCCATGTTGCTAGAGCCCAAACGAAGAAGAAAAATTCATAGGTTCAACTGGAACTCACGAAGCATGATCATATGAACTGAGAATGCCCTGGTGTGGCCAAGGATAATTAGGACACTCTAAACCATGTTCAGCCTCATCAGCAGATGCTGCTAATGTTCCAAAACACAAGAGCCCTGAAACGCCTGCTCCAAGGAGAGCAAGTGCTCTTAGGGACTTAATGCCAGTAGACTCAAAATCATATTTCTTCGAGATGAGAGACGACAATAAAGGAGGGGCCTGCACATTGATATAGAGTAACATTTCATCAAATAAAATGGTAAATTTGACTTCTAGGCCACAAAGTAACATTTTATAAGCTGGTCACAAAATTCCAAAAATCCAAAGTGCATCTATGGAATGCCAATCTACCCACACCAGATTTGAAAGCCATTCTCCACGGAAAAAAATAAATAAAGAAATTTTGGAAAAAGTATGCATCCCTTTAAACTACCACTCCATTGCCAATGTGCCCCGGCCCTCCCCTCCCTCCCTCCCTCCCTCCCTCCAAAACAAACTATTAATTGAGTTAATGTCCCCCCAAACTACCACAATTTGTCAATATCCCCGCAATGACAAAACTAGCCCACATAAAAATTTAAAAAAACAAAAAATCTATTTTTTTTCTTTAAAAAAAAAAAAAAAAGGAAAAATTGAAAACCAAGGGGTGTGTGAACTACTCCCAAATGGCCAGGGTGGATCGGCCACCTCCTTCGGCCATATCTAGTCGTAACCAAACCACTCCCAAGCCATTCGGAAGTGGTGCAGCCACCCCCCTCATTTTTAAAAAAGAAATATAAAATTCGGAGTGGCCAAACCAAGTAGTTTTGGCCATCCCCTTGGTTTTTTCATTAAAAAAACAAAAATGTTTTTAAGTTTTTTTTTTTCCCAATTTCATAAGGGTATTTTGGTTTTATGAAAAAAAAATTAAAGTCATTTTCGTCTTTTTACTGGCCTTTTGGAGGGGGGGGGGGGGATTGGGAATCAACAATGGCATGTTAATTTGGAGTATGTATACATTTTCCATAAATTTTATTCTAAGAACAATGAATACATCAAAACTAGGAGACAAAAATGTGACCATATATAAGTGAAAATTAAACAATAAAAAAATATGCTGGTATCTAGCTCAAGTAGGATAACAAGTAATAAGAGTACCATGTAAGCTAAAGTAAACAGATGCTGCTAAAAAAAACAACCTTAATAGAGAACAATATTGACATGTCCTTATAAATATATAACATCATACAACTCTCTTGAAGAAGAATATGAAACTGAATATGGGATTCACATACCCATAATTTATGAATTTTTTTTTATCAACACCAATTTGGGTCATTTAGGCTGGTACTGCTGAAGTAACATCAAATTAATATGAGGAGAGAGGATGAGGAGTATGGAGGGAGCTGCAGAGATGGCAGGAATCTTACCGTTGATTTAGAATCAAGTTTCCTTCTCAGTAACTGGTGGATCACTCGTCCAGCCATTGCAGTAGACGTTTATGTCAATCTACTCACCCTACCAAAAAAAAAGCAAGGAGTTATAAATGCAAGGAAGTGAAAAATAAACATAAGCTCCACATAATCAGAAGTACTATCGCTAGACTGGGGAGGCCAGCAGAAGAAAACAGAGTTAACATGCAAACCCAATAAAAGCTCAAATCATTCAGCACAGCTCCACAGAAGGAGAAACAACAAAAACAAGCCCTGTCACACAAAGTGTTGCAAGAAAATGATGGTAGAAATAGAAAAGTAATTTGATTATTAAGTACCAAGAAAACAGGCCATTGACTTCCTTGGAGTACACATACCAATTGATTCTTTAAATACATAAAAATTGAAAATTAAAATAAAAAATAAAAAACAAGTAAACACATGCATACACATTGAGAGAGAGAGAGAGAGAGAGAGAGAGAGAGAGAGAGAGAGAGAGAGGAGGGGGAGGAGCAAAGGAGGGGAATGTTTATCATTTATAAGGGAGGACAAAAACTTTGTATGATACTCACAATTGATCAGTGCACCACGTGGGTATATTAAACTGAAGGGTACTCCATGTATTGATCAAACACATCATTCTTTTTCTTTATTTGTTTACATATGCTCCTCCCAAGCATTGGATGATTTCAAGGAGCACATTTAACACATTAAAATAGAACAATAGTGAGTCAAGAAATACAGCATTTCTGGAACCACAATACCAGCAATCTGTTGTACATGAAACTCATTACAAACATTGCCAGATTGTGAAAATATAGAATTCTATATAAGGAAATCATTCTCATCAAATCTAACTAAAGTTGTAGAAAATATTTCAAAACTACTCTCTTCAAGTTGACCCCAAAATGCAATCACCAAATTAATCAATGCAACCAATAAAAATAAATAAATAAATTGGGGGCTTATATAATACTACCACACCATTTTGTTTCAACAAAAATGCTTCAGTGAAAAAAAAAGTTCTTTTTTTTTTTTGAATATCTGATGCCTAATTGAATTCAATACATGGATTAAACATCTACACAGCTAAGTTGTAGCATTCATTTCTCAAAAGAAAAAATACATATTTCATTTCATTTCATCTCCCGAAATATTGCACAACCCACCATATACAGCAAACAGACCAAAAGACGCACAAAGAGAGAGATAGATAAAGATCATATACAACTAAATCAAAACTCTTATACAGTCTAAACCCTCGGGAAAAATACACTTACCCCCAAGAACTGACACCTCTTTTGAACTTACCCCTTTGCTCCATTTTGCTTAACCAAAATTGTTTCAGAGAATTTTTTTTGTTTTTCTTTTGAAAATATCCAGTGTGTAACCGAATTCAAGCCATGGATGCAGCCTAAACCCTAGGGGAGAATACAGTCTAAACCCCACGCTCCATTTTGTATCAACAAAATCGTTTGGGTGATTTTTTTTTTAAAAAAAAATATCGGATGTGTAGCCCAATTCAAGCCATGGATGAAGCCTCTACATAGCTAAATTGTAGCATTCATTTCTCAAAAAAAAAAGCGCAAATTTTATTTCATTTCATTTCTCGAAATATTGCACAATCCACAATATACACACCAAAAGACGCACAAAGAAAGAGAGATAAAGATCATATAGAACTAAATAAAAAATCTGATACAATCTAAACCCCGTGCTCTCTAACATTCACATCCATTAAACAAATCAAACGCATTGATAATTTCTTTACGCACCTCATTTTCTGAAAAATAAAAAACAAAAAATAAAATCCGCAGTCATTTTAGCCTACTAAATTGATGGATAACAAGTGGGCATAGATAACCTAGATTTGAAAGAAGCGCATAGATCGAAGAAGAGTTGAGAGCTTAACGAAGGAAGAGAGGAACCACAATGGGTAGGAGGGACTTACGAGTTGGCCGAGGCGATGGGATCGGCGGTCAAAGACGCAGCTCGGAGATCCAACGAATACGAAGAAGAAACGCTACCAGAGGAAATGGACGAGGAACGCTAGAATCCCTCCAACTATCTTCTATCTTCTTCCACGATTGTGGAGTTCTGGGCCTTTGGGCTTTAGGTCTGGCCCAGCATTGAGAGCTGAGGTTAGGTAATAAGATTAGTTTATTTTTCAGACTAACAACAACAAAATAATTTTTCAATTTTTATTTTCTCTCTTGACAATAAAAAAATCCTAAATAATTATTTTTAATTAAGTAATTATTTATTTATAATTTATCAAATTTAAATGATATTTATTATTATCTTAATTCATTAGGTTCATTAAATTGTATAATAAGATAATAAAATTTGAACTATTTAAATAGAAATAATGATTAAAAACTTTAATAATTTTATTGTAATTATCCTACAAAATTAAGAGTATCCTGATTTTTAATATTTTTTTATTAATTAAAAAAAATATTATTTCAGGAAAAAGAAAAAGATATAAATAATTTTTTCTTTCCTTCAAAAACATGAAGATCAGAGATATAATGGGAATAAATTCAAGGGTTTGAATACGATTTAAGATTTCAATTCGATTAAAACATCTGTGGATATCACTTGACCCATGGTTCATTTGAGGGCACAAATACCTTTCAAATGATTAATTGCTTGAAAGCTCGAGTTGACTAACAAGTCCTCGTGGATAAGGGATTGTGTAATAAGGAGGTTGTCAGTTGCATTGGACAATTTCATACCACATGTTATTTGGGCATACGGTAGTTCGAACAAGTAAGATCTAAGGATGTTCAGACATTTGTATGAAGATAGGACCTGATTTCCATCCGGTGGTGTCAATGGCGAAGGAGCAATACTACAAATATGTCAAACATGTAGTGTTAGAATATCTTCACACGTCCGAACAATCGGACATATATTTCTATGGACAGAAATTAGCTACAAACCAGTTTGTAGCTAATTTCTGTCCTATCTGTGAAGATTGGGTTGGCCACCCTTGCAACTGTTTAATTTTTTTTTTAAAAAAAAAAAGGAATCTTTTTTAAGACCAAATTCTAGAAAGACTCTCATCCCTTTAAAATTAAGCACAACCAGCCCAGCTTCCTAAAAAAGGTGTCCTTAAATTTTGGCCCATCGCCAACTAATTTAATCTAACCCAAAAGTTAAGATTAATCTCAAAATAACACATTTCATAGCCTTTTACCTACCACGATATCTCTGCGCTGGCTTCAAATTTTTCTTCTCTTCTTCTTCGTTTACTACTCAGCTGAAAGGCTGAAAGCCCTCCTCTTCCGGCGTGGTGTGTCAAATATCAAAACTTTTCATTTTCTATTTCCATTGGGTTTTGGCATTTCTAAACGATTTGCATTTAGAAATTTCCCATTTCTCAAAATTCTCAATGATTTGCAAGCTGTTCCACATGCAAAAAAATCTTACAGTAATGTATTGACTGCTCAAGGATTATGCGATTTCTTACCGAAAACACATTGTCATATGATTATTTTATCTTTCATGACCTATGTGGTTCCCTTATATATATATATATATAAGGGAACCACATATATGTGTGTGTAACTATGTGGTTCCTTATATGGTTAAAAATTTTATATTTAAAATATTTATGATTAAAAGATTTAGGACACGTTTGGCATACTAAAATGGTGATTATCTTAGTAATGAGTAAGGTTGTAAATGAATAAAATTGCTCACGAACAAGCTCAAACTCGGTTCATTTATTAAAATGAATAGAGCTTGAAAAAAAATTTAAACTCGTTTATTAAATGAGCCAAATTTATACGCTCGGTTCAACTTGTATAAGCTCGTATAACTTCATTTATATTATTTTAAAAATTTTAACAAGAACATGTTAAGTATTTAAAAAGATAAAATGAATTTTCTTCTAAATGTAATAAATATAACATAAATTATTATAATTGAGAGTATTGATATAAATATTGTTTATTTGTGTGTATATGAGTGGGTTTATATATATATATATATGTGTGTGTGTGTGTGTGTGTGTTTGTATAATGAATGTATATACATACTACATACTATAAGATAAACATATAAACTCGAGATTAGATTGTTTAACATTTGAGTTAACTTCTTTAATTATTCAAATAATAAATATTAACCATAATTAAATAACTAATAATTAATATGAGTTTACAAAAAATAATAATAATAATCACGACATTTATTTTATATATGAAATAAATAAGAATTGAGTAGTTCGTTAACAAGTTTGAGCTTGTTTAAAAAATAAATAAACATAACTTGAACAAATTATTTAACTCATTGATAAATTTGAGTTTAGATCGTATTCAACCAACAAAAAAAATTAATGAACCGAACTTGAACTTTCAATACTCGGTTCGGGTCGACTTGATTAATTATTAAGAATACAAGAAGCTTGAATAGAATGAGCATTCTTATTCATTCATTTGGTGATGACCAAATTTATTAACGTAAATGGAATCAAATTTCAACCAAATTTTCTAAAATTCATTTACTTATAAAAATAATATAGGAATAGCACCACAATCCTCTTAGTCAGTACCACCTCCAACCATTGTGCAAGGTGGTGGGACCACCTAATCTAATGGTTGTGACCATCAAATTTGGCGGTCACTATTACCCCTGATGGCACTAGGTAACCAGATCACTTTAAAGGTTCAGTTGGAGTGATGGACCACCCCCTTAGTCGGCCACCCATGGGAGAGACCGATAAGAATACTGAATACGGAGAAGGAGAGCGGATAAAAGTAATGAATGATTTTTTTTTAAAAATCGTATATATATTTTTAGAGCTATTTCATTCATAAGAACAAATATCTATTACTTAGTAATAGATATTTTTAGAAATGAAAAATGTAACCAAACAATAAAATAAATATTTTAAAGGAATAACTATACTATTCTTTTTTTCTTTTTTTTTTGTACTAATAACTATACTATTCTTGAGTCTACTCCAACGTACCAAACGTCCATTTAATATTCATCTTCAAGTTTAAGATGATGTAATCCAAATAATTTAATTAAAAATAATGGTTAAAATTTTTAAATTTAAAGCTGCTTGTACAATTTAAACGACAAAATAATTACCGCCGTTTATAAGTTTCACCAAACCAGAACTAGCCGACGTTTTTGCTTAACCCTGTATTTTCCCCACACCACGCGCATTCTCTTGGATTTCTTGTTTTTTTTTTGTTTTTGCTTAACCCTGTATTTTCCCCATACCACGCGCATTCTCTTGGATAAAAAAGAAAAAAAAGAAAAGAGAGAAAACCATGCAAGAGTGAAACAAAACCATCGGCGCCCAACTCTTTTGCTCTTCAGAACAAAGTTTCTTCTCTTCTCCTTCAAGCACTCACTTTCTCCATCTGATTCTCTTTGCCTATAAATGGCTCATGCTTGGTTTTATGGGGTTTTAATGGAAAAATGGCCAGGTCTAATCATAATAAGCACCATTCTTCAACTACAAAGCTCGTGTTTCTGATTTCGTGCGCAGGTCTGTTAGGAGCGGCTCTCATTGCAGATTTTCTTTGGGCTTCTTCCTCTTCTGCTGCTCCTGCTTTTCTGTCTATCGCATCGAGCTGGGCGCTCGAGAAATCTGGGATTGTAGTTGTACAGAATGTCACCCCCTACATAGCTCATCACAAGGTGAGCACTCTAACCAAATGTCCCATCTTGTGGGTATATGCTCGCTTTCAGTTCCAAATCTATTTATTTTCCTACCTTTTTCTGTGATTTATGAACTGGGGTTGTGAAATTGTTTCTTTGTGCGCGTTGGTTTGCAGGGAAAAGTAGAAAAAAAAAATTTGGAATTATAGTGTTTTGTTTCCTCTCATATCATTCTGATCATATACCCACTTAATTAGTGGATGCCATTGTTCTACCTGAAAGAATTTTGTTGTAATTGACTATGACCCAACTTATATTTGTAGAGAGAAGATGTCAAAGATAGAAAAGAACGTATTCCTGAGAGATTCTTACCTGCAACTTATGCTGATTTACCTGCACCTGAGTTACAATGGGAGGAGATGCCACCAGCACCTGTACCTAGACTTGATGGAGCAGCAATACAGATTAAAAATCTTTTGTATGTGTTTGCAGGATATGGCACACTTGACTATGTGAGAATCTGTCCATATCTGAACCTTTTGCTTGTTCAATGTTCGATTTAGTACTAAGTGTTTGCTTGTTCAATGTTCAAGTTCAATGCTAGTTGATGTTCCAATAAGCATCAATTGACACCTTGAACCCGAATAGTTGGATATAATTTAGATTGTTTCAAATCACTGATATTGTTGATCTTTGATTATGCATATTTTTATGTCTTGTAGGTGCACTCTCATGTGGACATATACAATTTTACTAGTAATACATGGGGAGGGAGGTTTGATATGCCAAAAGAGATGGGGCATTCACATCTAGGAGTGGCAACTGATGGGAGATACATATATGTGGTCTCAGGACAGTATGGCCCACAATGCAGAGGGCCTACTGCTCGCACATTTGTGCTGGACACTGAGACAAAGAAATGGAGGAGCATGCCACCATTACCGGCCCCAAGGTAGGTGAATTGATTAGGATATACATTAACCAAGCTACATTTCCCTCTAGAAATGCAATTTGCTCTTGCTTCATGTGAAATGAACTTGTTTATTGGTATGATCTAAAAATAAATGTTCACATGCTGGGTTTCAACTCCGTTTTCTGATTAAGTTGCTTTCTGTTGTATATGCTGTGGTCAGCCATGAGTGAAAAGTATGAGTGCTAGTGTTTACATGTCTCTGTCATATGTGGCATGTATATGAATAAGAGTTTCCAGCGACATGCATAACATAGCTCCACCAATGATTGTAGTGCAAGTCCACCCTAGTTGCACTCTGTTTTAGGAAGTGTTTCAGTTGAAATTTTATCCTATATTGATCGCTTCCTTCTAAACATTCATTTAACCTGCTCATTTTTTTAGCTTGTGAGTAATCATAGTACAGATTTCTTCTTTTTGTTACCCTGTTGTCAATCTGGCCTTATTTGCCAAACCAAATCTGTGTCAAGATAGTACAATTTTTTTTTGTTAAAAAAAAAAAACATTTTTATCACTCTCACAATGCTTAAAAAACCCCACAATTTTGAATATATTTCATTGTTTTCTGAGTCTAGCTTCCTTTTGCGTTAGCTTGTCCTGCAGCACTGTAGTGGTGGAAAAAGCAATTGCTGTACTAGCTTCTGAATGTGCTAACATATGATTGCAGTCATAGTAGTAGCAGAAGTTACAATTAGCATATTGGAATTACATTTCAATGCACTAGTCTGCATATCAGTAATTTTTTAGAGGGGTGAAATTCCCAGATAGCATAACCGGAAATAAAGGATTTGGTAGTTTTATGAATTACACACTTGGTGATATTACTAAGCAATTGCTTTTCCATCTGACCTTGACACTGGCAATTGATTGAGTTTGCAGCAGAATTCTATAGCAGCCGATTATGATGTGAATTAATCCATTTAATTGACACCTTAATTGAAAGGGTTTAACAGGTGAAATTTTCAGGTATGCTCCAGCAACTCAGTTATGGAGAGGGAGACTCCATGTGATGGGTGGCAGCAAGGAGAATCGCCATACGCCTGGGTTGGAGCACTGGAGTATTGCAGTGAAGGATGGAAAAGCATTGGAGAAACAATGGAGGACTGAAACACCCATTCCTCGTGGTGGACCACATAGGTCTGGTGACTGCCCGGGTTTATATAATTCTGTTCATATTCTGTTTGGACATTTGAAAACATTCATTCCATTCAAGTTTCATGACGGGGAAAATGTCTTCTTCTTCTTTTTTTTTCAATCTTTTCTTTTATTGGCATTAAAGGGGAAACATAAAAAGAGTAAATAAAAAGAGGTCTTTACCTAGTACATCACATGGGAGGTATACATGGGACACACTATATTGGACGTGGCGTAATAAAAACTTCTATTTTGCTGACTAAAGAAGTGTGGATTTTTCTTTAATTTTTCATCTAATAACAAAAGTCAATTTTCTAACAGGGCTTGTGTTGTGGTCAATGATCAGCTCTTTCTTATTGGTGGTCAAGAGGGTGATTTTATGGCCAAACCTGGATCACCTATTTTCAAGTGCTCACGCAGGCACGAGGTATTATAGTTTTTAGGTTAAGTTATTGTGGTTGAATGGTTAGTAGCATATTGTAATGTTGGTGATATGTTCACTTACATACTACGCATGGATATATTTGTTAGCAATAGTTATTTTGGCAGGGTGAACACGAAATATGGCATTTGTTCGCATAATATTAATACTTATGTATAGAACTTTCTGAATATTGTTCTATATCTTGTGTATTGTGATTTTGATTTTTTTTTTTTATAGCCTTATATTCTTCACTGACTCAGGTAGTTTACGCTGATGTTTATATGCTGGATGATGAAAAGAAATGGAGAGTGTTGCCACCTATGCCAAAACCCAACTCCCATATAGAGTGTGCTTGGGTAATCGTCAACAATTCAATTATCATCACCGGAGGTACAACAGAAAAGCATCCAGTGAACAAAAGGATGATCCTGGTCGGGGAGGTGTTTCAATTTCATTTAGACTCACTGGTATGACCTTGTCCTATCATTAGAAGACTTTAAATAAGGATATATGCATCATTATGTACATTCTGTTTTTCTTTTTTTGCCTCCTTGATAAATTTTTTTTTTTAAAAAATCCAGTTGGATGATATGGACTAAGATTTTAATTCCTACAGATAATTAATCATTTGTAGTTACAGCATAAACCATGTCAAGAAAAGCTTTTACAAACTTTTTGGGGTCAGCAATCAGTTGCATGGCATCATCTGCCGTTAAGGTTTCGTAGAGATGTTACTTTTTTTAAACTAGTCGCATTTTTCACATAGTTCCTGCCTGATATCTTCATTTCTATCCTCTTGTTCCAGTGGAACATTTACCTTTAATCAAACCATTCCATACTGGTGAAGTTGCTGATCTTTGTTTCGCATGTTGGAACCATCTTTGCTGACCTTTCGTCCTCTTGTTGTCAATTCGTAGCTTCTGAAAAACATAGTTACTTCTTAGAACTTGTCTTCTTACACTAGAATCCAGATGATTTATTCAGGTGTCCCTTAGCCAGAAAAGCAGTTATCTTTTGTCAGATATTCATTTTCTTCATTCCTCCATCATTTTACTCCAGTTGCTTATAGTTATTGCTGATGGTAACTACTCTGGGGAAATGCCCAATACACATCCTTAATCATTTCTCTATCTTTATATCACCGGTCACATAGCATAATCAGTGATTGGGAATAGGGGCAGAACTAGGATTTTCTATGTGGAGGGCCATTCTATAATGATTTCTTTAAGCATACCACCACTACTTCCTACAAGTGCCAGATCTTGGGTTTGTGTTACATATTTGTTGCCCTCTAAGCATGAAAACAAAACAGTCATAATTTGTTGACCTTGCTTGTATATGACCTTTTTTTTTATTATAAGTAATCGCAAATTCAATAAAAGGGGCAAAGGCGCAATTTAAGTAGATAAGAAGTATATAAGAGAGAACTTGTATATAACATTCTTATTGCACTTCTTCAATAATCTTATTTATGAAGGTCCCTCCTTTTGATCATTTGAAAATTTATGCTTTCTTACTAATAACAGACATGGTCAGTGATTGGGAAGCTTCCTTTTCGTGTAAAAACTACATTAGCTGGTTTATGGGATGGATGGTTGTATTTTACATCTGGACAGCGAGACAGAGGACCAGATAATCCACAGCCAAGGAAGGTCATCGGAGATATGTGGAGAACTAAATTAAGATTGTGATCTAACTTTTGTCTTGCCAAACCATTTTTTATTGTATTGTAGATTTCGTATTTTTTGAGTTACAGTTATTAGGTTGGGTCAGTTTGAAGTTTGAACCCCTTCATGGTTTTTGCTCTTAGAATTTTGCTTTGCCATAACCCAGGTTGAATAGAATCCTCCGTTTCAAGCCCATATTAGATTTTACAACATCTATTTACAACATCTAACGGTGTACAAAGTATTATATCATTTTAAAATTTTAAATGACATGACAATATAAATGTATATACTGTTAAATATTATAAAATCTAATATGGACTATAAAATGGTTCTCCTTCATTTCACTTCACTTGAAATGTAGAGAACCCTGTTCCAACCTAGGCAGGTTTTTAATCATGCATGACTTAATGTAGACAATGCTATAAATAGTAAAAACATTAAAATTTGTCTTGCATTTGACTCTATAATTTCTAAATGGCCATTTGAGGTCAAACTCGACTAGGACCTCTACAATTATAAGAGGTCCCAATGGGGCCCACCTACTTGAGCGATTGCTCAAGTAGCCTGAGCACCCACTTAGTTAGGTGGGTCAGCTGTCTGATTACTTGCTTGAACGGTGAGCCCCCAATGAGAGCTTTTCACAATAACAAGACATCCCTGCAATTTGGGCAGTTGCTTTAGGCCACAATTGGATGTAACTTGTAGTTCTTAATAGCTCTCTACCTGATCGAGTATAATTGTATAAAGAACGGAAAAATATCACGTGACAAGTATCCTTTGTGAACGCCAAGTTGCATAAATTACAGCAAAAATGATTGAATTATTCATAAATCCATTTACAAAGAAACATGAATAACTAAAAATATCTATGCATCCCTAAAATCAATGTAATCTTTTTTTCTGTTCTCATTCAAAGAGGTGTTCCCACGGCCATTTACAGATACAGTTACACCTTTTGAGGAGAGGAGAAGTAGTGAGAGCAAAGGGAAGACGAAGGGAAAGGTACTGGAATAATATGCCAAGGAACCAATAAAACATGGAGTTCTGAGCTTGCACTCTCTTGAAAATGCATGATTATCTCTCTTTAACAGCTTACTAGAGCCAGTGACCAATTATTCTGCATTCGTAGGTTGCACTAAGTGCTACCAGCCTCTTAAGTGGACAGCTGCAAAATTAGAAATGGACATTAATTAGGGTACACGTACAGATCATTGAATGAGAAAATCTTGGCATTTGATCAATTTTATCAGACAAAAAAGAATCACTTCAGAACAGTTTAGCGTTCCTAATTAGTAGTCTTGACATTTGATTTAACTTATGCATTAAGGCCTTGGAAAATCACAATGCCAGTCTGCTATTTCAACATTCTTTTACAAGATTATATATATATGTGTGTGTGTGTGTGTGTCCATGTGTTCCATCCACGAGTTTAATAATCAGGATAACAGATTATACAGCAGATTCCTTGCTAATATCCAGCAAAATCCATTGATTGGCTTGCTAATACAGACAACTTAAAAAGCCATGGAACATTAAGTAACACAAGCCATTGATTGGCTTTCTCACACTCCAGGCATCTGAAAACCAAAATTTTGGTTTCAAACTTCTCATTTTTGAGATTTTCAACAAACAAAATCTTGCATCTTCTAAGAGGACTTTAGGTCACAGCAAAAAGTTCTTTTTGATGCTCTACTCTTATGTTGTTTCCAGGAATTGCTTCATTGCTGTTCCAAATTCTTGGTTAAATTCATTGAATTGGTTTAGAATTCAGAACATTGAAACTTGCAGTTCACGATCAAGGGGTTCATCATGATTTGGTAGGATTTTTGTCCTATAGGTGGATAAATGCTATGTATTGACTTGGTTTCTCACAGCCTATTAGATTCATGAACTTTTAATTGACTGACCTGGATTATGTTCTTCCATTTGAACTGATATACCCAAGTACTGGAAAGTTCCAAAAAATTTGCAAGAATACAAAGGAGGTTGGATTTCTGTAAAACATTAATATAGATCAACACAATTGCGATGAACAAGATTGAGGCAATACACACATGCGCGCAGAGAGAGAGAGAGAGAGAGACCTTTTATTTCAATAAAGGGGCATAAGGAGCTGGGCATGGAGATACAGTGTGATCTGGTAGCTGGTTTATCAAATCAGCTGTCGCCTGCAAGCATGCATGAAGCATTTTCTTTTCCAACCTAACAAGCTGAGTAGCAACTCGCTTCTTTGGGTCCAAATTACTGTCTGCCAACTAATGAATAGACAAAATATCAACAAAAACTAAGCAAACAATGAATTATATCTATCACCATTCAACCACACATTTAAAGAAGCCAAGATTACCAACGACTCATCTTCGTCCAATGTATTAGGGTAAGCAGCAAGCCGTGCCATAAAATAATCAACAAGTTGGTCTAACACTGCTCGTTCCATACAAGGGCTCGCCTGTAACATTCAGAAAATGTCACCATAAGAATCCATGAGACAAGAAGATCCATTCTGTATCACTAAAATATAGGCCACTGATAATCACATAACTCTTGACTCTGAGGATTCAAAAATACAAAGGCATAGCTATGCAATCACATTACCATATCATTGTCCTATGTACTCTAATGAAAACCATAAAAAAAATAAAAAATAAAAAATGGAAGAACAGGATCACACAGAAGACTTTACTGCATGCTTGAAACACAGCTAATAAGGTTATTACATGAAGAAATTAGTGTTGTTTTGATCATCCATCTCAAAATCATATATCTCTGCACAAAGCAAGCTCGATATAAATTGGCCAGACCAGCACTGGCTAGTGGTCCAGTTATGTAATGAAGTTAAAACTAGAAATCCATCACATGACAAACAGTGAACTCATGCTAAAAGTGAATTTGATGAGACACTTACTGGACAAATAGGACCTTGAGAAGAAATAACAGATTGCATCTCAGAAGGATCTGAAACATAGCCCAAACGCAAGTAAGGAAGCATATCTGAGACAGCTTCTTTTTCCTTCCCCACATACACCTGCAGAAGGAACACATTAAAGAACTCATAGATTATCAAAGATAGCCTTCCCACTCCCATCCCCTCCATAATACATAGATAAACCTATGAATCTTAGAGCCCATACATGAAAGACTTGAATTGATAATTTTCCATTTCTTTGTGCAACCATCCTTTTATCCTGGTATTGAGGATCCTCAGTATTCAAAGCAGCCTGGAGCATACATCATATAAAGTATATCAACACTATTGAATGGCAAAATCGAAACTACAAATAGCAAATATCCAAATTTTACCTTAACTACCAATCGATCATAAGAATTAACTTCATCAACAAAACCATAGTTTAAAAGCAATTTTGAGTTAGGCTGTGGTCCACACCTGCAAATGATACAGACTTCAATTTTTTTGAAGAACATACCAAAGCAGCAAAGGAAGGTACATGATCTAAGTGAAGAAATATCATACCAAACAACTATGGAGTCCCCAGCCTTGTATGGACGGTCAACCACTAGTTCAACAGCACCATCAACAGCAGTTAACATTGCCTTGCTTTTGCTTCTGTAAGCCAGTAATGGTGGTCCGAGAGGAACCAATGCAAATCTCCGTGCCAAACTAACTTTCTGAATTCAAAATGGAGTCAATTATCAATTTGGGTACTCCTAAAATGAAAAAAAAAAAGATTAGAATAGAAGCTGATGCTTCCTAAGTAAAGGGGTGAAACATTCCAAACAGGTTAAAACTTACCTGTAAATGTACCACAGAGGACTGAACCACGACAAATGCTTGTTTAAATATCTCAAATGGAAAGGCCTCAGAAGGAATATCATATGGGTATTGCTGCAACCAAAAAAGAAGAAAAAAAAGTGAATATCACATCATGACTCGAAATCACAAGAACAAGTGTTATTTTCTAGTGCCTGACAAATATGTACAAGAAGATAACCTGAAACAGAGACCCAGCCATAAACCAGACAGTATCAAGCTCACTGTACTCCCTTTTAATTCCTTCAGCCCTTTCAAGAACTTCAGCCTAACTCATCACAACCAGAATGCAGTAAGCTATTTAACCACTAAGCATTTGGCCAACTTTACTGGATATTAGTAGCATTCATCAACAGCAAAATGAAGAGCATAAAGTACCTTTGTGGGGCTGCCTGTCAGGTATGCCAGTTCAGCTTCTGACCATAGAAGGGGGGATTCCACTGCAAGCTGTCCCCTCCCTCGCTGACGATCAAGCTCTCTAATGTATGGGTACCAGAAAGACTTCTTTCCCTGCTTCTTCTCATACATCAGATACAATGCCAAGCATGCCAATTCTGACAACTTGTTTGTAGTTAATAACTCCGCTGCATGAAGGATCAAGTAGCTGATTCAAATTAAATTGATGAATGAAGCCTTCATTTATCCAAGATTCTTGAGCTTTAAAGAAGAATGTGAACACCACAATTAATCGTGATACGCAAACCTCATTGGCTTTGTCAACCAGAGGAACAGATGTATGGACACATAGATGTGCCCATAATATTCACTGAACATGTATCCTCCTAAAGTAAGAAACATCACTGTTCTCAGTCTGCAAAATAAGATTTCATGGATAGGAATCAAATCCGTCTCCAATCCTCACTCCCAAAAGATTCAGAGCAATGAGCCAACGAGCTCTTCCTGTGCTCACCCCACATCTTGCCTATTCACCTCAATGTCTATCGTACAACTCCACCACAAATAAAATGTACGAGGTTTACCCTGAGTTACATATAGCAAGACTCCCTTATCAAAAGCCACTTATACATAACCACTCATCTCATCATAAAATTTTCTTTTTCCTTTTCTCTTTTCTCAAAATGCTGACAATAAATTGAATCACTGGTACACAAGTACAGACCCGTATTACAGTAACATGCATACGCAAATGCACCTTATACCTAAATTTACTTTAAGATTTCTCAGCATCATGGCAAACATATACTCTGCGTAGAACCCCATCTGCATTTCACTGTAAGAAACTAAACTGCAGATCAGGTATGAAAGTGCAAGACTGCCCCAGCTAGAGTCACTTCTATTACTCTTTCAAGTTCATAAAAATGTGCACCCATCTCAACCAGCTAAAACACTTAAAACCCCAATAACAGGAATATATCACTTCCAATATTGAAAACTAAGAAGAACAAATGGCCCAAAACAAGAAACTGCACCTTACCAATGGTCTCGTTCCCCAAAACCCTCTCAAGCGTCACGACCAGCGAATCCGGAACAGAGAATGCAACATCACCCACCTGCAATATCAACAAACAAACTAAATATAACAATTATCAGAAACCAAACAAAATCAAAGCACCATAAAAATCCCACCTGAAGATCTTCGCTCGCTGCGACATAATGTATCGGCCTGTGCTTCGCATCGTGAGAGGGTCTCTCCTTGAACTCAACCTTGCAAGGAGGGAGCCCATTCTTGTGCATCCAAGATTTCAAGTCCCTAAGCTCCACCTCCTCCTCCTCATCTTTCTTGCTCACAACTTCCCGATGCTTCGGCTTCCCATCTTTTCCGGCTAATAACGTCTCGGAGCTCTGCGCCGAGCACAAATTTCTCCGGCGAGCCGATCTGAACGAAGACACGAGCCTAGGGTTCCTCCGAGCTGAGATTGAAACCCTAGAGAGAACCGAGAGAGGACGATCCGTAAAAGAAGAAGAAGGAGAAGAGCGAATTGGAGACGAAATGCAACAACCGTGTAAAGGACTAACTTCCATTAGGACTATTAGGGTTAGGGTTAGGGTTTGACGTTGAAGAATGTACAGGGTTTAGGAAGCAGAGGAAGTGTGGTTTCGATTAGATATTTTCCTATGGAACGTGGAATTATTGTTTTGCTGAGGATAAGAGAGGGAAAGGCATTGACAGGAAAATGGCGTTTAGTTTTTTATGAGAGCGGATTTGGAGGGAAACAAAAATATCTTGTGGACTTGTAGCTGGCTGAGTTCTAGTAAGTACTAGTAAGAGCAAAATAGTTAATTCTTTAATAATAGCTAAATTTAATTATGAGTTAAATTTTGTCTCCAACAAAAAAAGTCGAAATAACTTCACCATCTATTGTGAACAGTAAAATCATTTTCACAGCTAGAGTTATTTTAATTACTCAAAAGGCCCTCTTTTAGAGGGGTTTTGTTTGGGGACTTGATTGTTTTTTCTACACACTGATTCTTGGGTGTAATTTTTTTCGCAACGAGTTTAGATTCTGAGGTTGATTTGAGTGAAGGAGAAGCCGAAGACTATAGAAGGAGAGAGTTTTAAAATAATAATAATAATTTTCTAGCGTGAGAAATTTGGCTAACCTGAACAATTAATAGCCAGAAGATGAAGATCTATTATCAGAAATTTGGCTACTTTGCAGAATATGCTCGTAGTAAGAAAAATAGAAAAGATGGCCAGCTAAAATAGGCTAGCTAGAGTTCTCTCCCAATAGGTGTAGTTGAAGCTGCTTGGATTGAGGTGGATGTCACCCCTAAGCCCAATTTTTATTAGTTGACTGTGGTTTCACTACTTTCGGCCCAATCCAAATCTCATTCCAGATAGGCCAACCTTCACTTTTAATTTTTGTTTTAAAATAACAAATCTCAATTTGAAGTTGATAGAGCAAATTCTCATCAATTTTGTTGTCCAATGACGATCTGTGATTCTGTTCGAACAAAGTGAACTTCAACTTTCCCGTATTTGTACTCGGATTTACTAGCGGTCCAGCAAATTAATGGGGTATCCCTCAATTCTGGGCCTTTTTTCTAAGCCCACCTTCGCAAAAACCATCCAAAGTCTTTCCTCTCTCGATTCCTCCAAACTCCCCCCAACTTCACAGTTCACACTCCCATCTTCTCTCCATTTCCCTCTGAAAATCAAATAATTGAAGCGAAAATAAAATCCTCAATTCCTAACATGTACTACATTTCCATTTCCGATCACAACCCCTAACCAAAACCAAACACAAAAGCAAAAAGAGGAAGATATTTGGATCTGGAGCTGGGACTTGAAGATGGACATTCTCTTCGCCCAGATCCAAGCCGACCTCCGTTCGAACGATGCGCTCCGCCAGACTGGCGCTCTCCTCCAAGCGCTCCAGCAGTCCGCCGCGGGGCGAGACATCTCGGTGCTGGCCAAATCCGCCGTGGAGGAAATCGTGGCAGCTCCGGCCTCCGCCGTGTCCAAGAAGCTCGCCTTCGACCTCATCCGCTCCACGCGCCTCACTGCCGATCTCTGGGACACAGTCTGCATCGGCGTCCGTAACGATCTCGACTTCCCGGACCCTGACGTCACCGCCGCTGCCGTCTCCATCCTCGCCGCCCTCCCCTCCCACCGCCTCGGAAGGCTCATAGCCGATTCGAGCAAGGAGATCGAGGCCTGTTTCGGCTCGCAGAGCGACAATCTCCGATTCTCCATCACCGAAACCCTAGGCTGCGTCATGGCTCGCGACGACGTTGTCACGCTCTGCGAGAATAGCGTGAACCTACTGGATAGGGTTTCCAACTGGTGGACACGTATCGGCCAGAACATGCTCGACAAATCCGACTCCGTTTCGAAGGTCGCGTTCGAGTCCGTGGGCAGGCTGTTCCAGGAGTTCGATTCGAAGCGAATGAGCAGACTTGCGGGCGATAAGCTAATCGATAGCGAGAACTCGCTCGCGATTCGGTCGAATTGGGTTTCGTCGATGGTGGACTTCGTGTGGAAGAGGCGCAACGCTTTGATGGCGAGGTCGTTAGTCCTGCCGGTCGAGAGCTTCAGGCCCACGGTGTTTCCAATCGTGTACGCCGTGAAGGCAGTGGCTTCTGAGGCCGTCGAGGTGATTCGGAAGCTATCGAAGTCTTCTTCTGCCAATGGGAGGAGTGTTTCGGATTCGAATGCGGAACGGTTCATCGGAGTTTCGGACGTGGTTTCGCACCTGGCGCCGTTCTTGGCGTCGTCGTTGGACCCGGCTTTGATTTTCGAAGTGGGGATTAATATGTTGTATTTGGCGGATGTGCCTGGAGGGAAGCCCGAGTGGGCTTCGCAGTCGATTATTGCGGTTCTCACGCTTTGGGATAGACAGGAATTCTCGTCTGCGAGAGAGAGTATCGTCAGGGCTGTAGTTACGAATCTACACCTCCTCGATCTTCATATGCAGGTATAGCGTGCTCATTTGCTAGTATTATTTACCTTTTCAGTTGGGTTTTTTAGTTTGTTTAATTTACTGCTTTGAACATTAGAAGCTATTCATCAAAAAAAAAAGAAAAAAAGAAGAAGCTAAAACTGTCTGCATATTGATAACTTGGAGAGATCACATGAAGTCATGGGGTTTCGCTGGCTTTGGTGAAAATGAAACCTGGAAGGGAATTCTGTTCATGGTTAGTGTCGTTGAGTAGCATTGTGAGCTTAATAAGCGTTGTTATTGAAGAGTTTCCAGTTGATAAGATATGAATGATAATGTAGCTGTGGTTCGTTTTCTCTTTGTCAACCCTGTATATTGTTTTCTTGTGAGCTTATGAAGGCTATGAAGTGTAATAATGATGGTCTTCTCAAGGCTCAGTTGCTACTTAAGAAAAGGGAATAAAAGGACATAGCATGTAAAAGTGATTCATATGTGTGTATGCTGTGAGTAATGCTAGTTATCTATGTATGAAGGTTGAGTTTTAAACATGATCTGAGATGTAGATATTTTGTTTGTAGGTTTCATTGTTTAAGAGGCTCCTTCTTATGGTGAGAAACTTGAGGGCAGAATCAGACCGCATGCATGCTTTGGCATGTGTTTGTAGGACAGCTCTCTGTGTTGATCTTTTTGCGAAGGAAAGTGTTCGAAGAGGTCAGAAACCTCTTGCAGGAACTGATATTGCTTCTCTTTTTGAGGATGCAAGAATAAGAGATGATCTTAATAGTGTAACAAGTAAAAGCTTATTTAGGGAGGAGTTAGTAGCATCACTGATGGAAAGTTGCTTTCAGTTGTCTCTACCTTTGCCTGAACAGAAGAACTCAGGTATGGAGAGCAGGGTCATTGGAGCCTTAGCATATGGAACTGGTTATGGTGCACTAAATTGGACCGAGCCTGCTTTGGAAGTGGTGGAAGTTTGTAGGCCTTGCATCAAATGGGATTGTGATGGCCGGACCTATGCAGTTGATTGCTACCTAAAGTTGCTTGTTAGGTTGTGCCATATCTATGATACAAGGGGAGGTGTAAAAAGAGTTAAAGATGGTGCTTCTCAGGATCAAATTTTGAATGAGACAAGGTTGCAAAACTTACAACGTGAACTTGTGAAAGATCTACGTGAGGTATGTGAACTTCACTTGACTAACTATAATTGCACTTGCTATTATTTAACATTGTGGCAATGCATATGTGGGCTGTTGCACTTCCTTATTTATTTTATCTGTAGTTAATGCTTCAAAGTTATTGTTTTTGGATACAAACATGTTTAGTAGTTCATTTTGTGTTATACCTTTCTTGTAATACAAAACTATGTTGTTCTTGAAATTGTATTATAATAAATCAGAAATGGAGGCAAACCCTCATTAGTGAGGATGAGAGGCTATGTCCTCATGTGTGCTGCCCTGCATGCCTTCAGTAGTTCATTTATACTTATATGTTTTGTATTTAATCAATAAACTGATCTTTTGCTTGAAGCTGATGAGTGATTCCACAGGCCATTAATCAACAAATGTGGTGCTAACGTGGCATGCTATAGAATAGCCATGTACTTCTATTTATTGTAGTCAAAAGTGTCTTAGTCTTGAGTCAGCTATCTGACTGGGAGCAGGAGTCATTTATTGCTTTTTTTTTTTGCTTTCTGCAACCGTTATCTGGTTTCTTAGGAATTGTAAAATGTTCATTTGAAGGAAAGTGGTTGTTATTGCCTTCAAAACAAAAGACAGTTGCTATTTCTTTAGTAATCTTGTATTCCTCAGATGTTTGTTCTTTCTTTAGTTTGTTTCTTTCTCTCCATACTGTTTTCTTGATTATTGCTACCCAATTCCAAGGTGTTTTAAGTCCTATCATCTTTGTTATTTTTGTACAATGTATATCGAATAGCTTTTATCTATTTTTGCATGTCATTTCCAAACCTTTGTCCGTTTGGCAGGTTAATACTCCAAGAATATGTGCCCGCCTTGTTTGGGCTATTGCAGAACACATAGATCTAGAAGGATTGGATCCACTTCTAGCTGATGACCCTGATGATCCGCTTAATATCATTGTATCAAATATTCACAAAGTTTTGTTCAACATAGATTCGTCTGCAGATACAACAAATAGGCTGCAAGATGTTCAGGCAATTCTTTTATGTGCTCAGAGGTTGGGGGCACGTCACCCTAGGGCAGGGCAGTTACTGACTAAAGAACTTGAAGAGTTCAGAAGCAATGGTTTGGCTGATTCTGTCAATAAGCATCAATGTCGCTTAATATTGCAGAGAATCAAATATGCACCAAGTCATCCAGAGAGCAAGTGAGCATAATTTATATTTTTATAATCTAAATAAGGGTGGGTCAAAAGATATCATTTGATTGTACGTCCTAATTTTGCCAAATATGTTCCTTATTTGCATCCCAACTTTTCCATGTTAAATTCTCCTCCCTCCCAGGGGTTCCCAAACACAATGTGGAACCAGATGTTACAGAAATGTTCTATCTGAACTTAGTTCTGTGCCCAATTTAACAGAGTATGTCAAATTGGTGGATAATAATGGTTGCTAAACTTCGGTCATTGTACTGTTGCTTTCCCTTTGTTGTTATTTCCCCAACCATATTTTTCTAGTTATTCGACAAGCAATTTAATATGTGTTTAATGTGGAGATTGTTGAAGAGTGGGAGATATATGTTTCTTTTTCAGGTGGTCAGGGGTTAGTGAAGCCAGAGGAGATTACCCATTTAGCCACCACAAACTAACTGTTCAATTTTATGAAGCATCGGCAGCTCAGGATAGAAAGTTGGAAGGATTGGTTCACAAGGCTATTTTAGAGCTTTGGAGGCCAGACCCTAGTGAGTTAACTCTTTTGCTGACAAAAGGAATTGACTCTACTTTACTGAAGGTGCCTCCAACTGCAATTACTTTGACTGGTAGCAGTGATCCATGCTATGTTGAAGCATACCATTTAGCGGACTCAAGTGATGGAAGGATCACTCTGCATTTAAAGGTTGAATTTGTGTACTTGTAACTATTACAATTAACTCTGTAAGCCCTTTTATTAATGGTTGCTATTTAGTAGGCTATAAAAATTCCTTAATTCAAAATTTTAAGTAAGATACTTGCCTAACATGGCACATGGTACCATTGTTTTGCTTTCATTAAGGAGAGGGAAATAATGATCATGTGGAATGGATAAGTGTTTCGTTGTGTTGGACGGTAGCTAGAATGCACTTTGTCTGAACTCATGACTCTCAATCGCTAATATTCAAGAAGTTTTTACCCATCACCTTCTTTTGGGAACCCACTTTATGGAGGACAACTGATATTAGTTTGTGAATTTGTAGGATTTTCATGCAAATTTGAAGTGGGTAGGGATTTGTGTTGTCTTTCCTGCTAGTTTCTGTGGGGGCTTAACTGACTGATGTTTTTTTTTTTGTTTGTGTTTTTGTGTTTTTTTTTAACAAAAAAGACCATTGCATTGAGATGTCAATGCATCATGCTGTCATGACTCATTCCATGGTACACGTATATAATCATATACTCAAGTTCATATTCTGAATAGTTGACGTTACCTGAAAGAAACAATGGTATTATGTTTAAATCATTCAATGAGACTGCTTTGTCTGAACTTCCATGAACTAAAGGGATGAAAAGAATTACTTTATTTCTTTGTCGGATGTGGGCTTATAATGGATACTGCTCTGATTTTTGTGCTTTATTAAAATCATTTTTTGACAAGCGGTGAATATGTTGCAGGTCTTAAATTTAACTGACCTTGAACTGAATCGGGTGGACATTCGGGTTGGATTATCTGGTGCATTATATTTTATGGATGGATCTCCTCAAGCGATTCGGCAACTGCGAAATCTTGTTTCTCAGGTTTTCTTCCCCACCTTTGCAGTGCTTCTTGGTTTTTCACCTTTTTTTTTTCCTCCCTATCTGGGTATATTTGCCTTTGTGGTGCATCTTACTGTTTTTTCTCCCTGTCAAGTTTTTCTTTTCTTTTAATGATAATCTTTTAGTCTATAAAATTGTTCTTCTTCCCTTCCAGTACACTCTCTAACCACAAATTAACTCCAGTGGTCTATAGTTTAGAGAATGGTGTCAGTTACCATGTTATAACAGGCTTTAAGGATTAGAATGTGTCTCAATTAATCCTTTTGGTGGAGTTCCTAAATATTATCTGCCTATAATATTTTGGCATATGATCTTGGCATTCCCTTCCTCAATGGATGCCATCTTCTATAAAGAATTTGTCATATTCAGTTTTTCATTATATTTCTCTTTCATGGGTCCTGTATCAACGGCTTTTAAAGTCCTCTTGGTCTACTTTTCTGCTTATGATCTTGCCTTTGTTTACTTGAACTCAATAGAAACCTATATGAATGGTTTTTGCTGGGGAATTTTTGCTCTCTCCCCATTATTATTACTTCTTTTTTTGTGATGATAATTATGGTGGGCAAGTTACATTTTGCATTTGTGTGATATTAAATTGCCTTGAAGTCTACAGCTCAACAAGACATGTTTTTGATATGGGAATTCATTCTAGTCGTCTTCTTGCCCCCCTTCCCTCTATTCTTTTCACTTTGAGATTTTGTGATCCATTCTCTTGATGATGTTATTCGTAGGATCCAGTGCCCTGCAGTGTGACAGTGGGTGTATCCCACTTTGAGAGATGTGCCCTTTGGGTTCAAGTATTATACTACCCATTCTATGGCAGTGGTGCTTTGGGAGATTATGAAGGTGACTATGCTGAGGAGGATCCACAAATCATGAGACAAAAGAGAAGCTTAAGGCCAGAACTAGGAGAGCCTGTGATTTTGAGATGTCAGCCTTACAAAATTCCACTGACTGAGCTTCTTTTGCCACATAAAATCTCACCTGTGGAATTTTTCCGCCTATGGCCCAGTTTACCAGCAATAGTAGAGTACACTGGTACATATACGTATGAAGGAAGTGGCTTCAAGGCTACTGCTGCACAGCAGTATGGGGCATCACCTTTCTTAAGTGGATTGAAATCTTTGTCGTCTAAGCCATTCCACAGAGTTTGTTCACATATTATACGGACAGTGGCAGGGTTTCAGGTATATAGTCTACTACTCTCTTGCTGTTTGAGTTGATAACCTCTTTTGCAGTTGTACAGTTTCTTATGCTAGTTTGTGCAACTATTTAATTGGTGTTTCTTCTGTGAAAACTCTGGTATGCTTAGATATATTTTCAATTTTAGTTTTAAGGGGACCTTGCCTGTCAGCAGCAAATTTCAATTTTGGCTCTGATATGTCCTTGTTGGAATTGAAGAGTTTCTGACATTTACAGGAACTTGTTAAAATAATTGATTTTCTCTTGTTGACTAGGATCTGAAATGGTTGAAATGTCAAAAGTAATTTGGAGTTGAAAGGATTTGTAAAATAGATACTTTTGAAGAATTAGAGCAATGGCATTCTACCTACATGTTATTTTCTTGGAACATTTAATTGAAACAAAATTGGCCATTAATTTAAAATGTCTCGGAACAGCTTTGTTTTGCTGCAAAAACTTGGTATGGAGGCTTCTTGGGCATGATGATCTTTGGAGCCAGTGAAGTGAGCAGAAACATGGATTTGGGAGATGAGACAACCACCATGATGTGCAAATTTGTGGTGCGAGCTTCTGATGCATCAATCACAAAGGAGATTGGATCGGATCTACAGGGATGGTTAGATGACCTTACTGATGGGGGTGTGGAGTACATGCCGGAAGATGAAGTGAAGGTGGCCGCTGCTGAGAGGCTTAGGATCTCAATGGAACGAATTGCTTTATTAAAGGCAGCCCAACCAAAAAAGACTCCAAAATCTGTTGATGACAAAGAGGAGGTTGAAGAGGAAGATGAGGATGACGACACTAAGAAGAAAAAGAAGGAAGAGAATAAAGACGGCGAAGAAGATGGAAAAACAAAGGGACCTTCAACCCTGTCAAAGTTAACTGCAGAGGAGGCTGAGCATCGGGCTCTTCAAGCAGCAGTGCTCCAGGAATGGCACATGTTGTGTAAAGAGAGGAACCAAAGTTAACGTACAATTTTTTTTTTTTTTTTGAAGGACATAAATATATTCTTTGCACTCGTATTCTTTTTCTGATACATGAATTAGGTGGTAGTTGAAAATTTGACGGCAGAGTGCTTTTTTCTGTTTTTGGTTTTTCTTTTTGTACTTAATTTGTAATCGGGGAAATCCCTTGTACATCTTGTACCGGCTGTTCATTGGTCTGTTGTTCCCTCTGAAAATGTAATGGTTAGAAATATGTTTTGTGACAAGTATTTCTTTCTTGCTTCCTCATATGCATTTTAGATACATGTCAGTGACTGAGTTGATGAAATTTTCTCATTTTGGAAAAAAAAACTGTCGATAATGATTCACTTTTTTTGGCTTCTTCAGACTAGATAGAACGGGGTTCCTAATTTGAGTGTGGTATGATGGGTTGAACGATTGAATTGAATCTTTGGAAATTGGAACAGGAGAAGCACCTCTATTCGACGAGGCTAGTGGTACATGATGACTTCTTTTTGCACAACGGTTTTGTAGTATATTAAAGGGAAAAATTATAGTTAACTCCTAACTTTTCATAGGATTTGAATTTAGTTATTGGATTTTAATTTCAAAAATCATATTTAACCCCTAACTTTTCACAAAATGTTTCTCAATGGAAGAAATTTCCATTTCCTTGATGGTTTATGGTAACGTGAGGCTTTTATTAATGGCTGGTAAAAGAGCGGACAAATGACTCTTCATATGCTTTGTACAACTCAGCGCAATTTTTTCCTTTCAGTAGTCTGTTCCGACCTAAGAAAGATTAATGGACGGAGATTCGCATCCCACCTGCTCGAGCAGTCCGCATAAGTGGAGCCTGAACTGTTCATACACTTGCTCGTGCAGGTGGAGCCTAAGTAAGCTCTCAGATGGGCAGACCTATTGCAATGCTATAGAACATCCCTATTGCACAAGATTGGGGTCCGAAATTAACGTTGTTTTTGAAAATTACACCAGTATTGTCTTGCAGCAAACCAATTCGTACGTTTCAATTTGAAAACAATAAATTTCATTTGCTATGTAATCTTTGTTGTTGCAACAATAAATCACAGCACAATTTAGAACATTCTCTTTCTTTTTCTTTGATAAAAACTTTTAGTGCAACTGGACCATCTTGTTTCTTAATTCTACACTGCTAGTTCCCTATTTTTTCCAAGCAGCATCTCACATTGCCATAAATCTTACGAAGACTAGTTTTCTTCACAAAGACCAGAAGGCCCCAAGCTGTCTAGCCTTTCAGAATTTCTTTTTGATTCTCAAAATTCTGCAATGGCCATAATGCACGGACCATCCTTCTAAAGAATGAATGCAGGGAAAAATAAAAAATAAAAATCTTGACTAATTGACAAGATACTTCAATAAAAAAAATCCTCACAACTAAATAACTAAACAAGGTTTAAATCACATATACCCACTTTTCTCTCATTTGGGATACAAAAGAAAATTTCCATCTCTTTGAATTGGGGTGTAGCATCATTCTCATAATCATGAACCACTTCATGGATGGCTAGTCAAGCTTTACTTCATATGTTAAATTTCTGAGGAACAGTATCAAAGTCATCGAAGTCAAATCTCTGTCTTTCTCTCCCAGCCTGAACATATACATGAATTTCCTGATCAGTGATCCATAACTATTAAATAAGTCGGTTAACATGTAAACAAATGTGATAGGTTCACCTTTGCTAGGTATAAAGGATCACATGAGATCTGTTCATCTATAGCAGTCAGCTTCCTTGACAGTGCCATTATCCTGGAACAACAAGCGGGGGGTATAGAATTGGAGATTATTTCCCATGATAAAATGTCAGCTGTTGTAATAACAAATAACAGCAGTAGAAGGTTGAAATTGTTAAATTCTGGTGGGGAAAAGAAAAGAAAAAGAAGATTACAAAAGGAGACACATGGCAATCCCTTCTGTTAATTGCCATAAACAATGATTTGACATTCTTATTTTGATATCTTTCTTTTCTTTTCTTTTTCCTGCAAGTCTTATTTTAAGATTAACCTAAAAAAAAAAACAAGATATCATAAGAAATAAGTAGCAAAAAAGAAACGAAGGTGAATTATGGGTGCTGCACCACTTTTTTTTTTTTGTCATTGAGCTCTTCGCACATATTATGAGGTTTCGTATAATCTATGAGAATCACTCTACATAAAAGACCTATAATTGGAAGCAAAAATTCATTCAATGCCATCTCACTGAAAATCAAGATCTTTGACAGCACAGGAAGAACAAGGACCTCAAACTAATGGACTTGGAAGATATCACAAGTACCCTTCTCCTATGTAATAAATGCTAAAATTAATAAGCTTCCAGCAACTTACCTCTGGATAGATGAATCGATATGCTCAATCATCTCACAGCTCTTATATTGTTCAGGATCCTCTAGGAATCTAACCATTCCATCCTTCTGATTGATTGTTGCAAATATCTCACCATCTTGGATCTAAAATTTGGCATAGAAATGTTAATGGCACAACACAAATGATATCATAATACAAAAATTTGGCTTTCTGAAACTACCATTTGCAGGACATGCATTTCTGCCTCCTTAGGGCTATTCAGTTGTACTGTATTGGCAATATCTTGGAGGGAGAGGGTCAGATATGTCTGAGTCAATCTCTGGATATTTCGCTTATACATAGATGATACAACCTGCTTCACCAGTCCAAGATTGTTGTCCTGGAAAGAAAATTTTTTAGCCACCTTTAGATAACCAAAGCATTCAGGTAAGAGCTTCATCAAGCACAAATAAAAGCCAAAATCTAATTTTGCATACAAAT
The DNA here is from genome assembly GCA_900184695.1 of Betula pendula. Classification (NCBI taxonomy): domain Eukaryota; kingdom Viridiplantae; phylum Streptophyta; class Magnoliopsida; order Fagales; family Betulaceae; genus Betula; species Betula pendula. Next base: position 240,499 of record FXXK01001041.1, read on the forward strand.
TGACTCGGCAGTATCTTAGGCTAACCAAGACACTGAAAAGTCAATTATGTATGATAAACTCACACTTTCAAAATGCTCCCTGTTTGTCTGGATGTATGCCTCTAATTCTGCAATTTTCCCAGTGCTATAACTACTTGCAAGGTCAATGTAGGGCTGCTCAAAGCAAAAAAAAACGAAAAAACATATCATTGGCAAATGTTCTCAAAGCTCCAAATTGGAATGCCATGAATAATGTATGATTCACAGATACAAGACCAAGAATGAGAGCAGGTGGACAACTGCTGAGCTTTCCTTCAAGACAAAATACTGAGTTAACAAACCTAACTTTATAACAAGGCCATTACAATTTTAGTAGTAAAAAACATATATCAGAGGCTCAACCAAAGTATTACATGGAAAAAAACAGATACTGAAGCAGGTAAAATACATATAAGAATAAAAAAAAATGAGCTCATAGAACAAATTAAACAAAAGAGAGAGAGAGAGAACTACCTATACTCCATATCCAATAATCATATATATATAATGTTGAGACAGTAGGACCTTAATTTGGAAGCCCCATCGACATTTTTTCTTCCATAGAAAAAAAGCAGGCCAAATGCCATCCATCTCCTAGTCTAATAAATATGTGGTTTTAGTCATTCATAATATTCTAGCCATAATGCTGCCCAAATTTCAAATAAGATAGCTGAAAACCATCTTCCACAATGCTGCACTATAAGAACATGATTTTCAGGCTTTTCGCGATTTTCTTGCTCTTTTTCTTTTTCTGAATAAGTGCTTTTTTTGAATACATCATGTGTACTTAGGTTCTGCCCTTGTGCTTATTAATGAATTTCGATTACTAATAAAAACAAAAAAGGATAGCTGAAAATATCTCATTCCTTGATCTCTATTGGGTAAGAAGGGGAATGGCCTATTCATCATAAAAGGTAAATTACATAATGAACCCAAGATTTGAAAGTAAAACTATTTACTAATCAATCTAAATCCCCCATTGACAACAATTATCATAGAGGTAGTTCACAAGCAGACACTATGTTAGAATGAGAATGCCACAATGCAAATAAGAAAATTGTCTTTCCATGACATTCATACAATAATTTAGCTGACAAGGCATATCTTAAAACTCGGTAGCAATCTTATAAAACATAGTACAACACAAAACATATGTCTAATAGCCACAGTATCAACCCAAGGGCTCCCAGAATTAAGAGCAATGCCTAGCTTAATTTAATATAATACCTGACAGAAGTTCTTTAGATGTCTCTGAGCGGCTGAAGAAGTGTACTTAGGAAGACTTGTAGAGAGCTGCATCCCAACATGTAAAAGATGATGTGATTAGTCTATAAGAGAGTGACAGAAATACTTGCTCAAAAATCGTTTCCCAATTGCAAATCATGTGACAATATTTTCAAGTATAACTTTCTTCTCTTCAGTCTTCGCATCAACACAAGGGTAAGAAGGAAATGAGGGCATACCTGTCCGTGGTGAATAAGAGAAACCATTATGTATTTTTTGTACGCTTCAATAGCTATAGCATTTATATTGGACATTGGAGCAGTAACGGCCTGAAAAATAAGCCATAAGCAGTCAGGACGGTCACATGCATCAAAATGTCAGGATGTCAACGAATAATCACTAATTTCAGTAATGAGCTCTACATAGATAACACACATTGTGTAGAAGCTCCAGTGCTTTGCGAAAACGCTTTTGTCCAATGCATATCATCCCACTGTAATGATTGCAAATGTGAAAAACTGTCAGCAAACTTCCTTACCTCTATCAAAGTACTCAAAGCATGAAACATAAGTAATCCTAACGATTGGCAAAAATTCCATCTTCAAATAACAAAAGTGAAGGTCTCCTTTTTTTTTTATTTGTTTCCCTCCATGCTTTTTAAGTAAAAGAAGTTTTTTTTTTTTTGGCTTTTAAAAGTTCAAGGCTTCTCATAAGACCATTCTGAGCTTCCATGTAGATAATCTAACATTACCAAATGATCCTTTATTGTTGAATAAAAAATAGCTTGTTATTAATAATTTATCACACTCAATTTTTTCCACTGTTAAGAAGTACCATAAAGTATGAAATAGATATGAAATTTTTGGTATTCTTACTTAGGTGACTAAGCAGTTCCCAATGAAAGATTTCTTTCATTGGATAGATTACACTTATCAAACAAAAAATCCATAACAACACTTCAAATCCTAGATGCACCAGTAGATCGAGGAAGTGAGCATCCAATAAAACCAGAGAGTTCCCAAGAACCTACTGTATACATCCATAAAGAAAGTAAAATGACAAATAAGATAGGAAGGTTACCAAGAAGCTCAAAGGGACATGATTACAGGTGTCAAATGAAACAGTAAGAGTTTCAAAAGCAGATCACCACAACAGAAGTGAAAATTCTCATATATATAAGGGTAGACGAATGCTAAGAAGCAAAAGCAACTCACCCATAATAACAGTAGAGGAAAAAGTCTCTTGGCTGATCGACTTCAAATATATCATCCTCCAAAATGGATAGGCCAGTTTTGTAGCACTTTGCCAACAAACAAATAAGAAGAAACTCTGGATGCAAACTAGTCAAATGTTCTGAGGAACTGCCAAGTTTCTGAACAGCTGACAACATCGGAGCCACCCCCCGAATTGGCGCCTCAATCAGCACGACCTGGTCCTTGAACCTCTTACAAACAGATATAACTGCACCCAGCAATAAATAACGTGAACGAGTGTAGTACAGGTGCTTTGATCACATTCCTCCCATCAAATACAATTGCATCTAAAAAAAAAAAAATACATACATTTATCGGGTGCCAAACGAATTTGCTCCGGAACACAAAAACTAATAAATCTGGCAATGTAAGGAACCAGTGTAGCGGCTTGCTCTTTCAAGATTGGGGCATATGTGCAAGCCTCTCTGTCACCACAAACACACCATAAAATTTCAATTTCTTCCAACACTCAAAAATCGAACAAAAAGCTCACTACATCAGAACAATACCAAAGATATACAAATTTCCATTGCCATCAAACTCAATATCATACATTACGCCAAAATTCATGTCTCATATGAGTTAAGTAACAAAGTTCTCCACACCTTACCCTAGTTTGATAGCAAAAAAAATACTCCAAAAAAAAAAAAATCTCAATCCAATCTCACCCAATTGAACGTAATGCAACTGCTTCTTACACTTAGTTCTACTCCCTCATTTTTATCGTATCCAAAAATAGAATACAAAAAGAACATAACAAACATGAAATTTCAATCTCTCCATTCTATTTTCTTCCACTTGCTTCTCAACCAAACAACAGGTTAGGCTACACTAAATATCTAAACCCTAACACACACACTTAATATTTACAGTTACGAAAATTGTAAACAAGCAAATAATATATTTAAAAAAACAAAAACAAAACAAAAAGGAAAGGAATAGTATTTAGCAGAATGAAGCAGAGCTTACAGGATGTAGAGGTATCCGAGAGAGTGTATGGCGGGGTCGAGCTGGTTGAGAATCGGAGACAACCGAGTCGACTCGGAGCGGAGCGAATCCTCCGCTTGTTTCAGAATAACGTGAAGGCGTGAGATGTCTCCGGCGCTGCTCGACAGCCCTTGGATTTGGGCCACCAGAGCTTCCAATGAACCCATGTTTCCGGGTTGTCGAACTCGGTGATACCAACTCAGTCTCAGAGAGAGAGAGAGAGAGCAAAAAATAAAAATAAAAATAAAAGCTACGCGAGCCCTGAGTTTCGCTTGTATTTTATAAATAGAGGATGATTTGACTCGTATAAATCGTTAAACTGAGTCGGTTTACGGTTGGCCAGGAGAACAAGGCCTGGGCTTACGTCCCCATTGCGATCTGATAGGCGGTGATTTTAGATCGGGTCTGTGTATAAGCCCGAGCCCGGCTAGCCCAGTTCTGGCCCAATGCGACAGCGTTTTAACAAAAAAAGTTGGAAACCAAACGACAACGTTTTAATAGGATTTAAAGGTCCGAAGGAAATGTTTACTTGACGTGGTTTGTGAGGGGTAGGGGACGTCTCTTTCCATGAGAATTTTAAGGAAAGGGGAGAACTACAACCACCAAACAAAGAAGAACACAAACAAAAGTAAGGTAACATAACAAGCACCCAAAATATAACTGGAAAAGTGCTACCATCTACAACTAAAAAAAAATTAGCTAATAAATCTACATGGTCTATTTGAAGCTTGGCATCTAGGCCAAGAACCAGGTCGCCATGAGTGGCGGTTTGATGCAACATATCATATCAAGATTTGCCAATTAAAACACCAATTGCAATAGTGCGCACTTTAACCGGTTGAATTTAGTTGCTTAAGCGGAGCACCACCATGGTATCTAAAAAAAAAGGTATTTTAATCTACATTTGAGTCTTGCAATCTCCGTAGACAAAAAGAGGGCACCACCTTTAAAGATTCGGATGAGAAATGAAGAACAAATAGCTGATTTATCACGTGTCCAAAAATGAAGTAGTGGAGAGTGGAGACGGTAGCGCGTGACTCCCACTTGTGGCCATGGAAAGCAAAAGAGACTTGGTGATGGAGGCACGTGAGTGGTGAAAAGAGGAGGAACACAATAGATTTGGTCTTGAAGATGCAGATCGTGAAAGAAAAGAAAAAGGAAAAATAACTGGAAGAAGAAAAAAAAAGAAGGGGGTGGGGGTGGAGAGGAAGAGAGAGGATTTCACAAACGTTTCCTTCTCACCTTTAAATCCCATTAAAACGTTGTCGTTTGGTTTCCAGAATTTCTTTGTTAAATTTGGACAATTGATTGATTGATTTAGGGGAAACTTCACAGAAANAGTCTAACCCCACGATAACCACCCTTTGGACCACACTTAATCAACAAAAGTCCAACCAAACACACTCATCTCTCTCCCTACTACCCACTACACTTCACACCAATTTCAGTCGACGAACCCACGAAGCACTAAACATTGAACTTCCCTGTTACGATTTGCACTGGGTGAGGTTAATTTGTCGCCGAGAAGTGTGTTCGTGACCGTTTTACACCAAGTAAGTGTTTGGTTAAGCAGAGATTATAATGTTAGGGTTTTGTGTCCATCCGTAATGATGTTTACGACTGTTGTTAATTTGTCAAATTAGTATTGGGGCTTTGGGTTTTATCGATGTTTTGCTTGAAATTTTGATGAAAGTATGTACATATTTGAGTTTTGTATTGCTATTCATTCTGTGCATGAATTGTTTTGTTTTGAGTGTTTTTGATAAGGACGAAAGGTTGGAGCATGTGCTTATCGTGGGTCCTGTTTATTATATGTTTAGTTGACCAATTTTTTTTGTCAATTTGTTAATGCTTC
>FXXK01001041.1:246765-431110 GCA_900184695.1 Betula pendula
GTACTGAACCTAAATTTGTCACACAGCTCGGGTTGAGGTCCCATCATCTTCTCCATCAGTAGGATTAGGGGACCTAAGCACATCACTGCCTGAGTTTCAGGAGTGCCTCATCATAATCAACATCATCATCATCTTCATTATCCCCAACAGCTTCACTTTCATCAGCTTCCTCTCCAATTTCTGCATCTACCCCCAACTCTTCATTAATCCCATCACCATCTCCTTCATTATCCCCAACAGCTTCACTTTCATCAGCTTCCTCCTTCCTTCTTCTCATCAACAGACTCAGCCCACCCTCCTGGTCTGATTTCAAGACCATCAGTGTCATCACTCAAAACACTATCCCAAAAATCATCTTTCCTATAAACAACAGCTTTCTCATATTCTGCATCCTCTTCTGCAGCTTCATAACTACATCTACCGCAGAATATTCCACTATATCAACTCAACAAGTCCATTCCCTATATGGTCTGAGACCATTCATGAACATCATGGTCAGAGGACAAAAGTCTTAACCCTTGGTCTAAAGACAGGTGTGGTAGCTTGTAAAAAATAGGTCACCTATCAATTGTACCCAAAGTTAGCACATATGTCCTCTATGTCCAAAAAAGACACTTATTCTCCATCAAATGGGTCAGGATAGTTACTAACACTGCCACCAACATAGTCACCCTACCCTGCCTATTAAAGGTGCCCCATAGTGCACCTCAAACATCATTCATCTGGACCGACATGTGCCTACCACATAATAACAACCATCAAAATAATTCTATAATATATTAGGGTGAATTTTAATAGTCAATAGCCACTGATTGAAGAAAGACAGTAGGACCCTCAATATAATATCATACAAACAATAGCCACTTAATCAAAACAAAAGTAGTTCAATAGCCCTGGCAAACAAAATGTCAATACAACCCTTATCATTTACCTCACAAACAGACACAACCAAAACAAGGCCCTACTGTAATACTAAACTAAAGGCACTTTATCCCACTTTATCCCAAACTATTACTACTAAACATAAGGCAGCCGAAACATTCAAATTGGCAATCACGTGATTGCCGTATGAAATGCACAGAAACAGGGTTTGGACACAAAGCACCCAACCAAAGAAGTTAACAAATTGACAAAAAAATTGGTCAACTAAACATATAATAACACGGACCCACGATTAAGCACATGCCTCCAACCTTTCGTCCTTATCAAAAACACTCAAAACAAAAACAATTCTGCACAGAATGAATAGCAATACAAAACTCAAATATGTTACATACTTCAATCAAAATTTCAAGCAAAAACACGATAAAACCCAAAACCCCATACTATTTGACAATTAACAACAGTCGTAAACATCATTACGGATGGACACAAAACCCTAACATTAGAATCTCTTGTAAACCAAACACTACTTGTGTAAAACGGTCACGAACACACTTCTCGCCGACAAATTAACCTCAGCCAGTGCAAATCTAACAGGGGAAGTTCAATGTTTAGTGCTATCGTGGGTTCGTCGACTGAAATTGGTGTGAATGTAGTGGGAGTAGGGAAGAGAGAAGTGTTGTTTGGTTGGACTTTTGTTGATTAAGTGTGGGTCCCAAAGGGTGGTTATCGTGGGTTAGAACTGAGGGGTAAAATGGGGTAGAAAACACTTAGGAAATGCACGTGGATGGGCAACGTAGGTCGCGTCCGTTAGTCTGACGGAGGAAACAGACGGAAGGGGGTATTATGATTAGAAATTGGAATGTTGAAGGGTGAAATGAGAAAAGTTCAAGTTTGGGGGGGGTTATTTAAATCGCGTGGAAGTTCAGGGGTTTCTGGAAGTTTTCCCCTAAATCTAATCAATCCATTGGTCAATTTACAAAGAAATATCTGGAAACCAAACGACAACGTTTTAATGGATTTAAAGTGAGAAGGAAACGTTTTTGAATCCTCCTCTCTTCCTCTCACCCCCACCCCCTTCTTTTTTCTTCTTCCAGTTATTTTCTTTTTCTTTTCTTCACGATCTGCATCTTCAAGCCAAATCTATTGTGTTTCCTCCTCCTTTTCACCACTCACCTGCTTCCATCACAAGTCTCTTTTGCGTTCCATGGCCCACAAGTGGGGAGTCCTGCGCTACCGTTCCACTCTCCACTACTTCATTTTGACACGTGCATAATCAGTATTTGTTCTTCATTTCTCATCCGAATCTTTAAAGTTGGTGCCTCTTTTGGTCTACGGAGATTGCAAGACTCAAATGAGATTAAAATACCTTTTTTTTTAGATACCGATGGTGGTGCTCCGCTTAAGCAACTAAATTTCAACCGGTTAAAGTGCCACTATTGCAATCTGGTGTTTAATTGGCAAATCTTGATATGAGTAGTGCATCCAAACCGGCCACTCATGGCGACCTGGTTCTTGGACTAGATGCCAAGCTCAATAGACCATGTAGATTTATAGCTTATTTTTTTTTGTTGTGATGGAGCAACTTTTCCAGTTATATTTTGGGTGCTTGTTATTTGTACCTTACTTTTGTTTGTGTCTCTTTGTTGTGTTGTAGTTCCTCCCCTTTCCCTAAAATTCTCATGGAAAGAGACATCCCCTACCCCTCCACAAACCACGTCAGTAAACAAAATCTAGCGCAGAGCATGAGAAGTCCTCAGTTGGTTGTAGGAATACATTCCATGATGCTGCTGAGTTTAGAAAAGCTGTGTAAGCAAGCCATATCATAAAGGGAAGGATTTGACATTCAAGAAGAATGAAATGAAAAGGATTGTAGCAGTATGCAAAAGATAGCAGGTGCAGGTATAGGGTTTATGGTAGGCATTGAAGGATGAACTTCCTTCATTCTAGTATCAATGAGGCCAAACATACTTGTACTAGGAGATACAAAAACCAGCTAATCACTTCAACCTGGATTGCTGATTGGTGCATGGATGAGTTCAGGGGACACAAACAATCCCATAGAAGTCCTAAAACAGAAAGTGAAATCAAAGTGGAATGTTGATGTCCATAATAGCTCTTTGTACAGGTCAAGAAAACTAGCACGAGAGAGGATTTATGGAAAACTAAGTGAGCAGTACCATCGTCTATGGGATTACTGTTCCACTGTTAGAAAACACAATGTTGGAAGTTGTGGATATTTTCGATGGTGGAAAGACCAATGTTCAGAGGTACCTTGTCGGTTTCAAAGGCTGTTCATATCCTTGGCAGCCATGACGAATGGGTTTAAGCAAGGTTGCAGACCTGTCATTGGTGTAGACGCATGTTTTTTGAAAGGAACTTATAGAGGGCAACTAATGGCTGCGGTTGGGAGGGATGCCAACAATAATATGTATCCAATCGCGATGGCTGTAGTAGAGGCAGAGACAAGGGAAACCTGGACCTGGTTTCTCGAGACACTAGTTGCACACCTTGCCCCATGTGGTCCACATGGTTGGACATTTATTTTTGATCGCCAGAAGGTAAGTGACATACTTAGTTAATTTTCGCTTAATATTACTTTTGTGTTTTGCTGATTGATGTTTACAACTATTGTGCAGGGATTAATACCTAGCCTGGCGCAAGTGTGTCCTATGTCTGAGAGTCGCACATGTGTTAGACACTTGTACGCAAATTTCATAAATGAAGGTCACCGAGGGGTGCTACTAAAGGATCTACTCTGGCAAGCTGCATCATCTTACACTCAGGTCGAGTTCTACACTGTAATGGATGAGATAAAAAAGATTAGTGTGGATGCACATACTTGGCTTTCAAAGGTCGACCCACGCACTTGGTGTAGGGGATGGTTCAATACGTATGCAAAATCGGACATCCTACACAACAACACCTGTGAAAGCTTCAATTCTTGGATAAAAAAGTATCGGGACCAGACAATACTTAGCATGCTAGAGGGGATCAGGAACAAGTTGATGCGAAGGTATGTGAGGAAGAGGGAGTTGATCACGGCAATGGATGGCAATTTAGGGCCAAAAATTCTAGCCAAGTTGGAAAAAGAAGAGGATGAAGCAAGCCATTGTTGGTGCACATATGCTGGTGAGGGTATTTTCGAGGTTGAGTGCAAAGGGAAACGTTATGCTGTAGATGTTGAATCAAAAAGTTGTGGATGCAGAAAATGGGATGTCACTGGTATCCCATGTGCTCATGCCATATCATCCATTTTATATGATGGTCGCAACCCTGTTGATTTCATGAGTGAATATTACAGCAAGGAGACATATTTAAGGGCATACCAACCCATCATATACCCCGTGCCAAGTGAAGAACAATGGCCAAGAAGCAATCAGCCGAGGATTGAACCACCTAAGTCGAGGGCGGCACCTGGTAGACCAAAGAAGGTAAGGCAAAGAGGAATTGAAGAACCAAAGAATCCTTATACAATGAGAAGGGGAGGTAATCAAAACAAGTGTGGCCATTGTATGAAATATGGTCACAACAAAAGATCATGTCTTGCAAGACAAAGAGATGAGGAAAGAAGGCAACGTGTTAGATCATTTTACAGAGACAATGCAGACATTGATTGGAATTTGGATATGGTACGTTATTGGTTGTAATATTATAGTTTAATGTGATGCTTATTACTTTTACTTTTATTACATGTGTGTTTTTTACCCCTATATAGTTGGAACCCCAATCGGCTGCAACATCAAGCACAGGAAGGAAAAGGGGAAGAGGAGGGAGCAGAACACCAAGCAGTACCAGCCCAGCCAGTGGTAGAGGAGGAGGAAGCAGAACACCAAGCACTACAAGCCCAGCCAGTGGTAGAGGAGGAGCTACAAGAGGAAGAGGAACTACAAGAAGCCAGCAGTCAGGTTTAAGGAGAGAAGGTAGTAGTCAAGCAACTACTCAATCAGGATTGACAACTGCTCAGCCAACTCAAGCCAGCCAACATCCAAGTGCTGCTGTTGGATCTGCTCAGCCAATTCAACCTGGTTCAACCAAGACAACCCAACCTGCTCAACCAAGGAGGATAACATCTAGGCAAGCTGCAGCCCCAACCCGTGCGATTCATGCAACAACCAATAAGAAGAAATCTCTGGGGTTGGCCACAAGGTCAAGGAGGGATGGTCAGTTGAGGCCATGGGCTGGAAGTGTTAGGGACCCTAACAGCAAGGGAAAGTTTGTATTTGATCTTATTGGAAACCCTGCTGGACCACCCCCAATTCCAGGAGGTGGACCAGTCTGTGCTTGGGGTCCTCCACGTGCTGGTGGTATCACCTTTAGGGTTGCCCCTCCTGATTTTGACATTCAAAAAAGACAAGAGGCAGATGCCGACAAGCCTCCACCAGGCTTTGAAGGAAATAGAGGGATGGAGAAGGGGAAAGTAGAAGTTAACGACAACAAGGACAAGGGAAAGAAGAAAATATGGCAACCTTGATGTGTGTTGAGTTTGTTGTAATCAACCACATTTTTTGTGCTGCAATGTAATGTAATTTATTCTACATTGTTAAAACATTGAGGTGATGGGGATTGTATGAACAATTATTTTTTGATTGTATATAAAGACAATGGTTGAATGTTCATGGAGTGTTTACTGAAGATTATGTTGTCATAGGTTGTATCAAAGCCTCACTTGTGCTGCAATGTGAACATTAGGCTGTGAATATTGTTTATATTTTTTTGGGTATCCTTTTCCATTGTTCTTTGTGTATGGTGTTTGTTTTGTTGATTGTAAATGTAGGCTGAATTAGGTTTTTTATTAATTGTATTTGTTATTTGTAAAGCATAGGTCATGATGCTTGCTCCCTGCATGTAGGACAAGTGCATATTATTATCATTTTTTTTTGTCTTTTCTCTTTTCTTCGTTTTCTTCTCTCTCTTTCATTATGCTTGCTCCCTGCATGTAGGGAGCTTGAGCTCCCTGAGCAGGGAGCTCCCTGCAGTGTTCCCTGCTCAAGCAGTGAGCTCCATGCTTGAGCTCCCTGCAGCAGGAGGCTCTTATTGAGAGAGAGAAAGAGAGAGAAAAAAAGAAAAAAAATGAGAGAAGAAAGGAAAAAAAAAAGTGTTTAAAATCAAGATTAATAACCCGATTAATCTTGATAGATATGACACATAGCCATGACACAATAAACATCAACATTACACTTACAGCCATGCCACAATAAACAATCTCATAGCACTCATATCCATGACACAATAAACATCAACATTACACTTACAGCCATGCCACAATAAATAATAACATGGTGCTCATAGCCATGCCACAGTTTTCTTTGTGTATGGTCCACAAATAACATCAACATAAACAATGGTCATTAGCATTACATAATTGATAGATAAGATACATAAGATACACAAATAACATCAACATAAACAATGGTCATTAGCATTACATAATTGATAGATAAGATACATAAGATACACAAATAACATCAACATAGACAATGGTCAGACATGACACAATTAGAGCACAACACAATGCTCATTAGCATTACATAATTGATAGATAAGATTAATGTCAGCAACTACACTTGGTACTTAATTTAGGTTACAAAATCAGTCTTACAACACAAATGAAATGATCAAGGCAACATCAGCCTTGATCCTAAGATATTAGAAGATGGATAAAACAGGAAGACAATAAGGAGTCCCCATGAAAATGCAAGTGCAAATCGGTACTTCATCTATATTGCACGAAACTTGGTCTTCTGCCTTTTCCACCTTTGACTGCATAATTTGCGGCTTCAACTTCCATTTTAGACTTGTATTCAGCGAACTGAAGCTTGCATTTCGACACTTCATTCGCAATGGTTGTCTCTATCAGTGCCCGCTCAGATTTCAACTTCTCGTGCCAGTCCATCAACATCGAGACCACTCTTTCCCCGTACGCACAAATTTTGGGATCAAGCCATTTAAAGAAATCACACCCACGCTTTTCTTCATTCTTAGCAATGACCCAAAAAAATAAATAAATAAACAAAAAAATTAGGGTTAACACATCCCTAAAGGATTTACGCAGCACATCGAAAAAAGCCAAAACAATAACTTCAAATTCAATTTGGATAAACAAGCGGATCTTACCACATAATGTGTACAAGAAAAAAACCTTCTACCGAAATTAGCTTTCGTCAAAGATGTTCTGATGCGTGTCTTGCTCCCACATCTGCAAGATGGATGGCTTGAACCTTGATCGCTGACTTCACCGTCTGAATGCTCCATTGTTCAACACTGTGGCCGTCGCAGCTGGTCGAGATGTTCAAAAGACGAAGAAGAAGATGGTCTCGGTCGGCAAGTTCAGGAAAAACGCATAAATAAACAATAAAAACACCTTCAGCTCATCCTTAAATGCATTCCACGTGTGGTCCAAAGGGTGGTTATCGTGGGGTTAACTGAGGGGTAAAATGGGTAGAAAACACTTAGGAAATCACGTGATGGGCACGTGAGGTCGAGTCCGTTAGGTCTGGACGGAGGAAACAGACGGAATGGGGTATTATGATAGAAATTGGAAGTTTGAGGGGTGAAAATGAGAGAAGTCAAAGTTTGGGGGGTTCTTTAAATCGGGTGGAAGTTCAGGGAGCTTCTGTGAAGTTTCCCCTTAGATTAACTTAAAAGTGCTCTATAATAGTTATGAATTTGAATGATTCCTTCGATACTAAGTGGGTTGCTACCAACCATGGCTACTCTTTGGTAATATATTTTTTTTAGTATTTTTTTTATTGTAAGGAGCATGTGTCACACTATAATTGGTGTCCATGTCGCACATTAACAAATTTTATCAACTTTTCTAACGATAAGGACCTATTTGTTTTTTTTTTTTTACTTACCCAAGTGTTTAATCATTTTTTAAAATGCAAAGAGCTATTTTTCTAAACTCCAAAATCACATGGACCAATTCTACACTATCCCTTTTAGATTTTTTTTGTTACATTTGAAAGATCATGTGAAGACATGCATGCAGGCAGATTTCACGAATAATACTGTGGGTATTAAGAAACGATTTGAATAAAATAGGGGGGTCCAACTTTTACATCATGATGTTTTATATTCTAATCGCCCATCAAACTGACATAAGAAAAAGGCCAAACCATCAAAACGGTGGTCTTCATCGACAACCCAATGCAGTCATCGTGAGTAAATCCTTATTTTGAAGGGTCTTTCTAGCAGACTGCATCACATACCGCCGTCAAGGGAGCCCTTCTCCTCAGTCTTTTGGTCAATAAATTATAGAAGCAGATATGTTTGGCTCCATTTCTTATTTTTATTTTAATTTCTTACACTCTCGGGTATTTGTTGGGATCCTCCTCCCCCTCCAATTGTAATTTTATTTTCTTTTCATTATGCGCATACACAAACATGCACGCGCACACATATTCATAGATACTCACAAAGTCATGTACACAAATTTTTAAAACTAAACTTAGTAATTATAATTCAAAATATATTTATCATATTAGGAAGATAATTTTCTTTTACTTAAAATGTTCTTATTACTAAATTAAAATAATACAAAAAAAAAAATTATAAAAATAAAGTTATACGAACTTATCCAAGTCAAACCGAGTTTATACCGAGTAAATCTCATTTAATATTCGAATATATTATTATATTCATGAACGGCTCATTTATTATTCAAATCAATAACAAATTGAGTTTAACAAAACCTAGCCGAGTTGTCAAGGGACTCTGAACTCATCTTACACCCGTAGTCTTGTTGCCGGTATTCATGTCTAGTCTGACTCGCTGTTTTAATAGCAGAGAACTGAGAGCTGTCAATATACATGGAAAACAGAAAGAAACAAATGGTATATAAATTGTTATCATTTTCCTTTCTCTTCTTAAAAAATTGTAATCCTCGGGCACTCTCCAATCCACATTCCAACAAAACGATTACTAAAGACCATATGCACACAATGCTTTGACGCTCGAAGTATATATTCATGTAATAGAATTGCTTCTAGTTATCCACATGATTGTTCCACCTATGCTTTTTTTCATTGTTATTAGTTTTCTCTATTGGCACAAACATCCTCTAAATAAGTAGGATTCCATCTTCTCCAAGCTACAAATACTTCAAAATGAAGTTCTGTTCTCAGTGGCAGACTTGATTCTGCTGATAAAATCATCGATCGTCATTGTCCCAAGCTCTCCACCAAACCTAGATCTAACTGTAACCGTTTGCATTTCAACTTCCTTGGGACCCACAACAGCCATTAATGGGATTCTTTGCTTCTCTCCATTCCTAATGAGTTTCGGCAACCGCTCACCATGGCAAACTTCAGCTCGAATGCCATTCGCTTTCAATTTGTTTGTCACCTCATTGCAGTATTCAAGCTGTGCAAGGACATGAAATTATTTCTTTAATACTCACTTGAAAGCTCATTCGACAACCTATGAGAATTAAAATGGCACATATGTAAAATGTATTCTATCTAAAACACATATTCATCATGCCTAATGGAGCCATCCGAACACAATAGTCTTCACAAGGAATGATGGGATAGTTATTTCTTAGAATTTCATGAAATGCCCCCCTTTTCAAACTTATGATGATGACTGCCAGATTCGAATGCCCCCATTTATTATGAGGAACTTATGCATCAGTATGCATCAGATCCCTTGCAAAATTTAAATAGGGCAACTGAAATTGCATAGACAACAAAAAACACCATAAATCTAAATCTATAGATTCTGAAATATAGAAACACTAATGGGTAAATGTTGTATATACCTGAGTGTCTGTAACTGGTAAAACTCGAGCTTGGACAGGAGAAAACCATAATGGAAAATCCCCTGCATAATGTTCTATGAGAACTCCAAAGAATCGCTCCAAGGATCCAAGAACTGCTCTGTGGATCATAATAGGCCGCTTCCTTTCTGAGTTTGAGTCAACATATGTGATGTCAAATCGCTGTGGTAAATTAAAATCCACCTGTAAAGATTGCAAAAAAGAAAAGAGTCAATTAAACAGTCCTGTTATTTATATAATTCAAAACAATTATTGAACCTAAACGAACCATTCTATAACTACTGGAAGTTTAGGGTGCACATGCAGACAGCCTAGCGGTACCAATATAGATGTGAAATTCTGCAGATATTGAGTTTAGAAATTGCCTGTATGGTTGAGCACTGCCACTTCCTTCCAAGAGCATCCTCAATCTTAAGATCAATCTTTGGTCCATAAAAGGCACCACCACCTTCATCAAGTTCATAGCTCCACCCTTTATCATCCAAAGCATCTCTAAGGGCAGATGTTGCTTTCTCCCATATATCATCACCTCCAACAGCTTTCTCTGGCCTTGTCGAGAGATTGACTTCATACTTGCTAAAACCAAATTGCAGTAATATTTCTTCTGTAAGATCTAGGACACCCCTGATTTCATCTTTGATTTGATGCTCTAAACAAAAAATGTGTGCATCATCCTGCAAAAAGAGATCCTGAGGTTAAACCAAATCATTAATATCGTGCATTTTGTGATAACAGGAGAGCGCAAATACTATCCACCTGTTCTGGGATGTTAAAGTCACCATAAACAATAGAACAGACAAACAGTAAATAATAATGTACCTGGGTGAAGCCTCTTACACGGAAAAGGCCATGTAAGCTTCCAGATAATTCATATCTATATACAGTTCCCAACTCAGCAACCCTAATAGGAAAATCCCGATAGGAGTTAAGCTTCCTTTTGTAAACCAGAATATGATAAGGGCAATTCATTGGTCGAAGTTGATAAAGTTCGTCCTCAATATTCATCTGATCATACATATTCTCTCTGTAGAAGTCCAAATGACCACTAATCTTCCAAAGATCTGCCCTGGCCACATGTGGAGTATACAACAAATCATAACCACGTTCAATGTGTATTTTTTTCCATGAATCTTCTATTATGTGCCTCACAATAGCACCCTTTGGATGCCAGAAGACTAAACCACCACCAGCTTCATCCTGCAGAAATGTAGGCGATAACCTAAGGCATTGAATACAATATTTCAAATGTGCATCAAGAGCAATCTTACCACAAAATCAAATTAGATAGAAACAATAACTAATCAATCTGTAGAAGCAGCATAGAACAGTTATAATACAATTTGGAATGAGCACCTGTATAGAGAACAGATCAAGATCTTGGCCAAGGCGTCTGTGATCCCGGCGTTTAGCCTCCTCTTTGAAGTGAATGTATGCTTTCAGTTGGTCTTCATCCTCCCACGCAGTGCCATATATCCTCTGAAGCATTGGTTTCTTTTCATCCCCTCTCCAATAAGCACCAGCAACAGATTCAAGTTCAACTGCTTTCTTGTTAATATTCCCAGTAGATTCAACATGAGGCCCAGCACAAAGATCCCACCATTCATTACCTGAAAAGAGTATAGAATACAATGTCTTAAGACATTAGATAAGTTCAAATCTCACTGCATGCCACTTCAATTAGAATCAAACTTTGCACAAGCTACAACAACTATTTTCCTCTCTCTGTTCGCAAATTAAAAATATATTATACTTTGACAAGCCTAAGTGAGCCAAAGTTCCTTTAAAAATAAAATTAATCAAGTGGTATGACAAAGAGAGGAAAGAAATTGAAGAACCAGGAAGAAATGAAGACATTAATTACTTGTTTATAATGTCAACAGAAGCAGAGAAAAAGATAAAACAGAAAACATATACATATGCAGCCATAGTGAAGGACTTACTCTCTAGTTCCTTCTTAAGCTAAAATATTCAGGTGCAGTGTGCAAGAATGCGTATCTGCACACAAGTATGTTAATCAACGAGAATATAGTGTCTTTCCCACACAATTGAACAGCAACGCTCACTGTTACTAATTGTTAAATGTATCTAAATTGGCATTTCTCTTTAAGATTCTCAGATCAATATCTCATTATTTCAACATGAGCAACCACAACCAACAAAATTATTTTACTAAGCACACCCATGCTCCCTCTCGTTTTCCTTCCCCACATTCATCTTCTTATATCCATCCCTACAATAATTTAATAATAATGCTACACATACTCCCACTTCCTCACACTCATTTCCACACATTCTTAGGTAGTTTTTAAAACCACCATTAGATTTGGAGTGAATCTTTTTTAAATTTTATTCTAATGGTGGTTTTAAAAGTCACTTAAGAGTGTGAAAATGGGTGTGAAGAAGTGGGAATGTGTATAGCATTACTCATAATTTAACCCTTGAATGCTATTTATTGCAATGTGATGCAGAAGCTACGCAAGTCAACCAGTCAAATTAAGAACTTCAATATAGATTTAGTTCTCTAGCAACACAGTTGGCCTATATTAGCACCTTCAAAAACTCTCAGCCAACAAATGAGAAGGTATTAAAGCATAAAAGCGCAGCCCTGGTACACAGGAAGTATACAAAAAAATCACCTAAGGGAAGAAAAAAGAACAAGAAACTCCGAGTAGCTAATCGCTAAGGGAGCTAAATAAGCAACAGTCCAAGAAAAAAGAGAATAAAAAAAAGAAAGACTTGAACTTATCAAACGTCATTTTTTAGTCCTCAAAAGATCTATCATTTCGCTCCCTCCAAAGGCATCACATGAGGCAAAGAAGCATCATCTTCAGCACAACAGCACTCTAAGAGCGATCCCCAGTCCACCAGTGAACAAATCAACTACCCGAAGAGGCATAACCCAAGACAACCCGAAGCGACTGAAGATGGTATACCATAAAGCACAAGCTGTCTCACAATGAAAAAGAAGATGATCCACAGATTCTCCATGCCTTTTGCACATACAACATCTATCAATGACGATGACATGTCTCTTTCTAAGGTTGTCTAGGGTAAGAGAGCCACAAACCAAGCAAAGAAAGCCACTTTCACAAGTGTCTTGGTCCTCCATATACTCTTCCATGGAAAAGGTTGAACATCATTGCACGCTAGAACACTATAGAAAGATTTAACATCAAACTTTTCCTTGCACGAGGGGATCCACCAAAGCCTATCAACCCCTTCCCTTCTCCCGCTTGGAGAATATTAGCCACTCAACACTATGGCTTTATTTTAGCATTTCACACATTGATGATTTCAGATGATACATAAAGTTTACAATATACTTATCATACCATCCAGTGTCAATGACAATAAGAACAACATGTGAATGTAGAGAATAACTACAGGAGAGAGAGAGTTTTAAAAGAAGAAAACTTCAAATCTAAAACTGAGAAAGGTTGATTTCACATAAAAAGAACTCAGTACTTCTATTAGAGCTCAAAAGCAGAATCTAGCCAAACACTTTAAGAAAAGCACATAAGACATAGGGAACAAGGATTAAAAGCAGTGACAAACCATACCAATATGATAGATGGTGATGGTATCCTCCTTAATATTTTCCAAGATCTCCATTTTGTAAGGTTCATTGATAGCCATTATTCTTCTCTGAGCTTCACCTCTGGAAACTTCTTCTCTTACAAGCGGTAAATTTCTAGCAATGATCCGATCCTACAGATGATGTAACAAATAAATTCTGTACCCTGAAACCATAGGCTAATGAATAGTTTCCAAAGCTTGTAAGCTTCCATTCTATAAGTTCAAGAACGACCAAAAAAAGACAAACAAGAAAAAGTTAGTCATGATATGAGTATGCTAATATACTTACCATCTCCTTCTTGATTCTCTTCAAGTCTTTATCAGTCAATGGCTCCACATCAAAATCATAATAAAAACCATTCTCTATCCATGGCCCAATCGTCACTTTTGCATCCGGGTAGAGCTTCTGAACAGCCATGGCCATTACATGCGCACACTAAATTGATGCATATAAATTAATCACTCACATTTTTAAAAATAATAATAATAATAATAATAAAGCACAAAATTTTTTTCCTAGTCCTACTTATGATACTACGTGAATTAATTACTTAAACTCAAAGAACAAAGTAAGGATGTGAATTGAAGTTTATTAATGTGTTATTCATGCTAAGACAATTGTACTAAAACCAAATACAAAGTAAACGTTTTTATGCGTTTTGAGTAAACACAAATGAGAACCCATTTGTCTTAGAAACCATTTTGTCGCACAAAAATAAGAATCAAAGACGCATAATCCAAATTCATATAGAATTGAACCCAAACAACAGTGACACCTTAAAAATAAAAATAAAAACAATAATTCCCAGCTCAAAAACTTAACAGAATTACCCACAAAGTAAGAAATTACAGCTCATG
Organism: Betula pendula; assembly: GCA_900184695.1. NCBI lineage: Eukaryota > Viridiplantae > Streptophyta > Magnoliopsida > Fagales > Betulaceae > Betula > Betula pendula. Next base: position 260,864 of record FXXK01001041.1, read on the forward strand.
GGCCTGTAATGGCATTATTATACATTACCGTATGGCGGACTCTGAGTAGCTTCTCGGAGGACTCGTTCGTTGGGAGGACGATTTTATCGGTTTTCTCATTCTGAGTCTCCGTCTTTACGTTGTCGTTTTGAGACAGAGTGGCAGACTCAGACGATTCCGTGGCTACAGCCAAAGAAGCCATTGTGTGCTTCTTCTTCTTCTTCATGTTCGCGTAGAGACAACAAGTAGGAACGGAAACGAGACGTTTTGGGAAGTAGGAGATGGAGGGTCTGAGGAGTTGTGTGGATAGTAAGGAGTTGGAGGCGGCCATGGCCATTCTGTGAAGAATGGACATCGGCTCTGTCTCAGTGTCTCTATGTCGCTGAAGATTGTTTCACTGTGAGAGAGGCCTTGCGTTTTGGGTGGATGAAGTTTGTTTGTGTGGTGAGGTTTTGTTGGTAGACTTGAGTTTGACAAAAATCAGCTACTCCTAATTGGGCCAATCCTATGATAACTTTTTAATTTCGTAATAAGTGTGCATTTGCTACTATAACTTAGTAGGTAAAAAGTGTAATTTTAAATTAAATTTTAAAAAAATGATAGTTTAGAATTATATTTTTAAATTGCAAGTGAAAAGGTTTTTTTTTAAAAAAAATGTATTATTTTAAAAGTTAAATCAAAATTTCAAAAATCAAATTTTTAAGTCACATTTTTTTAAAAAATCGCAAATTCAAACCAACCTTAAATAATTTGTCTTTACAATTTTTTTTTCTCACAAAATGATTTTTAAGCATTATTCTTTTTTCCCTAAATCTTTTTGCACCATTATTTTCTTTTAAAATAATTACAAATTAACCATTTGTGATGTGATTATGTGAAGATATTGCCGACCCCTTCTGATAGTTCACTGTTTCTCTTCAGAACAGACTAAAGCACATAAATTTAATTCCTTCATTCTCAAATATACACACAATGAAACAAGTTCCCTCTCAACCATTTATACTCGCACAAAAGTCTAGTCAAAAAAAAAAAAAATCACATAGGTTTCTCACTGAAAATTTAAGTGAGGAACTGGTTTGATCAACTTAATCAACCTTGTAATGTATCAGTGAATTTATAACATTTACAATTGAGGACATTAAGATAAACTACAATACATAATAACATATTCAAACTATATCAGTTTACAAAGGTCGATGCCAATCAACCCTAAGATCAAACCTTGTTTAAAAATAAATAAATAAATGGTTGATTAGCACTGTAACACCAGTAGAGTGTGATAATGATACGATAAATATGTCACTCTGCAAATCCAAGTGCGAGAGCATGGAACTGGAAAAGCTACCAAAGATCTCGTTGTAGCAGCCCATAAAGCAATATTGGTTCAGCTTGAAAACTATTTAAATTGTTAATAGACTATGTGTGAAAATTGCTGTTTTACCATCTCAGCAAAATCCAAATAAGCTTGTGGCACAAATTTTGCAAGAAGATGCTTAAGTGCCCATTTGGTTGAGTGAAACTTTAAGGCCTATCTGAAGCACAGCCTGACCCATTACCCCTTGCGGCCTTGCCTAAAATATTGCTGCTTAACAGAACATCAATTGTCAAAGAAAGAAGCCTGCTTCATTCCTTTGAGAAATGGTCTATGCTAATCTTTATGTGTTCAACATCTTGTTATTGTTTAGCTTAGAACCAACTATAATCAAGAGCAGAGTAACAAAACCCTTCATTTTCAGGTCATGACACCAGCACACAGTCTCAAGACTGGCAATGTTTTACACAAGCTACAAGCTTGACACGAACGTAATACGAAATTAGTTAATTAGAATTGAAAAATATAACTCGTTTAATTAAATTAATCGGATTAAAATTAATGTATATACTCTTATATATATGCCTCGATAAGATACGAACCCGACATGCGACATGACAACTGTTGGGAAATATTTCCCTTTAGTAGCCCATCCACTTAAACTCTGTTGGTGACCAGCATTAAATTCATTGGGTTTCAGTCTTAGCCTTAATAGTGGCCTCAGTTTAAGTCGCAGTTACAATCTTGGTCTCAGTCATGAACATGGTCTCGGCTTCGTCTCAGTCTCAATTTATGACATGGTTTTAGTTCCAATCTTAGTGATCTTATCATCTTCAACTAGCTTGCAGAAATATAGCATAGTAGAATTGTCATCGAAGTTCAGTAAATCTCATGAGTTATATTCCAAGAAGGAATACTTAGAAGATAACTATTGATCCCTGGAATTCAGATATGAGGTTTTATCTCCTATCAAATCAAGATGAAAGATATTCGAAGACTTCAAATCAAGATAAATCCTACCCGGAGATTTCAGATCAAGAATCCTACTCAAACTTTGTTGACTAACTAAATTCAAAGTCTGCTAGAAGAGTAAGACTCGAACAGAAGTCTAACACTTATAAATAGTGAATCTTGCCGCATAACAAAAGTACGCAAATATCTCTTGAGAATTTCAGTCTCTAAGATTTCCAAACCAGAAAACTAACTTAGGCATCGGAGGGTAACTAGCTGGCACCCCCAGCAAGCTCCTTTAACTAATTTCTTGTTTTGCAGATTTCTAGAAACGTGACATAAACGTGACATAATTCATCATACTGGAAACTGTACCTTTTGCAGATTTCTAGAAGTGTGACATAGTTCATCATACCGGAAACTGTACCAACAACAACCATAGTCAGTGGTCGATACCTATGGCTATGAAGGACTTGGACCCTGCCTCAAGAAACACATGGGACTCGGCCATCCCTAATATTCAAGCTCTTTTGTTTTTTTGTTTCTTTTTTTTTTCAGATAAAAAGAACCCTCATTCCCATTGTAAAAGCCCACAAAGAGTTCAATCCGAAAGACAGATAAAAGAATCAAGAAGTCCGTCTATATCTATTATAGGAAAGAATTACACACTCTCAATGACCAAGCAACAAGCTACTCATAAATGGCTACAAGGTGGAAGAAAAATCAAGTAAAAGAAGGTAGTAGGCTCTCTCAAACATGCGTGACATTCAAATATCCCCACCCATGGTGTAAAAGCCTACAAAAATAAGCTAGTGAGGTATCTAAGGAGGCATAAAGCCTAGTCTTTCTTATGAATAAACTACACCCCATTCTCTGTTCTGGCAGCATAGCCATTAGCGCCATTCACTCCATTTCCATGCTCAGGGTACTTCACAGAGCTCGTCTGTTTCCTTTTGATAACAATGAACCAAGTAAAAGCTTCCAATAAAGCTGCAACGACACCCAAGAAAATCAGAATTCCGCTGTATATCTTCTTCCACTTCTTCTCAGGGTCCAAGATTTCGAATCCCTCATAGACGTTGATAATGCTTAGGATGATGACAGAATATCCAACAGATTGGTGGTAGATATTCCAATATAACCTGTACTTGTGATCCTTATTTGGCCTCAAAAGCAGGGCAAAAACCTACAGCCATGTAAAGCAACTGTAAGAAAGCTACAATACACACATTTATAAAGCATGCATGAAGGGAAATCATTACATGAATTATTTACTTGATGCAGTAAAAGTGTCCCATTTAAGATGATTCAGTCATGTTCGGAAAAAGCCATAGGCAGAGCTAGTTAGGACAAAAATAGGCATTATGCAGAGAGGACAGAGAGGAAAAGAACTTGAAATTGTTGGCAAGATAGGGCCTTGATATTGCATATTAGAATCCATCAATGCATGCCATACTGCCTACTCATTGCCGTGATGACTATATGATGTGGTACTTGATAAATTACCAATTGTCCCACACCTTCGGGCTCAAAGGTGAATGATGAAGATAAGTTTGAACTCAAGATTTCAACTTTAATACCATGTTAAATCACCAGTTATCGCAAAAACCTAAGTTAATAGGAATAGTGAATTTAATCATTTAATTAATACTTCAACACTACTCAACACTTACATATCCACTCACATGAAAAATTTAGATAAATTGTTTCATACTTTGCCTCATGATATGACAATTACTAATCTAAATGATTAAGATAAATATTTTCTACCCATAAGTGGTGAATTAGTGCAGTTGGATGAAAATATGCAGTACCTGTAGTGTTCCCAGGCAGAAGAGGGTTATGCCAATGTTCCTATGAGTATCATACTGATTAACACTAGAGGCTTCGCTGCCTAGTTTTAGACCCGTTGCCCATCCAGCAACCCCAATAACATAGGCAGAAGTTTGGCAAGCAATATGCACGTAAAACCATGCAGGATCTGCTGACTTGAACACCTTTAGGTACCTAGCAATCATGGCTCCCATGGGCATCAGAGTGCCCCAACTAACCGCGTTTAGTACTCCGTGAACCTGAAAATATTCAATCCAATCATAGAAACAATTAGACCAACGAATATAGTTACAATCCAATTAAAGGGCATGTTTGTTAAGGAGTTTGTTTTCTGTCTTTTATTTTCTGTTCTCAACTCAAAGTCGACATTAACAAACAACCAAAAATACAAAACTGTTCGTGTTATTGAGCATACGAAAAATGAGTAAAAAAGAATCTTGTCTTTGTATAGCTAAGAGAATGAGCATGGTTGCCAGAGGATAAAAGTGAACACAATTTCTAGAGGACCAGAAGAATGAAGGTAAACGCCACAAAGCAAATTTGACAGTAGCAACAACAACAACAACAGTTGATTAAGCCAAAACACAAGGATCATCAAGTAAACAAAACAGTTTATTAAGCCAAAATGATAAAAATTAAGCAAAAAGTGTCCTTGAAGATTTAATTACTTACATTCTGCCTTCGAACCCTTGAAGTGACTCCACCTCCTCCTGTAGACGTTGCTGTCGCATCCAGAAAATTGATTGAGCCTGCTGATTTCATATTAGCTGAACTTGAAGCGGTGTCATGGCTACTAGGACTACCTCCACTCAGAGGACCTTCTTGCCAGGCTTGGTTCACCGTTGTCATGGTGCTATCAAGCGTCAGTGTAGCAAATATCGTCATCTCATTGCCATTCTCAAATGTTGCCGAGAGATTTGAAACCACAAAGCTCAAATCACCCTGTGCCAGAGTTGTACCATATCCTGAAATTGGGGATGTGTAAGCCTGGATGACTGAACTGGAGTTTTGATAGGCCACAAGGGCTTGTGTTCCTACCATTCCTGACGCTTTTGGGTTGAGGCCCCAAGCAATCCATCTCGAAGTTGAGGTTCCCGTGTGTCTATACGCAATATCAACTTTGTTGGTTGATTGGTCATAGCTCCAGTGAAGGAAAGAACTCAAAACTGGAAGATCTTGGCATGAGCTGTATACCCTGTTGCTAGAAAAAGTATAGCTTTTGCAGGTTTGAGCGAATGATGAGGCACATAGTGAGAACAGAACACAAGAAAGCAACAAACTTGTCAATCCTTTTCCCATGTTGGTGAGGCCAATACAAATTAAAGTAGTAGACTACTTTGATCTGGTTATGTGCCAATGAACCAAAATTGTTTCCTAAGGTATTTTCTCTATCTGGGTTTCAAGGCTTTGGATCAGAAAGCCAGATTCCGAAGAGTAGATGTGAGGGAAAGAGAGGAAGGGCAGGAGGGTGTTAAATACTGTTGGAGGAATCGAGTTGGTTGGGGTAGTTATGTCTATAAGATGTCTCTGAATTCTGACTCGATCTGTATTTGTCCATTATAAAAACTTTGAACATTAAAGAATCAGTAAAATAGATGGTAATCATGGAAGGAGTCAAGGAAGTCTGTTTCCTTCTAAATTTGGAAAAGTCTCTGTATTGGGTTGGTCTTGAAGTTCAACTACTCTTCCTTTGCACACCAGCTTTTTGGGGACTCCTGCAAGTTTCCAAGAAACCAGTTCATGCTCATAGCCACCAAGGAAAAGCCAAAATAGATGGCTCTACGCGTTGAATCAGCAATGAGGACCACTGGACCATCCCTATCAGCTATCAAGGCATCTTTCCCTCTGGCCCTGGTTGACTCCACAGAGTTGACTTTGTTTCTCTACCGTGAGTTTTGTTACCACGGTTCTATTATTTAGCTTTTGGGCAAATATGTTGTATTGGGCCGTTTCAAGTCCATTCACTTTGCCTTCGGAAGGAGACTCACTAATCACCATTTTGGCCTTATCTAATCCAAAGCTTATATCTGATTGGCAGATTGATCCTATCATCAGGGATACTCTTCTCATCCTTCAAAAATTCTCAGCTTGGGAGGCTACTAATCAAAGAGCACATCTTCTGGCTAAATGGGCAGCGACCAACAGCTCTAATACGATTTGAAAAATGCTACACTTACAAACAAATTTTACAAAAAAAATTTTACAAAGTGATGTGGCACTATAATTAGATTTATCAAAATTGAATTTATTCACTTTCCAATCATATTGTGCCACATCATTTTATAAGAACTTTTTTGTAAAAAATTTTTGTAAGTATAACATTCCTCGTAGGATTTATCCTTGTAGCTCCCCTGTTTTTTCTTCCTTCTTCGTTTATTGCATAGAAAAAACAAAATATAGATTTGCTTAGAAAAAAAAAAAAAACATATATAGCTTAACTATTTGGGAAATTGTTCCAAACTCCCTAAGTTTTCACCTTCTGCCAGTGAAGACCTGGATTTTTATTTTTTTTCAAATGAGGACCTATGATTGATTTCCTATGCGAATCCGGATCCTCTCCAATTCGCTAGAACTGGAGAGTAACCGATTCACGGCTAAGATTAAGTTACAAAGATCAAAGGTAAAAAAATGGGCCACGTCATTTAAAAGAAACAAAAACAAAGTGAGAAACGAAAAAGGAATAGGAAAAGAAAAAGAAGCTCAAACCGATTCGCGGCAAACTAAACGTTAGAAAGTGAGAAACGAAAAAGAAGCTCAAAACAAAAACAAAAACAAAAAAACCAAGCAAGCGGCGGGAAAACAAAAAGGAATAGGAAAAGAAAAGACAAAGAAAATCTTATGAGAAAAAGTAAGAACAGTAACTCTTTGAAAGGAAGAACAGTAAATCACCATACACCATGTTTTTGCCATTCTCACTTGTGGAGAAGGTACATCTTTGTATGTGCAGTCAAAAACTCTCTTCACTCGGATGCAGATTTAGAAAGTGCACAACCGCACGATTTTCCACAGCTATCACCAGTACATCTGTATCTACATTTTGATGTCTTACTGACTTCTTACTGGACGAGCAACACTTCCCAACTGCACTTTCCTCCCTTGCAATATTAGCTTCCCCAGAATGTTTTGAATCCGTCCCTTTTTACAGTTTTTCTCCTACCATCTAACCTTCTAACAAAATGTTAAACATCAGTGCATCTCATTGGTGCATATCCCAGCCTGGAGTTCTTTATGTCATACAAGATATGCTAATTCTGCTGCAGGTAGTTTTCAATTATTGAAAGAGCGGAATGAGGAGTCCCTAAAATTGCCAAGCAAACAACATCCTCTGGTTCAAGCCGGATAAAGTAATTCTAAACTGGGAAATTTCACACAGCTCTATCTGCAAAATGAATTGCAAATTCAAGCAGCTCCATCTTCTCAACTCCAGAAACATTGCAAATTCAGAAGCTTAATTTTTCAGCAAATTAGCCACTAAAGATGCATTAGTAAAATAGAAAAATTTAGGTAAAATGTGTGCATTTAAAAGATAAATGAAATGCTAAGGAGAACAGAGAACTGAGTTGGGTACTTACAATTTACCATGATGATGAACATAGCATGCCAAAAAGGAGGTATTGCTTTAGAGGGAAGTAATACGAACGGGTAGAGCTGGTTTTTTTTTTTATATGAACAAGATTTCATTAACACCAAAAACATTTACACACAAACACACTCCAGACAAACAGACTCATCTGAAACACCCAGCAGACATTGACGAGCCAAGCAACTCGACCAAGCTGGAGAGAAAACCAAAAATAACCAACCCTGTACAGCCAACACAAATCAAAAGTCTATACAACCAACAAACAACTATACATCAAAAATACTAGCCAGAATTCCCCAACTACAGCAAAGTTTTTCATTTTCCTTTTGATCTCTCAAATGTGCCAAGAGCCACAACCCTCGATCTGATCTCCCATTTAATCTCAATAAGGATCCTCTCCTCTAATCTGGGAATGTTACCATGCCAGATATCATTGCGCTGTTTCCATATGTGATATAAGGCTGCACTCCATCCCAATTAACAAAGAATAGCTTTCAAAGTATCCTTTTTTATCATTTGAACACCCCATGACAGAATGTCATACTAGCAAAACTTTATATCCCAACAAGACTAGCCTCCAATATTTCCTTCCAAATCCTATTACTAAAACCACATTGAAAAAACAACTTCTGCAAAATACACAGTTGACATTTCCACCATAGCCCCAAGCTACCATTCTTTTCCTTGTAACAAGACTGTCATGAAGGGCAAGCCATAAAAGGAACAAATGCCGTGGGATAGCTTTGGAGAACCACACAAGACTCCACCACTCAACCTGAGGTTTCCTCATCCAAAGAGCACTCCAAGTATCAGCACAGCTATAAACTCCATTTGGCCGGTACACCCGAAATCCCAAAATAACACAAGCCAACACATTTACAACCGAAAATACTAACAACATTATCACCGAAAATGCCCAACCAAAAATTTCTCAAATAAAAACACCAAATCAACCGAAAAATCTCCTATCTTCCACCAAAATCACAACCCACCGAAAATAATCTCCAAAAATTCAGCCTAATTCGAAAACCACCAAAAATTCCTTCTCGTCTCCTCCATTCGGCCATAGCCATAAAAACTCCCAGATACCCACTACATTTCCCCACATCAACCACCCAATTTTTACAATAGAAGTCAAAATCAACCAATTTAAAGAAATTTCTTAGTTTAGACGAAATTTGAGGGACAATTCACCCTTTGGTGGTGCGAGCATAATTAGTGAGATACGGCGGCAGTGAGAAATCTGAGGCGGTGGTTCTTGGCAGCGACGAGCAAGCTGAGCCATCTCACAGGCGTGGGGACCCTGGGATGGAAAAGTTTGGGTTTGGATGGAAAAAGTTAACGTTTGGTGTTCAACGTTTCTTTCCTTTGGAATGCCGTTAACTTTATGCTGGTTGACGTGGCCCATTTTTTTACCTTGATCCTTTTAATTTAATCTTTGGCCGTGAATCGGCTACTCTCTAGTTCTATTGAACTAATCCGCCTAGGAGGTACAATGTCTTACTCTCCTTCCAAGTTTTAATGGGAGCTTTGCCATGTGTCCTATTTTCTAGGGTTGTACTGTGGGCCAGTTAAAAAATTAACACCCCCTCCACTATTTGCTCGTCCACATGGATTACAAACGGATTTTTAGCCCTTAACTGATGTAGGACGGAATTTATCCATATTTTCGGTAAATTCCAAAATAAGAAAAATAACAAATAACATATTGGGAAAGTGTCGTTCAAGAAGATTTTTGTTTAGATTCAGACAATGGAAGTCTAGAAGGATGATCTTGTCACGATCATTGCCGTATTCGATTGACACAAAAATCAATTTATTGATTTTCTATTTTTTATTAAGATTTTACTAAAAAAAGAAATAAGTAAAGTTTTATTAAAACTTTATTTATTTCCTTTTCAGGATTATATTTACTTTTTCCTTTCCTTTGTAGACTTGTATTTATTTATTCCCTTATTAGGATTAGATTTACTTGTTCTACTAGAACTAGGATTACTTATTCTACTAGGACTAGGATTACTTTCTCTTCAAGTTTTCTACTAGTATTTATAGGTGACTTTACATTGTAAATAAAAAACACAATTGAATATTTATCAATCAGAGAATTTATCTCAAACATTTTGCGGAGTTTGTTACTTTTAAGCCTGCGGGCTTGTTTTATCTTTTAATCAGAAGACGCAGACGCTTCTGATTTGTTTACCAAGTCTTCCGCTACGTCAGTTGGTATCAGAGCAGGCGTTATCCTGTTCGATGGCTACCTGAGCAACGGTTGCAACCTCTTCAACAATGCCGCTTGTAGGGGAGGGGCTCGTTCAAGAGCCGAATTCATGGGGTATCCGAGCCGGCATTATCCGGATTCGATGGCCAATTCATATTACAGTTACAACTACTCCAACGAATTCATTCGTGAGAGAGAGTTTGTTTCGAGAACTGATTACCAGCGATATATCAAGCGATCAAAGGCTCGATCACAACAAGCATACTTTCAAGAACAAGTACTGCAATCAATGTGGGAAATCTTGGGAAAGATATTGAAGCAAAGTATCGACACGTTTGTTAACAAATATGGAGGTTGTGTCGACGCTGTCCAGAACCATGATTCTGAATCTCTGAATGGGCACCCTACCTATGAAGAGAATATTAATTACGGTGAAAATAATGTGGAGGTTATTAATTTGGTGGAGTTGCCGTTAGAGAAACAATTTGTGCAGCCACTACCATTTGTTCCAACAACTGCACCAATCGAAGAACATCTACCACCTCCTCCACCACAGGCACAACTCATCACGATCACCACAGAAGAAAAGAGCAATGTCGATTCCTTTGAAGAAAATAGTAAAGTTGAAGATGATATTCAAAAAGAAATTGTTGGGAAAATTTTTATGGAAGGAAACAAAAGGGAAAAGACATATCTTGATGCTATCTACGTATATTTCTCCAAGTACCTTTCTTCAGAGGAGCCGCGCGTGCCATATCACAAAGAAAACTCGAGGACGAGTTTTTTTCAAGTGGGGGTGTCTGATGTAGGACGGAATTTACCCATATTTTCGGTAAATTCCAAAATAAGAAAAATAACAAATAACATATTGGGAAAGTGCCGTTCAAGAAGATTTTTGTTTAGATTCAGACAATGGAAGTCTAGAAGGATGATCTTGTCACGATCATTGCCGTATTCGATTGACACAAAAATCAATTTATTGATTTTCTATTTTTTATTAAGATTTTACTAAAAAAAGAAATAAATAAAGTTTTATTAAAACTTTATTTATTTCCTTTTCAAGATTATATTTACTTTTTCCTTTCCTTTGTAGACTTGTATTTATTTATTCCCTTATTAGGATTAGATTTACTTGTTCTACTAGAACTAGGATTACTTATTCTACTAGGACTAGGATTACTTTCTCTTCAAGTTTTCTACTAGTATTTATAGGTGACTTTACATTGTAAATAAAAAACACAATTGAATATTTATCAATCAGAGAATTTATCTCAAACACTCTGCGGAGTTTGTTACTTTTAAGCCTGCGGGCTTGTTTTATCTTTTAATCAGAAGACGCAGACGCTTCTGATTTGTTTACCAAGTCTTCCGCTACGTCATTAACCCCAGACAAGCCGATATCATATCCGCTATTTACCCATATGCAGGCAACAGGTGGATAGCAAAATATGAGTAGACCTTGCTTATAATATATGTTCACCCGCCTATATATATATATTATGAGTGCACTTCTGAGATTTAGTTTTCACATTATTAAGATGTAAGAAGAATGAGTGGTTTATATAGTATAGTTGGGTCTAAACTTATAGGGTTAAGCTTTTGGATTAAATGATATCGCAACATGATATATTATGGGTTCACTAAAGGATTCTCATAAGGGTCTCTTTCTTCAACAACTAGTATCAGAATCATTTAGCTTCTACTGCAACTCTTATGAGTATTTTGGTTTGACACGTTTAGTTTGACTTTGGTAAAAAAAGAGTGTGATTCAGGTGCTTGGAGAACGTGTAACACTCATGGTTTATAAGCACTCACATACAAGAGGGAGTTTGGCAATGTGAAAGAGATTCACAAGTGAGAAAAAGATTATTGTGAGTGCACTTGTGAAGTTTATTTTTCACATTGTTACGATGTAAGGAGAGTGAGTTGTTTATATAGTATAGTTGGGCCCAAACTTATAGCCTTAAGCTTTTGAGTTAAGTTATATCGTAACAAACTATATTATGGGCTCATTAAATGACTCCTTAAGTGTTTCTCTCCTCAATATATTTCATATTTAATACCAAGAAAAATGATTTATTTTCTTCTTTCATCTCTCTCATCCTCCAAGTTTTTAAAATTACCGTGAAATGATACCATGGTAGAATGGCGTGCGAAAGATGTATAGCAATTCCCCACAATTCTTCTACGATCTTTTCCCTTGTCAGAACATTTCTCCCTTCCAATTTGACGTCTTTTTCCTTATGTTCTTTCTCTCTCTCCACATCGCCACTCTCAGCCACTCTCCTCCCTTTCTTTGTCTTCGTCTTCGCCGACAGCTGATCTCTTTTTGTCTTGGTTTTTGGATATTCTCTCTCTTTCTTTTCGTTTGTATATGAGGTTCGAGACTTTGAGTTTCATTTTTTGTACTTTTGCAATATGGTTTGTGAAAATTTGGGATGTAATGTTGCTTGTCCAACGGGTTCATGAAAATCTATGATTTTCACAATATGGTTTGTGAAAGCCTCTAAGGCTCGCTTGGCCAATCTGTATGACGTTTCCACATATTTTTTGTTTTTTATTTGGTGGGTTTTCTACTTATTTGGTGATTTTCAAACTGAATTAACAACTTTTGACATAACCGAACAAGGCAATAAATAAAATTATGCACAATCTCAACCTGACATTTGTTAAATATATTGAAGAATAGTAAAAAAAAAAAGAGAGAAAATAGAAGCAAAGAGATGTATAGATTACATCTTGTATATTGCAGTATTGTTGAAGTATTACAGAAGTCTCTATTTATAAAGAAACTATAAATATGAAACAAATTGTAACGCCCAAGAAATAATTAAGTAATTTATTGCTTAAAACCCTTAAGCAATTTGAATTAATAAAACATGCATAATATTAATCAATAATGATATTGGTGTGGTAATAGTATATAACAATATTATTTAATGATTATATTAAGAAAATTAAAATGAAAATATATTAAACGAATATTAATGAAATTAGATTAATGAAATAATAATAATAAACCTTAATGTGGTAAATAATTAATTGTAAGTGTAAATAGTAGTTAAATTAAATATGAGGCCAATTATTAATTAACAAAAGATAGAATTAAAATATGGTGGAACAATGCTATTATTTATAAAAAATAAAATGAAAAATCTACCTTTGCCACATGTGTGGCAAAGGTTGGATGAGAGAAGATCTCCCTTGTCTATCACAAACTCACACACATACTCTTCTTTCTTTTCCGTTTATTTTCTTCTTTCCCCACTTTTCTCACGTTCCCATTCTTTCTTTTCTTTCTTTTCCTTCTTTCCCTCATCTCGCCCACTCTATCGCACCAGCCCACTTCCTTTTTCTTTCTCTTCTTTTCTCTTCCCTTCTCCTTCCCTCTTCACGCCAGCAGCCCAGCTGCTGTTCGTGTCTCCAGCAGACCAGCACCGTGAGAGAGAGAGAAAGACCATGAGTTTTTGAGAGATGCAGAAAAATTGTGAAGAAAATATGGGTTTTCGGCCATGGGTCTTTGTGAGGTAAATTCCTTGCCTTTTTTCTATATTTTCGTTTTACCCATTGATTATAAAGCACAAAAATCATATAAATTGGTATGATTTCACTTGGGTCCGAAATCTAGGGTTCATGTTAGAGTTTTGGGGCTTTTTCTATATTGTGGGTTTGATGAGTTCCATTGATTGGGTTATTCCTTTGAATAGATCAATTGGGTTGATTTGGATTATTGGTTGGGATTTCCATGCATGGCCGAATGGCCCTTTTGTGTGAGAGTTACATGCTATTTTGTAGTCTTAGCCGAATGGGTGTATGTAGCTTGGGTATTTGATTCCTCTACGATGGAGGAGTTTTAGAGGATTAAATTGTTGTAAATTGGCCCTTGGTGTAGATTGTTATGGGATTATCTTTTGTTAATAAAATTGTAGGGTTGAAGAAGGCTCTTGATTTATGGTTAGAATGAAGATTATCATTGAATGTAGTAAGAATGTTGAAATGAGATTAATTGTTTATTAGAAATCTTGGTTTATTATAGATTGTTGGTTTTATGAATAAAAAGAAAATAATACTAGTTAATATGTATAAAGAGTTTTGTGAAGATAAGTTTAATAAAGAACCTATTTAATATGTAAATAGTTAATGTAATACAACTATGAGACTTTGAGAGTTCAAGACTCTTTATCTTACTTAAATTAATAAATAAACTATTTGAGATGATAGAGTATGAGATTATAGTTTAATCCAAGCAGGTTAATAACCCATTAAATCTTTATGGTCTTATAGTCTAAATGACTCGGACCTTTTTTTTTTTTTTTGATATGTAAGAAAATTTATTAATTAAAAAGTGTAAGGCACCCCTAAGTACACAGGCAGTATACACAAGAGGCCCAAACACAGGGAACCCTCAAACCCGCAACCCTCAAGCCCTCAAAACCACACTCTCAAACCCGAAACCCACAAAACAGCAACACCCAATACTAACGAGACACAGGCTTGCCTCTCCCCCTCCTAGTGGAGGCACCCTTAGCCTCGTACTTGATGGAGCATTCTAACGGACCTTTAATTAATCAAAGAGTTGGTGTTAAAAGAAAGGTTAAAAGTTAATAAGTCTTAACCATGGTGAGCTATGGTTCAAGTAGCTAAGTATAATCCATTTACTATGATAAGTTAATAAGGAAATTAGTTAATAAGCTAATGGTCAAAGTTACTCATATGTTTAACTAACCAAATGATAAGGTATTAAATAAAATAGTTAAAGATGAGAATGTCATCGGATAGTAATATGTTTCAAAGTAACCTTAAGTCAATAAATATAAATTAGCTATATTATACAAACGCATAAATTGGTTTTGAATCTACTTAGAATGGTAATAAATGATTAATGCATTTATTAATAAACGATATAAGTGATTAAGTGCACTATTGAGTTGTGCTTAACCTAGCATGCATATAATATATATATAATATGACCAAACATATTTTGTTATCATAAATTAATAATGTAATAAATTGATAATACAAAAGATGAATTCCTTAAGTATGTAATTAATTAGAATAAGTCTCTAATGTGTAAACTCGCATATGGGTAGCAGTGTTTAGCTAGCTTTAAGAAATTTAAAAATCCTACGTGAGAGCACGCGGGTAGCTTTATGTGAAATGGGATTTAGAATTTAGTAGTTTAAACGGGTCTAATGATGCGGTTGATTGCAGACACATAATATGGGATTGGAGGCTTAGGGCTGAATATAGTCCTCCAATGCATAGTATGCGATAATTGGATCGAGAAAGATTCTAAGAAAGCAAATGAGTGGGAGTTCTTGAGATTGTCAAAGCATCAAGCGGAAAAAGGTAAATATTTATACTTACTAAGAGTGATACACACCTTAAATTATTTTATATTTTGTTTTCAATGTTTAGCAGATGTACTTGCTAAACAAAATAAATGTTTTTGAGAAATTTTGAAAGAATAATATGATGGTTTAAAAGACGAACAAATGATATTTTATGATAACGTATAATTTGTTATTTCGATTATTTTCTTGAGATTTATGATTATTTGATGAGTGATTGATGATGAGTCTTGATAATTTATTGTGATTTGTGATTATGGCAGATTTATAAATAAGTTGAGCTTTATGATGTTTTATTGATATTTGATTTGAGAAAATAACTATGGCAATTATGGTTGCATGATATTTATGAGCATGTCTTCGAAAATAGCATGTGAAAACAGTTTATGCACATTACCCATGATAGGGGGGTTTATACCGTATGCACAAAGTATGCATAACGTGTATTTTATGATGATTTATATGATGCTTTATGATGTGATTTATATGGTTTTTATTATAGACGTATTGGTATGCATATGAGGTTTCATGGAAAAGCACATATGTATATTCTTACGGCTAGTTGCATATGAGATTTATGTTTTATTAACCATAGATGTATTAGTATGCATATGAGGTTTAATGGAAAAGCACATATGTATATTCGTACGGTTAGTTGCATATGTGATTTATGTTTTATTGCTTAAATATGCTTATATGCTTGTGTTTTCATCAATCGGGGAAGGAATACTTGTATATGAGTGTAATTGGGTTATATGATATATTTATAACATAGATGTGTACGTATATGTATACTTCTAAGTAGGGAGATTGGAATATACTTATACGTACTCAGCTATTATTATATTTCAAATGTTTTATGACTACATGTGTTTACTTTATTAGCTACTCATGTTTCAAAATAAATGTTATATTTTTAGTAGTTATTGTAAACTCATGTAACCAACACTTCGGTTCTTTACGAAAACTCAGTGGATTTTTATTCATTGAGACTGTTGACTCATTCATTCTCTTTTCTGCCTATGTAATCATGGATGATCTCTATGATTACATAGATATTGGTGCAGGTACTGAGAGCTTAGATGATGATCTCGTAGCCTACTACCTTGGCTATTACGACTGATGTCGTGGGACTTATTCTTTTTGTATAGTCTTCGTAGATAGTCTATTATTTTGTATATGACTTGTGTCGCATGTGACATGTTTGTATAGCCATTCTTTTTATATATTTCACGTTGAAAACTTTTAATCATTAGAATTATGTTGTCAGCTCTATGTGTATTAATTACTCTCTTGATATATAAATGCTTCTGCTCAGCTTATATATAATGTGATATATGACTCTGATGTAATAGATGTGAATCTCATGATATGTTGTAAGATACATGTATGACAGGTGTTTTTATCACTCTGTGACGATCGGTCCGGTTTATGATTACTATATATTTTTTTTTTAAAAAAAAAAAAAGTTATAGTGTAATTATGAATTGGGTCGTCACACAAATAAACTTAATAAACTAAGGAAATTAAATAAACCCTCTAATAGAAGCATAATAATATAATATGAAAAATGCTTGTGCATTAATTGGAAAGGTGGGCTTTATTTGATTAAAAAAAAAATTGATAGTTGATCCCCTATAAAAATTTTTAGAAGTACACCAAGCAAATCTCATATAATATATTCTAACAAAACCCACAGCAATAAACCAGCACAGTTGGAACAAACATCAAAGTTTAAGTAACACATCACAGAACCAAAACCACAATCATACTACATCAATCTTCACATTTACTTTACACTTTCAGGCTTTCCTAATACAAAAAACGAAACCGTTATATCTACTGCGTAAAAGAATTGGAATTGCAAAATGAATAATTCCTTGATGCAATCGTCTGAAATATACAAGGCCTTGTATGCAGCAATTATACACAAGTATACAGTAAGACAATTCCACAAATTACATCAATCACTAACAAATATTCAGTTTCCTTGTTGAGTTGAAAGACTTTTTTGTCTTTGGTAATCGAGAATGATCTGATCCTGCACACTTCTCCTGCAAGGTCTTTTCTTGCTAACTATGAAGATTAAAGAATCAATTACACGTAACACACAAGGACATGTGCATATATACATACACAGATACACGCATATAAATTGGCCGGGGTCATCACTGGCCCTCTCTTCATTACATTATATTAGTGGTATTTGGAGATATGTTCTCAGCTAATGTACATGAGTTAGATGTTGCTTTTGACTTGTAATTTTTGAACTCTAGTAAGAGGGCCTTGCAATGTATCCCAATTGTCATGCAGCTGTAAGACTTGGCATAGGTCTCTGTCGCTACAAGTTTAGCTCAATTTGATAAAGCTCGGCAGGCATTTGGGTTTTATTTGCAAGTAGTTGTCTTTGATATTATATATATATATTTGATAAGTAATCGTAAATTTATTAAAAAATGCAAAGGCGCAAGCTAAATACCCATGCATCTCTGACTCGGTAGTACGTTCCTCATTACTGATTCAACGCGTGGAGCCATGCTTCTATTTTGGATTTTCCTTTGTGTCTATGAACATGAACTGGTCTCTTGGATACTTGCAGGTGTCCCCAAAAAGCTAGTGTGAAAAGGAAGAGTAGTTGAACTTCAAGACCAACCCAATAGAGAGACATTTCCAATTTAAAAGGAAACAGACTTCCTTGACTCCTTCCATGATTACCATCTAT
The DNA here is from genome assembly GCA_900184695.1 of Betula pendula. Taxonomy (NCBI): domain Eukaryota; kingdom Viridiplantae; phylum Streptophyta; class Magnoliopsida; order Fagales; family Betulaceae; genus Betula; species Betula pendula. The sequence goes on from FXXK01001041.1 coordinate 278,813, forward strand.
TTTACTGATTTTTTAATCATCAAAGTTTTTATAATGGACAAATACAGATCGAGTCAGAATTCAGAGACACCTTCTAGACATAACTACCCCAACCAACTCGATTCCTCCCACAGTATTTAACACCCTCCAGCCCTTCCCCTCTTTCCCTCACATCTACTCTTTGCAATCTGGCTTTCTGATCCAAAGCCTTGAAACCCAGATAGAGATTAAATACCTTAGGAAACAATTTTGGTATCATTGGCACATACCAAGATCAAAGTAGTCTACTACTTTAATTTGTATTGGCCTCACCAATATGGGAAAAGCTTTGACAAGTTTGTTGCTTTCTTGTGTTCTGTTCTCTCTATGTGCCTCATCATTCGCTCAAACCTGCAAGAGCTATACTTTTTCTAGCAACAGGGTATACAGCTCATGCCAAGATCTTCCAGTTTTGAGTTCTTTCCTTCACTGGACCTATGACCAATCAGCCAACAAAGTTGATATTGCGTATAGACAAACGGGAACCTCAACTTCGAGATGGATTGCTTGGGGCCTCAACCCAACAGGATCAGGAATGGTAGGAACACAAGCCCTTGTGGCCTATCAAAACTCCAGTTCAGCCATCCACGCTTACACATCCCCAATTTCATCATATGGTACAACTCTGGCACAGGGTGATTTGAGCTTTGGGGTTTCAAATCTATCGGCAACATTTGAGAATAGCAATGAGATGACGATATTTGCTACACTGACGCTTGGTAGCACCTCGACAACGGTGAACCAAGCCTGGCAAGAAGGTCCTCTGAGTGGAGGTAGTCCTAGTAGCCATGACACCGCTTCAAGTTCAGCTAATGTGAAATCAGCAGGCTCAATCAATTTTCTGGATGCGACAGCAACGTCTACAGGAGGAGGTGGCGTCACTTCAAGGGTTCGAAGGCAGAATGTAAGTAATTAAATCTTCAAGGACATTTTTTGCTTAATTTTTGTCATTTTTGGCTAAATAAACTGTTTTGTTTACTTGATGATCCTTGTGTTTTGGCTTAATCAACTGTTGTTGTTGTTGCTGCTGTCAAATTATCTCTTAGAGGGGTGTACTTTCATTCTTCTGGTCCTCTTGAAATTGTGTTCACTTTTATCCTCTGGCAACCATGTTTCTTCTCTTAGCTATACAAAGACAAGATTTTTTTTCTACTCATTTTTCGTTGGTCTAATTGTTTCTTTGATTGGATTGAATACTTTCAGGTTCACGGAGTACTAAACGCGGTTAGTTGGGGCACTCTGATGCCCATGGGAGCCATGATTGCTAGGTACCTAAAGGTGTTCAAGTCAGCAGATCCTGCATGGTTTTACGTGCATATTGCTATCCAAACTTCTGCCTATGTTATTGGGGTTGCTGGATGGGCAACGGGTCTAAAACTAGGCAGCGAAGCCTCTAGTGTTATTCAATATGATGCTCATAGGAACATTGGCATAACCCTCTTCTGCCTTGGAACACTTCAGGTACTGCATATTTTCATTAACCTGCCTATTTTTGTCCTAACTAGCTCTGCCTATGGCTTTTTCCGAACATGACTGAATCATCTTAAATGGGACACTTGTACTGCATCAAGTAAATAATTCACGAAACTAGCTTTCTTACAGTAGCTTTACATGGCTGTAGGTTTTTGCCCTGCTTTTGAGGCCAAAGAAGGATCACAAATACAGGTTATATTGGAACATCTACCACCATTCTGTCGGATATTCTGTCATCCTCCTAAGCATTATCAATATCTATAAGGGATTCGATATCTTGGACCCTGAGAAGAAGTGGAAGAAGATATACAGCGGAATTCTGATTTTCTTGGGCGTCGTTGCAGCTTTATTGGAAGCTTTTACTTGGTTCATTGTTATCAAAAGGAAACAGACTAGCTCTGTGAAGTACCCCGAGTATGGGAATGGAGTGAATGGCGGTAATGCCTATGCTGCCAGAACAGAGAATGGAGTGTAGTTTATTGATCAGAAAGACTAGGCTTTGTGCCTCCTTAGATACCTCACTAGCTTTTTTCTTTAGGCTTTTACACCATGGGTGGGGATACTTGAATGTCACGTATGTTTGAGAGAGCTTACTACCTTCTTTTACTTGATTTTTTTCTTTCACCTTGTAGCCATTTATGAGTAGCTTGTTGCTTGGACATTCAAATCGTGTGTAATTCTTTCCGATAGTATATATAGATGGACTTCTTGTTTCTTTATCTGTCTTTGGATTGACCTCTTCGTGGGCTTTTACAATGGGAATGACTGAATGAGGGTTGTTTTGATCTTGAAAAAAAACAAACAAACGGAGAGAATAGCTTGAATATTTGGGAAGGCCGAGTCCCTTGTGTTTCCTAGGCAGGGTCCAAGTCCTTCATAGGTATTGACCACTAACCATGATTGTCATATCAAATGTCGGGTTCAGGTCGTATCAATGTATGAGTATAAAATTATATAGTTCAATCATAATTTATTACGAGTCAGATTTTTTAACCCACATTTAAGTTAATTTCGTGTTGAATTCGCAAGTCTTGTAAAAAATTACAAAGTCTTGAGATTGCATTTGTATATGTATGTTTTTAATTATGTATATATAAATATATCTTCATGTGCATATATGTATCTATGCGCGTACTTACAATCAAAGCATGTTGAGAATTATTTAAAAGAAAATAAATTCCTAGACAAACTAAAATGGTGAAAAGAAAATTGAAATACCAACCACAAGCAATAAAGATAAGGTTTGTTGAGCGAAGTCTTAGGAAAAAAGTTAAAGATTTGTACGAGGGAAAAAAACTTTTAATGCATGGAAACAAAAAATTTGAAGTTGAACTCGAGGACAATACAGTTACAAAATTTGCAATTGAGGGCATTTTCTAAATTTTTAATCAGATTTTCACTTTGGTGATCCTCTCCTCAGATGTTCAAATAAGTAAGGAATAGCATAATTACTTTTTACATTCAGAAGATTTGATATATATTTATGTACTGAATTTTTAAGTATTAATAAGCAACAGACCACCATACACGATAGTTTTAAGAATTGAGATCCTGAGACGATCATTCAAGAAAGGTAACTTACAGATGAAACAAATCCCATAAAGGAATTATTTACATTTCTCAGTTCACATTTAAGAATCAGTAAAATAGACAGCAATCATGGAAGGAGTCAAGGAAGTATGTTTCCTTCTAACTTTTGAAAGTCTCCCTCTCCACACCAGCTTTTTGGGGACACCTGCAAGGCTGCAAGTTTCCAAGAAAACAGTTCATGTTCATAGACACAAAGGAAAATCCAAAATAGAAGCATGTCTCCACGCGTGGAATCGGTAATGAGGAACGTACTACAGATCGAGTACAGTCCATCCCTATAAAGGCACCTTTTCCTCTGACCCCGGTCGAGTCCTCAGAGAGTCAGAGATGCATGGATATGTGGCTTCAGTCTTTGCGTTTTTTAATGAATTTGCGATTACTTATCACATATTTTATATATATATATATATGCAAATACTTGCAAATAAAACCCTCTCAAATGCCTGCCGAGCTTTATCAAATTGAGCTAAACTTGTAGCGACAGAGACCTATGCCAAGTCTTACAGCTGCAGGATAATTGGGATGCATTGCAAGGCCCTCTTACAAGAGTTCAAAAATTTCGAGTCAAAAGCAACATCTAACTCATGTACATTAGCTGAGAACATATCTCCAAATACCACTAATATAATATCATGAAGAGAGGGCCAGTGATGATCCTTGCCAATTTATATGTGAGTATCTATGTATGTATGTATGCACATGTCCTTGTGTGTTGCGTGTGTATATGTATGTTTGTAACTATATACATATGCTGATATGCATATATATATATATATATATATATCTTCATGTGCATATATGTGTCCATGTGCATACTTCAAATCAAAGCCTGTTGAGAATTACTCAAAAGAAAATAAATTTCTAGACAGAGTAAAATGTTGAAAAGAAAATTGAACCACCAACCACAAGCAATAAAGATAAAGGTTTGTTGAGCGAAGTCTTAGGAAAAAAGTTAAAGATTTGTATGAGGGAAAAAACTTTCAATGCATGGAAACAAAAAATTTGATGTAACAATTGGTTACTAGAGGACAATACAGTTACAAAATTTGCAATTGAGGGCAGTTTCCAAATTATTAAACATATTTTCACTTAATTAGGTGATCCTCAGATGTTCAAATAAGTAAGGAATAGCATAATTACTTTTTACATGCAGAAGATCTGATATACCTGATCCCAGAAGAGCTGGAACTTTATCACGACCTCCATCTAATACGATCTTAAAGATTTGATATATATATACTGAATTTTTTTAAGTATTCCTGCAGTGACTAATCTACAACATGGCTCACTCTTTTAGCGATAAGCAACATACCACCATACAAGATAGTTTTAAGAATTGAAATCCTGAGACAATCATTCAAGAAAGGTAACTTACAGATGAAACAAACCCTAGAAAGGAATTATTTACATTCCTTAGTTCACATACACAATGAAACTTCCTGATCATAGTCTAATTTAAAGCATCAATATAAATTAAGTGAAGAAAGTCATTTTTTGTTGATGAAATGTATGTTTTTCAGAAATTTGTGGTGCCCAGCGGATACCCAAGACGGATGAACCCATATTATCCGTCCACCTATGGGTGGATATGGGCGGCTTCCGCCTCCTGTGGACTGACGGACGGATTGTTAAATCCACCTCCTTTTTGCCCTAAATCTTATTGTCACATTATTTTCTTTTAAATCAATTACAAATTGACCATTGCGATCTGATAATATGTATATATAGGCCATGGTTGGTAATGCATTCTCAAGTGATTTTTGTTTTCAGACGTAAGAAAACATTTTTTTCCAAAATTATAAAGCTGGAAACCACACTTATTCCACCACTATTTAACTCTGTCAGTGTCAATTAGCCGATGTATTTTTTATAGACAAATAATTAATTAAAAGCTGACAGCATGGTAAGATAATAGTGAGATAAATATGTGGTTTTTAACGTTACTAAAATCCAAGTGCGGGGGCATAAAATTGAAAAAGCTGCCAAAAGATCTCATTGCAGTGGCCCATAAAGTAATATTAGTTCAGCTTGAAAATTATTTAAATTGTTATTAAACTATATTTAAATGTTTGAAAATTGCTGTTTTACCTTCTCAGCAAAGTCCAAAGACTCCAAACCAGCTTGTGCAGCAAATTTTGCAAGCGATGCTAAGTGCCCATTTGGTTGAGTGAAACTTTGAAGCGAATACCTCAACAGAACCCGGTTGCTCATGGTTAGGCACGATTTGAGTTTAAGGCCTATTCAAAGCACAGCCTGACCCATTACCCCTAGCCTTAAATATTGCTGTTTAACTTAACATTAATTGTCAAAGAAAGAAGCCTGCTTCAGTCCTTTGAGAAATGGTCTAGTTCAACTTCTCAATATTGTTTAGCTCATAATCAACTGAAATCGAAAGCTGGGTGATAAAGCCCTTCATTTTCAGGTCATGACACAAGCACACAGTCCTAAGATTGGCAAATTTTGATAAGACCTGCGAACACGATATGAATTAGCTGATTAGGGTGAGGAATTTAGCCTGTTTAATTAAATAGGTCGAATTAGAATTGACTTATATAGTTTTATACTCATACTTCGAAAAGAATTACAAAAGGGACTCGGCCTTCTGTAATATTCAAGCTCTTCTGTTTGTTTGTTTTCATTTTTCTTTTTCTTTTCATTTTTTCTTTTTTGGTTCCAGATCAAAACAACCCTCATTCAATCATTCCGATTGTAAATGCCCACAAAGAGGTCAATCCAAAGATAGATAAAAGAAACATGAAGTCCATCTATATATACTATCGGAAAGAATTACACACGCTCTGAATGTCCAAGCAACAAGCTACTCATAAATGGCTACAAGGTGAAAGAAAAAATCAAGTAAAAGAAGACAGTAAGCTCTCTCAAACATACGTGACATTCAAGTATCCCCACCCATGGTGTAAAAGCCTAAAAAAAAAAAAAGCTAGTGAGGTATCTAAGGAGGCACAAAGCCTAGTCTTTCTGATGAATAAACTACACCCCATTCTCTGTTCTGGCAGCATAGCCGTTACCGCCATTCACTCCATTCCCATACTCGGGGTACTTCACAGAGCTAGTCTGTTTTCTTTTGATAACAATGAACCAAGTAAAAGCTTCCAATAAAGCTGCAACGACGCCCAAGAAAATCAGAATTCCGCTGTATATCTTCTTCCACTTCTTCTCAGGGTCCAAGATATCGAATCCCTTATAGATGTTGATAATGCTTAGGAGGATGACAGAATATCCGACAGAATGGTGGTAGATGTTCCAATATAACCTGTATTTGTGATCCTTCTTTGGCCTCAAAAGCAGGGCAAAAACCTACAGCCATGTAAAGCTACTGTAAGAAAGCTAGTTACATAAATTATTTACTTGATGCAGGACAAGTGTCCCATTTAAGATGATTCAGTCATGTTCGGAAAAAACCATAGGCAGAGCTAGTTAGGACAAAAATAGGCAGGTTAATGAAAATATGCAGTACCTGCAGTGTTCCAAGGCAGAAGAGGGTTATGCCAATGTTCCTATGAGCATCATATTGAATAACACTAGAGGCTTCGCTGCCTAGTTTTAGACCCGTTGCCCATCCAGCAACCCCAATAACATAGGCAGAAGTTTGGATAGCAATATGCACGTAAAACCATGCAGGATCTGCTGACTTGAACACCTTTAGGTACCTAGCAATCATGGCTCCCATGGGCATCAGAGTGCCCCAACTAACCGCGTTTAGTACTCCGTGAACCTGAAAATATTCAATCCAATCATAGAATCAATTAGATCAATGACTAAAGTTAGAATCCAATTAAAGGGCATGTTTGTTAACTTTTCTGTTCTCAACTCTAAGTCGACATTAACAATCAAACCAAGCACAAAACTGTTTTCACATTGATGTCATATCATAACACTTTTTCAAACCAAAAATAAAAAACATCGGCAAATTTTCGTGTTATTGAGCATACCAAATATGAGTAGAAAAGAATCTTGTCTTTGTATAACTAAGAGAAGAAACATGGTTGCCAGAGGATAAAATTGAACACAATTTCATATTTGCCTGTCTAAGAACCATTACAAAGATTATAATTATACAATAGAATTATTATGAAGGATCTTTTTTCTTTTCTTTTCTTTTTTGTTTACTATTTTTTTGATTAATAATTTTTTTTTTATGAATATAAAATTGGGTAAAGAGATAATTTGACAGCAACAACAGTTGATTAAGCCAAAACACAAGGATCATCAAGTAAACAAAACAGTTTATTAAGCCAAAAATGACAAAAATTAATTAAGCAAAAAATGTCCTTGAAGATTTAATTACTCACATTCTGCCTTCGAACCCTTGAAGTGACTCCACCTCCTCCTGTAGACGTTGCTGTCGCATCCAGAAAATTGATTGAGCCTGCTGATTTCATATTAGCTGAACTAGAAGCGGTGTCATGGCTACTAGGACTACCTCCACTCAGAGGACCTTCTTGCCAGGCTTGGTTCACCGTTGTCGAGGTGCTACCAAGCGTCAGTGTAGCAAATATCGTCATCTCATTGGTATTATCAAATGTTGCCGATAGATTTGAAACCCCAAAGCTCAAATCACCCTGTGCCAGAGTTGTACCATATGATGAAATTGGGGATGTGTAAGCGTGGATGGCTGAACTGGAGTTTTGATAGGCCACAAGGGCTTGTGTTCCTACCATTCCTGATCCTGTTGGGTTGAGGCCCCAAGCAATCCATCTCGAAGTTGAGGTTCCCGTGTGTCTATACGCAATATCAACTTTGTTGGCTGATTGGTCATAGGTCCAGTGAAGGAAAGAACTCAAAACTGGAAGATCTTGGCATGAGGTGTATAACTTGTTGCTAGAAAAAGTATAGCTTTTGCAGGTTTGAGCGAATGATGAGGCACATAGAGAGAACAGAACACAAGAAAGCAACAAACTTGTCAAAGCTTTTCCCATATTGGTGAGGCCAATACAAATTAGACAACTTCTCAGTATCTGGGTATGTGCCAGATAATACCAAAATTGTTTCCTAAGGTATTTAATCTCTATCTGGGTTTCAAGGCCTTGGATCAAAAAGCCAGATTCCAAAGAGGGGATGTGAGGGAAAGAGAGGAAGGGAAGGAGGGTGTTAAATATTGTTGGAAGAAGAAGCTGTTTCTGAAATCTGACTCTGTATTTGCCTTGCAGATGGTCCAATATAAAGAAATCTGAGATTAAAGAATTAGTAAAATAGAAAGAAAAAAAAAAAAAAGAATCAATGGAAGAAGTCAAGGAAGTTTGTTTCCTTCTAACTTTAGAAAAGTCTCTTCTCTCTCTATTGGGTTGGTCTTGAAGTCCAACCACTCTCCCTTTCCACACCAGCTTTTTTGGACACCTGCAAGTTTCCAAGAAACCAGCAATGGGGAAAAGCCACCATGGCCCCCACGCGTTGAATCAGCAATGAGGAAAATAGAAGTCTCCAGCACTGTTTGTAAAGGCATCTTCCTAATTACACATCAGCCCAGCACCTACCACGGGGAAAGAAAATTGCACCACAGGTGATTGTAGAACACGGGAATTTACGTGTTGTTTGCTTCTGGAAATAGTAATTTATTTTCCGTGAGAAATTAAGACCGTTTAAAAATTCTGCGAATGAAGTTATTTTTGGTCATTCATAACGGCTTAATCAAGTGATTTAATTTGAGTCATTGCGTGTTAACTAATTAATTGTCTAATTGACGGACGGTCGTGGGAATTGGATAGAGGCGGTAATTTGTATTCATTTGTTGGATTCGAATTGTGTCAAAATTTGGGTATAAAATTATATAAGTTAATTTTAATCTAATTTATTTAATTAAACGAATCAAACTTTTCAACTCTAATATGTTATTTTTTAACTGAGTTCGTGTCAGGTTTATAAGTCATGTCAAAAATTATTAGTCATAAATATTGCATGTCAGGTTGAATCGTGTTGAGTATGAGTATAAAATTGCATACGTCAATCTTAAATTCGATTCATTTAATTAAATGGGTCAAACCTTTTAACCATAATTCACTAATTTTATATTAGATTCGTGTACATCAAAAAAAAAAAAAATTTAAGTATGTGCATCAAAAATTGTAAGTCATAGATAGGATCTTTTCCATTGTACATGAAATAGAAAGATCTATTTTGTGGTTTAAATTTTGTTTTATTCTGGCTTATCGTGTACGACAAAATATTTCCCATCAAATTTATAATTTTATATTGGATTTGTGTGCATCAAAAAAAAAATATTTGTAAATATGTGCATCAAAAATTGTTAATCATAGGTAGAATATTTTCCATTGCAAGTGAAATAAAAAGGTCTATTTTGTAGTCTAAATTTTGTTTTGTTCGGACTAATCGTGCATTACAAAATATTCCCCATAAAATCTATAAAATTCAATTCAAACCATTAATTATGTCATCTATATTTCAACCATGTATATATATACACCATTTGCATTTATAATATCTAATATGAATGATAAAATAGACTAGCTATCTCAATCTCACCATGAGTCGTGGGTGTTGTATTACAATCACAATTAAAGTAAAAAATAAAATAAAATAAAGGTTCTTTCTATTTATTCAGACGGAAAAAGAAAAACGAGAAAGAAAATAAATTAACGTGTTGACTTGACTAATTCTAGCTTTTTTGATTTCACACCACGAATTTTTTATTATTTTTTAAGTGATTTCACACCTGACACCACCGATTGCGACTGAGTTTTACAGCCGTATATTGACCAAGGCTTCCACACGACGCAAGAAGCCACTTTGGTGGGGGTCCACGTAGCGTGTTGGTCTAACTACATTTAACACGCGTCATGATCCACCGATTTTGCCTTGATCCGACGGTGGTTCTTCAATCAACAGGGTTTTAGGCTTTTCCCGATTTACATTTGGCTGAGAGTTAGGGGGTGTTTGGTAAACTAGATTGATTATATTTTATTGGCTAGAAAAATAATTAATATTTTGGGTAAGTGCATATCTAACTATCTAATAAACTCATGGGCCCACAGTTTAGATGTAAAACCATCACATGAAGAATTAACTTTTTTTGTTTTTTTGTTTATAATTGTTTATAATTTAAAAAAAATAAAAAAAAGTCAAAAAATATAACTTGCGATTGGGGACAAGAATCATGTGCTTCCACGTGAAATGACAATTGGGTACAAGTGTAATCCAATTATACATCTCATTTTTTAGTACAATTCAAAAGTAGTTTGGAGTGCGTTTGACTATGAAATTTTGCAGGCCAAATAAGTGTATTAAAACAAAATTGTAAAACTAAAATATTATGTTTGAGAGTGCGTTAAGAAAAAATAGTATAAAAATATTAAATAAAAAATATATTTTTTCATGTAGCAAGCAACAAAGAGGAAAAAAAAATGTTTTTTCGAATCCATTTTGTTATGACTCATCATATCAAACTTCTTTTTGGTTTTTGGTTTATCCATTTTTTTTATTTCTATTCATTGGCTACTCTCTTTCCCTGCACCAAGAACCCGGTCATGACGAATGTTCCCAGGCGAATGATGCTGCAAAAATTAGAACAAAAATATCATTTGATTCGTCAGGATTCAGTTGGTTTGATTCGTCTAAATTAGCCTTTGATTCGTCTAAATTCGGTTGGTATTAAGTGTACCTTATTACCTCAATAAGCTCCACGGGCTATGCTTCTCGGTTTGAGTATACCCAAGAACAATTGTCCCGTATTTTCACAAAAGATTATGACATAAAAAGATTCAAACAAAGGAGTGGATTTTAAAAAAACACCCGAATTGAAATATAATTTAAGGCACTATTTTTTTCAAACAGCATATTTTACCAAAAGCTTAATTAGGTTTTTAAAAATTGTGTATTCGGCCATGTTTGTTTGTATTTTTATTTTTTGTTTACAAGACAAATAATTTCAAAATATAAAACCCTCTTAAAAACATCAAAAACATTTTTTACTTTTTATGTAACGTAAAAACGTTTTTTCAAACAAAAAAAAAAACATTCCGAAATCATGTTAATAAATATACCCTTTGATATTTTGATAAGAAGCTCAGGGACAAATATCCAGAAATTAGGCAAGGAGTCAACCAATCATATGTAATTGTTTTGTTAATGCACTCCAGCCTATAAAATAAACTGCTCCCACTTGTTATAATATCAAGAAATGAAATCATTTAATGTCCTATAATCAACTTAATTGTCTGTACCAAAATCTCACTTTAGATTTCTATAATCATCTTGAATTGTCCGTGCCAAAATCTCACTGTACTATGAATATAAAACACCTTCAATAATTAGTAATAATACTACCCACTATAGATTCTTGCATAAATATATATATACTCACAAGCACGAGTGCGAACACATCAAACATGCACATTCTAAAATGAATGCTCACAAAAATGAAAAAAAATAAAATAAAATAAAAAATTGCTGACTTCAATGGAAAATTAAGTGGGCTTTAGGCAACCTGATTTTGGACTAACCCACTTTGTAAGACATGCTAATATTAGACCAAAACCCCTTCCACCAGCCACTTTGAGACTCAAATGAAACTTTACCAAACTTTAGTCTACTAAAATTCAACCACCATTTACCTTGTTTGCCTCCTTGTTTATCACATTGAGTTTGATTGGCTAAAGAGCAAGTCATGGTAGGTAACTTTACCAAGTTACGGCATGGATTTTATAATATCAACATAAACATCTTAACTGCTTAAACAAAGAAAACTTAAACATCTTAACTCCTTTTGCACCGCCACCTGGGGAATTCCTCCCTCCTCCATGGCACCCTCCTCTAGCCCCGACCGCCTCTTCTCTCCCGTTTCATTTTCTCCTTTTGTTCTTTCTTTTTTTTTTTTCCTTGTTTTGTAGACCATATCTACTATTGCCAACTATCTGCCTCCACCCACATGCCCTTTCACTGCCACCTTTGCAACTCTCTAGCCCCTACTCATCGAGTGTGCAATCCACGCGCCACCTACTCGGCACATGTATGCCACGCGCCACCCTCTAAGTAGCAAATCTACATCACCTATGTCAGTATATCCCTTTCCTCCTCCGCTTTCTTCTTTGCCTCTTCATAACCGGTGCTAGCTTTTATGTCATCAAAGGCTTCTTCATCAGGTGTACCTCAACTCTCAATGCCAAGCAAATCTATATCACCTATGTCAGTATATCCCTTTCCTCCCTCCAATATAGATCCCCTATGTGGACACTCCTATAAGAGCATTCACAGCAGCTTTCTTATCATTTTTCTTAAACTTAAGGAACCAAACTACTTTTTGATTCCCTATATAAATACACTCCACAATAATTTCCTTTAATCGTTCCCTATACTAATTTAATATTCTTTCTTAACTTTTTAATCATTTCTTTTTTAATGGCTTGGTTCATTGGGAGATTTGAAAGGAAAGAGTATTGAGTTTTTTTTATTATAATAAGCATTGGGTTTGCTACAGTGAAACCCAATGTATTGTGTTCCACCATAGCAAACCTAAGCTTTAAGAAATTGGTTGGGAAGTTGCTGTGAGCCACTTTTTATGATTTTTTTTTTTTAGATTTTTCCTATATTTAGGGAAGGAAATAGATTATATATGATCTTATGTGAATACTCTAAGATACCATCCATGCTATAATGTCCAAGTCTATCTTGGATGCATCCGCGCATAACGAACAACAGTCTATCCCTACCAAGGCATCTTTCCCTCTAACCCTGGTTGACTCCTCAGAGATGCACAGGTACATCTTTATTGCATCCATGTCAACTTTGTTTCCCTCCAAATAAACCCTTTCAATTTGTAAGATATGTTCTACTAGTTGGATCTTTTAAATATGGACCTCTCTTTTGTACTTTTTTTTTTTCTTTTCAACATGGGGGAGGGTTACAAGGAAGCAAAAATTAATGGGTGGGCTCCTCAGCAATAGGCCAAAAAAAAAAAAAACAGTGCTTGAATAAGTACCACAAATTAGAAAATAGGTCAAAAAATGGCTCGGTCTTCTGTATCTTGGGTAGATTGCCAAGAAATAGGCGGCAGAAGGTGGTTTTTGAAGCAAGCCAAAAGGTTGGCCTGCTTGAGGTCTTCTGCAATGGCAAGCAACTAGAAATCGTTGAAGGAAGGAAAACATTGTTGACAATCATTCTAGAACCATTGAAGAGGAGAGACAAACTCTGATTGAACAAATCTCCACATTAAGAAAAAAACACATGGATACATGGAGATTGTAATCCACAAAATAAAACAAAGCAAGAACACTACAACTAAACAACAATCCATAAAAGCTAAAGCAACAACAAAACCGCAAAACAATGCAGCCCACAACCAATTTGGACAAAACAATCGATTTGCTCCAGTGGAGAAGGAGTTGGCATGTAACCCGCATACGCGGGGAAAGAGGAAATGGTGGTGCTGAGGGGAGGCCAAAGGTGGTGGGATATGGGCGCATCAAAGTAGTGGAAGGTGGGTGGATGGCATATTGGAGTTAAAGAGACCTAAATCTCGTGTCCAAGGGAGGCATGTGACCTTCACCACTTGAGGGGGATGGACAAAGGGCAGGGAGGAGCCAAGCTTATGGTAGTGGAGACGAAGAAGCTAAAGAACCGACTTGCACACAACAAACAGAGTGAAAAGCCAAAGCCAAAAAATAAACAAACAAACAAATAAAAAGAAAGAAAAAGCTAAACACACAGAGAAAAACTAAGAAAAGGGAGGGGGAAAGGGGAGAAAGATGCAAATGAGGTCCATACCTCCTCCCTCAGCACTCACAAAGGAGGCGGGGAGGTCTCACTGGGAGATAGGAAATTTTCTCTAAGGAAGAGTGAGAGCTTCTCTCACTAAAACTAGAGAGAGAAGCAACATAATCTTTATCTAATTTGTACTTTTGTTTCCTAGTAATGAATTAGATTTGCTTAGACGAAAAAAAAAAAAATCATATGTATCTTAACTATTTGGGAAATTGTCCCACACACTCCCTAAGTTTTTTCCTTGAATAAATCTATTATTTACACTTATTTTATTATATTCATTTTAAATTCACTAATGTGACATAAATTGAATGATCACTTAAAAAAAGAATTAATACCTCCAAACTCATATCACGTAAATTGCGTGGAGTGAACGTGATAAAATAGGTACGAAATAAAGTATGACTCTTTGACCTTTTACCCGTGAAGACCTCAATTTGTTTATTTATTTATTTTTAATTTTTTAATTTGTTTTTTGGGTCAAATAAGGACCTATTAACTATGATTGATGTCGCCTGCCAAGGATGTACCCCGTCCAACTCTCCATCCAAGTTTTAATGGGAGCTTTGCCAAGTGGCCTATTTACACATTAAAACCAATAAAAAATTTCCAATGCCTCGTTGGGTAAAAGGTGAAAACCCAAGGGGTTTGAAGCAATTTTCCGAACTACTTTAAAATTTAAACGGAAATTCAATGTTTCACAAAAGTTGACATCCTCGAGTTTGAAAAAGAAAAACTTTCAGTATTTTTTTTTTCCTTGAGCAAATGATGAGAATTACAAGCAGAGTCAAAGAAGACCGACAATTAAAATTTTTGTTTTGTCATATGTTTTTTGTTTTTTTAAATATAAATATTAACAAATAATTCAAACACAAAATACTCTTCAAAATATAAAAAAAAAATATATATATTTATGTCACATTAAAATATTTTTTCAAACAAAAAACATTAATATTAAAAATTACATTTTTATTCTTAAACCGCACGACCACCAAAACACAAATGCTGCAATCAAACTGTTGTACCAAGAAAATCGATACGCGTTGCTAACAAACAAGCAACGGTTGAGCATATTATTTTTTTAATAATGACTAATTTAAGTATTAGTTGAGACTATCACATTAATATTATAAAATAATTAATTAAGACTATTAAATTAATATTATAAAATAAAAACATAATTTTTAACAATAATCACAAAAAAAAAAAAAAAAAAAAAGTCTTCCAAACGCATTAGTAAACAGAACGTAATAGTCGGGGCAAGGGCTTAGAGTTTTATTTTTTTCTCATACCATCCTAGAAATTAACTGGAATTGACCAAAAAAAATTCCAAAAACTCTCCATCAGAATCAATTTCAGAAGTGACGACCTGAGATTTTTCTAATACCAAAAACACTCGGTCCATGACCCACGTTGTATACTTAAATAAAAATAAAAATAAAATAAAAAAAGACCCACGTTGTCCGACCTTCTAGAACACTCAATGGCCATGCAGACCCGTCGTCACAACGACGGCAGCCGAAAAGACGCCATTCCATTCCCCATCCAACAAAGAGAAAGGTCCAAATGTCTCCACCTAACGTCTCAGCCACCCATTCTCCATTGCATCATTATTTATTTGAAAACAACAGCATTCTTTGACTTTTCATATACATGAATCATCATCATCAAAATTCAGAAGTTTTAGCAAAATCGTTCTCCGATCCGATGTCATGCATGCAGTACAAACAGCTCATGTGATACGACATTTAAATCGTACATGTTCATATTGTACTAACACCAAAGGCGGCATTGCCCTTACTTTCTCAATATTTTTAAAAAAAATTAATAAATCCCTCTAAATTTAATGTTTTTTTATGAGCTCATCCCCCCTAAAAAGTTTGGATGCCTTCTCAGTTTGTCCTGATGATTGACACCTATCCAACAATGAGGTAAAGCCTGAATGTCCTCTCACATGACTTACTTGTATTGCATGTAATATATGATGTTCATTGCACCTGACCACCATCCATTCCATATCAACATGTCATATTTGAAACCTTAATTATGTTTTAATAACTTCTCACCAATAATAATGTAAAGTACCACTTTACCCCTTGTTTTAAACTAATTAGCTCATCTCATCTCCGTTTCTTTTAAAATAAAGAAGATCATTTTCTCCAACAATAATCTTTCTATTCATTGGCTTCATACACGTAAACCTTGTTCATTTTCTTAATTGAACCAATTCCAGAAATTGGTGAAAATGCTAACCTTTTCCTATCAAAAAAGGTTGTCTTCTCACGCTAAGAGAGTATTAGGTCACCTAGACGTTTCTTGATTCCTTGTTAGTTTATCAAACAGTGCTCATTTTGTGGACTAGGCTTTGCTGTTGAATTGGTGGGAAAAAGATGTTACTTTCTTTCTTTTTTTCTAGGCGCAAAATGCTGTTACTTAATAGGAGAAAAGTAGGACCATGGAAAGATGATCACGCAAGAGTGAAGAGAACTCTCATGGGCTATATAAAAGCCCAACACTTTCTATGATCTCCTTGCAGACTTACAGTTTTACATCCACACCTTTGAGTACTTCTCAATTCTATGAAACCTTTGAGTACTTCTCAATTCTATGAAACATTCTACTCAAATCATGGCTTGATAAATAAAAAAAATAAATAAAGTGCTTTGTTCCTAGAGCCATTGGTTTATTCATCTCTGCAACACAGCCCAAATTAGTTTTTAAGATTTTATAGAACCTCTCATTTCCATTCAACAATTTTTGTGAGTATTTCAGCATTAAAAATTGTTTTGACCCAATAGTCAGACCCCCTTTCCCCAGGAAATCATTTTAGTCCAAAGCCCAAGGAAGCCCTTAAATTTTAAGTCTCCAATGGCTGTAAGCTCCAGAACCATGCTGATCATTTGCATCATCACCTCTCTACTCTATATTTCCGCCGCTCAAACCTGCTCAAACTACACCTTTTCAACTGACCAAGTATTCAATTCCTGCACCGACCTTCCAGCACTACAGGCCCATCTGCACTGGAACTACATTCCATCGACCAGCAGCATTGATATTGCTTACAGAGCAACTCAAACTTCTACAGGATGGATTGCATGGGCAATCAACCCGACTGGAAAAGGGATGGTTGGATCACAAGCTATTGTTGCTTTTCAAAATTCTAGTGGTATTATGACAGTTTATGCAACACCAATAACCAGTTACACCCCTTCGATGCAACCAGGGACTCTTAGCGTTCCAGTTTCAAACCTCTCAGCAATATATGCCAACAATGAGATGACTATCTTTGCTGTTGTGGGTCCACTAAAGAATGGAACTACCGTTAATCATGTCTGGCAAGCTGGAAGTTCAGTTTCAAATGGTATCCCTCAGACTCATCCGACTTCAGGACCCAATGTCCAATCAATGGGTTCACTGGACCTTCTTTCAAATTAGAAACAAATATTAAAGTTCAGAATGGCTGTCGTCAAGTTTGCCTCCTTCGACTACTTCAACTATCTTTGAAACTACATTGAATTTGGTCCTTTGTTCAGTCATTACTCTTGCTATGACAATTATCTCCCAAAATTACTAGTTTTCACGTGTTTGTTATTGTAGACTCTGCAGATATAAGAATATACAGTAACTTTCACATTAATGTAATTGGCTCTGTCCATCTATATCTCAAGCATCAACTGCTTGCAAATATTCTCATACAGATACTCCACATTCTGCAAAAGATTTGTACAAGCCCTGTTTATCCAAGATACTAGCTTAGACTATAGAAAAGAGGATCAAAGGCCAAAAAGAGCAGGAATCACAATCTAGCAAAAATGATCTATCAATAATCCCTACATTCAAGTGAACCATCCTTGAACAAGATGAATGGTTTTAACCTATTTGTGGTCCAAACATGCGTAAACACTGACAGAAAAGTTTATTCTAATACAGATAAATCAGATGAATAGTTATGTTCTTTAGGGCTCTATGTATGTGTAACGACATTACCCAGCAAATTCAGCAGCTCCTCATGCCTGGGCTTTGTTACTTGTAACTCCAAAGTCATCTGTCAAGCGAGTACAGAACAACATATGTTAGATAGAAGGACTCAGCATAGGACAGTTAAGTTATATGACACACTCAAGTATCTTCTGCCAATGTAAAAGTTTATTCCTTTGGATAGTTAGGAAACCTAAGGCCACTAATTCAGCAAAAACTTAGGATATGTTTGGTATATGAAATAGCTATTCCAAGGAATAGCCTTTATAAATAATAGAATGAATGTAGTACATTAGCCTTAGAATAGCCATTCCGATGGCTATAAGGGAATGGCTATTCATTTAATTAAGGGAATAACTATTCCTCTTAAATTTAAGAGGAATAGCTATTCCTTCAATTGATAGAATAATCATTCTATCATGACTATAAGAATAGAAATTACAATACTAATTCACTACACTCATTCTTTTCTTAATAAGAGTTATTCCAAGGAATAGTCATTCCGCGTACCAAACATAACCTTAGGGTACGTTTGTTATACGGAATGACTATTTCTTGAAATAGCTTTTATTAAGAATAGAAGAAATGAAATAGATTAGTTTTGGAATAGTCATTCTCATAACTATGACAGAATGATTATTCCTTAAATTGAGGGAATAGTTGAGAGAAATAGTTATTCCCTCAATTTAAAGAGAATAAATACTCTCATGAATATGAGGATGGCTATTTCAAGGCTAATTCATTCTACTTCTTCCATTCTTAATAAATGTTATTCCAAAGAATAGTCATTTTGTGTACCAAACATAACTTTACAATTCAACCTGTCTATAATCATAAGAGACTTATTCCTCAGTGGAATGAAGAAAAGAACATAACTAACCACATGGTAGATACAGTTTAATGTACAATAACTTGCCCACTAACTGTCAACCAACTAGCTTGGACAATTTCTCTTCTAGTATTGATTTCACATGATTAAATAGATCCAACCCATTAGATAATGGGCTCCTAAACTATTCACGAAACTTACATGACAGAAAATTTTTGAGAACTATATGATCTGTACAGGCCAAAGCTGCCAAATAGTGTGTAAGTTGAAATGTATACAAATGCCCATTGTTTACAAGGTGTGGACTGTTACCAGGTTGATAATGGAGGAGGAATATTTTCTTTCATTAATATCAAGAGTCATGTGGCTCCTACTTCCTCATAAGCTAATGAAAACAAAGGCACGCATAAACACTTGGTGATGTAAATGATCTGGTTCAAGTTTAGATAACTTCTTTATAAGCCGATACAATGACAACTGCACAGATGCATGGTGATATAGCTATGCATTCTGGTCTTCCAAAAGATATAATATCCTTACCTGTTTAAAGATTTCACTATAAGAAGTCTCTTCGAATCCCTACATCAATCGCAGGTGAGTTTAGTCAGCCTTACTAAAGGACAAAGTTTAAATGCAAGTATCATATGTTGTATACACAAACAAGATAAAGTGGATAAGGGGTCAGGAGGGATTAAATGTAGATCATCCATATGTAAGAACAGGTGTGGCACTTCACCTGCACGCAATAATATGGAAAGTGCTTATCTAAAGAATGGCTAACTTTGCATGAACGAGCAGAAATGAAAGTAAATGCATGCTCGAGAGAGAGAGAGAGAGAGAGAGAGACCAATTTCTGGAACAAGGTAAGAGATGCTGCATTTGAGTCTCCAATTTTAACGCGGAAGATACAGATACCTAAGTTCTCAACTGCAAAGGCCATCATAATCAAGACAGATTCCTTTCCAAGTCCTTTACCCCGACTATGCTAGCAAGAGGAAGATGATCAGAAATAAGATTGAGAGGAATTATATATATGATAGTATAAGTACTATTAAGCTTTTTTCTCCTTCTCTTAATGGGTCAAGATATTTATATCCCACAGCTATTTAAAAAAGAAAATATTTCAGATACAGCTTTCAACAAGGAGTGTCAATGATCAACCTATCCTAATGCACTTACCACAGATAAATTGACAACCATATTTTAAAGTAGATTCATTGTCATATTGCTTGCTAATCATCCCGTCTGGGATAATGAAGAAGGGTTAATACAAAACATAAACAGAACTAAGAAAAGATGATATTTTGGAGCCTGCCCATTTGCCCAAATGTCCTGCTCCTGTAGCAGATCCTGCTCCCCCATCAGGAGTCTTATCCTATATGAACATAAGATTGGATCTAGATAAGCTTGGATGACATCTGTGTTTCTAAAACCTAAGTACTTGACTCAAGAAGAAAAGACGATAACAATAAAATCTCTCATATAAATAGTGATTGTTAAAATATTGATTAAATGATTAAATTAATCATTTTCTATTAGCTTAAATTTTTGGGATAAGTGATGATTTATATGATATCAAAGTAAAGGTCTTGAATTCAAACCTGACTCCATAATTTTCTCTCAATTTCAGTTAAATATTCCACACATTGAGCCTCACTTGTTGAGGGCAAGTTTAAGCTTATATGCGAGGGAAGTGTTAAAATATAATTAAATAATTAAATTCATCATTTCTTATTAGCTTAAACTTTTGAGATAAGGGAACCGTGAGAATCACCAATGGAAAGTTAAGATCAATAAAAAGGTCTACACCTTCACAATCACATGAGACACTTTTTTTTTTTTTGCTAAGTATGATTCCAAGTTCACTCCCAAAATCTAAAAACATACATGCAGACAGAAAGACTACATATATATGTGTTTATTTGTACCTCTAAATAAATAAGGCACACTCCACTAGCTGCATGTCACAACTCATTACATAACTATATACGCTGTATTCACACCTTCCCTTTCCTAAAGAATTATTAAATGCAAAGCAAAAACAACAAGGAAAACAAGTGAAACAAGTGAAACCCAAATCCTAGCATAATGGGTATGAATATGTTAAAATTGCTTAGTTTGAAAATGCATATAAATGAAGGCAAAGGAAAAGGCAATTGGCAATGATACAAGCACTTCACCCACTAAATTACCTTCTGTTTATCATCAGAAGTAATTAAAGGTCAGTTTACCTTTTCGGTTCAGCAATCATTATTTCAATTTCTGCCATATGGGGATCATCCAAGTCGTTCATGTATAGGTTCACATCACCAACCATGGCTGGAAAAAGAGTGTAATTTTAGTTTATCTTAGAGAGTTCAAATGATTTACAGCATGGGAAGCTAAATTTACTCTACTTATTCAAGAATAAATTTTTCATCACGCCGATTGAAAAAGTTTGAATTTTTTATCCCCTAATTTCTCAGAAAAGAACAAAACAGTAATTGGCAAAAAGGCTGCAAATTTAACTGACCTTCAACATGGGGATCTCCATGAATGAACTCTCCAACAACCGTCTCCTTATCCAATACAATGAAAGTCTGCTCTGCAAAACCCACCCCCAAATCCTTAATAATTTCCACACAATACAACAAACCCAATTTAGCTGGTGCCACAAGAAATCCAAAACACACCCATATATACAAAGTACAATCAAACCAAGGAACCCCAATTGAGTTTTATGTGCATAAACCCATGCCCAAAACCTTAATCATCATCCATCCAAAATGAAACAACATATTCNGCATTCACTTGGTGCGCTAAAAGATCAAACATCAGACACACAGAGAGAGAAAGAGAGAGAGAGAGAACTGTGGGGGTCTTGGGTCCAGGAGAGCTGCATGTCGAACTCCTGGTCGAGGGTGAGGGGCTCAGAGCCGGTGGCTTGAAGGAGAGCCGGGTCTTGCATCCACTCATGGTACTTTGGTACGTGTGCTTCCATGTACGGTACCATTATCACCTTCTTTCCCTCCAAACTCACTCTCTTTTTCTCCATCTTTTGCTCTCTCTCCCTCAGTTTTTCGCTGCTCGCTCAAAGTCCTTTGTATCGTCTCACAGGCCACAGACACAGAGAGACCGAGAGATCTGAAGAACGCCTTGTCGTCAGTGCTGTTCCTTCTTTCAAATGAACGACATCCCGTTTTTCACCTATTGGAAGCTACAGCTTGCCCTTGTCCTACTGCATCTCTTTGCGCAGCAAATAGATAAAGGGAGGGTGTGTCTGGATGCATGTGAGCCCAAATCGAATTCACATCCGTCTCAATTTTATTTTATTTTAAATTTTTTAAACAAAAATCATATTTTTCTATTTTAATATTCTCTTTTTTAGAGCACCTATAACTCATTCTCTATTTTAAATATTTACTCTCACTCCATTTAAGTTGTTTTCTTTTTCAAAGTACCTATATTTTAAAATTACGTACATATCTTATCAGAATAAAAATTATTTTTCTTTTTATGTTTGGTGAGCTAAAGTACTCAACAAATTTTGGGCTAAAGTACATTTGGTTTAGCAAATATTTAGCTAAATTATATCTAAAGAACACATTTTTTTTTATTTTAGCCACCCATTTTTTTAAAAATACCTATATCTCCCTTAGAGCATTAGCAGCAGCTTCCCTTAAACCTCGTTCTCTTCCTTAGTGTAGGGAAAACTGTTAAAAAAACACAAAAAAGTCCCTGCAGCAGCTTCCCTAAGTGTTCCCTAAACTATAGAAATACCAAGGGAACCACTTTTGGTTCCCTTCATCTAGGGAACAAAAATTGGTTCCCTTAGCATTATTTTAATATAAAAACTTTATCTCTCCTCTCTATCTTCTCTACCATTTGTTTAAAACAATATTTAAATAATTTCTCTTTCCTCTCTCTTTCTTCTAACATTTAATTTAAATAGTATTTAATTCATATAAAGAAATATGAAGGGAAGCTGCTGTGGAGTGCATTTATATAGGGAACTAAAAAATGGTTTTGTTCCCTACATTATAGAAAAGTTGAAGGGAAACTGCTGCTAATGCTCTTAGGCCTTGTTTGATATGCGAAATGAGTATTCCATCAGGAATAGCTATTACTAGGAATAAAATATGGTGAAATGGAATAGTTATTCATATTCTTTAATTTGGTAACAATATATACTCTAATGAGAATTTAACTAAAATTACTAAAAAACCCTTACTTTAATTCTTATTTNACATTCACTTGGTGGGTGGTCGCACCACTCTATTGGGGTGGTCAGCCACCTATGGTAGAAGCCGAGGGTGGCGCACCACCCCTGGAGGCCATCGTGGTGGACCCACGACAGTCTCCGGCCACCCCCAATTGTACCAGGGTGGTTGCACCACCCCCGACGACCCCCGGGTGGTGCGACCACTCATGTGCCCTACAGTGGGGTGGTCGCACCACTCTATTGGGTGGTCAGCCACCTATGGTAGAAGCCGAAGGTGGCCGCACCACCCCTGGAGGCCATCGTGGTGGACCCACGACAGTCTCCGCCACCCCCAATTGTACCAGGGGTGGTTGCACCACCCCGACGACCCTCCGGGGTGGTGCGACCACCCATGTGCCCTACAGTGGGTGGCCGACCACCCATTTGGGTGGCCGACCACACATTAGGGAGGTCAATCATCCACTGGAAACCACGTTGTTTTCTTTTTTTTTAATTAGTATTATTTTTTAGGAAAAAAATTAAAAAATGGAGTTTTTTTTTTTTTTTTGAAAATGTTGTCAATAGACTCAATACTATAAGGAATAACTATTCCTCTCATTTAAAGAGGAATAGGTATTCCTCTTCGTAACGGAATAAGTATTCTAACAGAATAGCTATTCCTTGGAATAAGCCCTTACCAAATAAAAAAATAGGTATTTCATAGGAATAGTCATTCCATTCCATGGGTCTATTCCGCAAACCAAACGGGGTATTAGTATTTTAACTATCTACTTTCATTATTTCATTTAAAATATATTTCTTATCTATTTTTACTATTCCCAAAAAAAAAAAATTCGATTTTTTTTTTTTATCATTAATTTAACTTATGCATTGTTGAGCTACAATTCTCATCAAATTTTCTTAGCACTATAATAATTAATCAAATATTTAGCCTATGTGACTAGCCAAATGGAGAGCTTTTTTTTGGTATTTTTGTTATAATTATTTTAGTTAACCCAATGTAAGTGCTTGCACCCAAATTTGCATCTCAGTTAGCCAAAATAATATTTGGCTAACCAACTGTAAATACTTTGATATCTGGCAATTTTAATATGTTCAATTAATATTTTAATACTCTTTTTCGTGCGTAACTCATACATAAGACTAAGTAATACCTGAAATGTTTAAAATGAAAATAATAAATAAATTGTGAAGCAAAAATTTGAAGACAAGACTTTTACTCCAATGCCCAATTTATTGCAACGATTGTTGTCCAAGAATAACTAATATTTGACTCATTACCTAAATCATAGTTAATTAATGTTTTCTTTAAAGAGCCATAATATCTCCTCCCTCTTCCTTTTCTTCTATATATGACTCATTTAAATAAAATTTTAGAAAAAGAAGTAAATTATCCACTCCTAATAGAAATGTGATTCCCCGTGATGATTATTCCTTCGAAATGAAAATTTGGATGGCGCATTCCTTGACACCTATCAAAGGTTCAAATCAAAAGGTTTCTTTGACAACTACGCTAAGGTGCACTTATCACACTTTTTTTTGGGTTGGTACAATAAATAATCACCTAAGCTCCACCGGACAGTTTAAAATAATTAGAGGCTATTAGCCCCCCAAGTGGCCAAGCATCAAAGGAATCACCCCTATAGAATTTTTCATAAAAGTGGGCACATTTAGGGTTCGTTTATTATCTCCTTCAATGTTTTTTTTAGACAACTATTTATTGATTTAAGTATCGAAGGCTCACCGGATCCTCGACAATTTTCAGATAACTTTTTATCTTGTTTTGCAGGAGCTCCTGATCGCCAGTTAGTCTATTCCTTCAAAAATATGCTTTAACATAATCCAAAAATGATTAAACTTGATATGAGGAAACAAGTAGCATACAACCACACATTTTAGTCGTCGAAGTGCACATGCATGCTGTAATTGTCGAAGTTTGCAACTGAACTGTTTCACTCACCAGTCACCATTGATTGCTTGGCTTCAAAGCAAAGCACAATCATCAATTTCCCTTAAAAAAAAAGTTACATCTCTTCACTGATTGCAGGAGGTGCAAAGGACAAACTCTTATCTTGTATAATCATGTTATCTACCCACTACTTAAAAACATTGCTAATTCCACCAAACAGACACTTTAACACTGCCTTACCTTCGAAGATAAGCCCACACTTAATTTTATTCTCCTAAAATGCTCAATAGCCATAATGACCCTCACTCTCCATACCCCTCCAAAACATCATTATACCAAACACATAAATGTTAACAAAAGCTAGCCAGCCTCCCCCATTCAAGCCACTGCTAACTGCTAATACTCCTCACTCTTCTAGCTAGCTACCCACCACCATGCTCCTCCTGATCTTCCCCTTCTTCCTCCTCCTCTCTTCTCATCTGCACGTCGCATTCTCTGCCCACTGCACCACCGTCACCGCCACCAAAACTTTCGAAAAATGCATGACACTCCCTACCCAACAAGCCTCGATAGCATGGACCTTCCACCCCCACAATGCCACTTTAGACCTTGTTTTCTTTGGTACCTTCATTTCACCCACCGGCTGGGTTGGATGGGGCATTAATCCTAGCTCTCCCGGAATGACCGGGACTCGTGCCTTAATCGCCTTCCCGGACCCGAATTCTGGCCAAATCGTCCTATTGCCGTACATCCTAGACCCAACTGTAAAGTTTCAAAAGTCCCCTCTCCTTTCTCGCCCCCTTGATATTCGTCTTCTCGCTTCCTCTGCCACCTTATACGGCGGCAAGATGGCCACAATTCACAACGGTGCAACCATCCAAATCTACGCCACATTGAAACTTGTACCAAACAAAACAAAGATCCACCACGTGTGGAATCGTGGACTCTACGTCCAAGGCTACTCACCAACCATACATCCAACCACCTCTAACGACCTTTCCTCCATTGCCACCATAGATGTTCAGTCAGGCTTTGCTGCCGCCCAACATGATAGCATCAAAACGCTGAGAACCGCGCATGGAGTCATAAACGCCATCTCATGGGGGCTTATTCTGCCTATTGGCGCCATCACAGCGCGCTACCTTCGGCACATACAAGCGCTAGGGCCTACATGGTTTTATGCTCATGCAGGCATGCAACTGTCTGCATTCTTCCTTGGAACTGTGGGGTTCGCCATCGGCATTCGGCTTGGCGAGCTATCGCCGGGCGTGGAATATGGGCTTCATAGGAAACTTGGGTTTGCAGCATTCTGCTTAGGAGGGCTGCAGACGCTTGCACTGTTGTTTAGGCCGAAAACCACAAACAAGTTCAGAAAGTATTGGAAATCTTACCACCATTTTGTTGGTTATTCTTGCGTTGTTTTAGGGGTTGTGAATGTTTTTGAAGGATTTGAAGTGATGGGAGCAAGCAGGTCATATTCTAAGCTGGTATATTGTCTGGGGCTCTCTACCTTGATTGGTGCCTGCATAGCTTTGGAGGTAAATTCTTGGGTGATCTTTTGTAGGAAAGCCAAGGAAGACAAACTGAGGAGAGAAGGACTGATTGGGAGTTCTGATAAAGGAAGTGGAATTCTTAGTTGATTCAGAACACGGAAATTTTGTGTGGTTCATTAAAAGGTTCTTTATGCTTCTGCATATATGGAACTTAATTTTTTGGAAGTAGGTCTTGAAGATCGTTTTCATGTTCAATATAATGTAAGGATTTTTCTTTCTTTTTTTTTTTTTCCCCTAATGCTGCTTGATATGTAACAGTTTCATGGATCATATTTATAGCCAACTACATGTTAAAACAATGTTTCTTAGTATTTGACTTGGATGTTTCTCAGAAAGTATTCAAATACAAATTTTGGATTACTTGTTGAACTGTAAGTTATGCTATACATATATAATCCTATCATCCATTGCGGGGATAAGGACCCGGTTTATTTGCTGCCCAAATTTTATAAAAATTTGGACTATTTAAGATAGTGAAGTTGTGGATGCAGCAGCTTAAGATACGAAACTCACTTATTCAAGATTGATGAGCTCTCATAAGATCTCTCATTCTCTTTTTTATTCGGACTAAAAGTGAGAAACATCTTTTCCTATAGTCTCCTTCCCCCCTTTCAATAAAATTAAAAAATAAAACAAAAGATAGATGAGCTCTACAACCCCATCTTAGATTGCTCAAATTTATGTGAAAGTATAAATTCAAGCAACCTAATAATAAAGAATCTCAATTTTAGAGCCAAATTTCATGAAGTCTTAAGGAGAGCAAGACTAGAATGTAATTAAAAAAAAAAAAAAAAAGGTGATTACAGTTTGGAAATGTTATTCTTTATGATTCACAAATTTTTGTTCTTAATTTGTTTATAGAATTCAAGACGACTTTATTTAATGAAAAGGACAAAGCCAAAAAGGATTTTGTCAAGAATGGGATTTGAACCCATGCCCTTTCGGACCAGTACCTGAAACTGGCGCCTTAGACCAACTCGGCCATCTTGACGTTGATGACGTTTTGGGCTTGCAACTTATTATAATTACTACTTCTAAAACGGGGAAAAAATTTTTTTTTAAAAAAAAAACACTTAACTTTTGGCACATTGAACTAGTTACTATTCCTATTCATTTGTTTAGTGACAATATGGGAATACCAAATTTTCCAAAATATTATGGCTCTATAAATCATTCTTTTTTTTTTTCTAGGTACCCAAAAAGAAAAAAAAATATAATAATAATACTGACCATCTTCCCCATGTGTGGCCACCTCCGGAGGTTTTTTTAGGGTACGACTAATTTTTTTTTGTGCCTAGGGAAAAATAAAGATTTTTTGAAGAAATTATTTTTAGAACTATTCCATTCCTAAGAGAATAACTATTCTTTATATTGTTTTAGTGTAACAAGTATTCCTCATTTTAGGGGAATAGTTATCCATAAGGAATAGATTAGTAGTTATGTTTGTTAAAAAAAAAAATATTTTGTTTTATATTCTCAAAACAAAAACATTAACAAACCTCTCAAAATACAAAACACTCATAAAAACATACCAATAATCTTCACATTGATGCACATCAAGACACTTTTTCAAATCATTAAAAAAATATATATATCATCCAAAACACACTAACAAACATAACCTAATAATGATGGCACAACTAATTAACAAAATAGTTATTCCATTTATCGACCTATTATTGCGTACCAAATGTGCATGTAGTCAATATTTATGGTTTGGGGGTTAGTCCTGCTAAAATATGGATAGTGCTTAGGCATCTTGGGTATGTGATTTACTCTTTCCTTCAGCTCGAGTTAGACTAAAGCTTCTATCAACCTCGTTCACATGCTTAATATATAGGCTCAACAGTTGTACTTGTGATTTGGCACATGTAATTTCTGTTAAAATATTTTTTTTTTCTAGATAAAAGGGTTAGAGGTAAAGGCCAATTGTAGCTATCCTACCTAGGCATGACCATAGTAGTTCCCAACTAGCGGGGTGCCGCTCAGGAGGGGACTAGACGGTGGGAACCGCAGGCGCTCCTTCAAGACCGACCGAATCATAGCTTAACTCCCGAGGTGGTGAATACTAATAGGCTAAGGAATTCCTATTGCGGGAGTCGAACCCAGGCCCTAGAGCATGCCCAACCACTTGGGGATTTCTTGAAACCATTGAACTACCACCCATGATGGTCTGTTAAAATATTAATTAAACTAGCTTACAATTTTCTATAAATTTAAATTTTTGGGATAAATAGTAATTTAACATAGTATCAAAACAGAGGTCTTGAGTTTAAACAATGACTCTACATTTTATCTTCCATTTACTATTTTCCACACATTAGGCTTCACTTGTTGAGTGAGAGCTTAAACTTTTAAAATAAGTGATGATTTAACAACTTTCAGGTATTTATCTCGTTAATTTCAAAAGCATTGTTATCCTATACATCATTTCTCCATAAGATTTTGAGTAATCCTTGCTTTTTAAATTAACACTGTTGTCTATGGAAACTTGACCCGGACGCTCACAAGTATCATTTCTTTTGTGCTAGTGCAATCAAGAGTTTCTCGTGGGTCATCTGGTCAACAGACCACATTCATTACAATGATGTATTGGTCTTTTATATTTTTGGTCGATCCTCTACAATGTAGTTCATCATTAGCAATTGGATGGTTCTTTATTACAATATCTAAAGGCAGTTAATGTCACTAATGGAAACTGCGACGACAAGAGGCCATGTAATTAGGTTATGCACATTTCAATTGATGTCAACAGAAGTTATCCATCTAATTAGGTTATGCACAGTTCAATTCGCACTGCAGTAAACTTTGTGGATCAACCACACCAGGATACTATTTAGAAGAGACCAGTGCACATAACGGCTATTCAAATGTATATTTGTGTANTACCAAACGTGCATGTAGTCAGTATTTATGGTTTGGGGGTTAGTCCTGCTAAAATATGGATAGTGCTTAGGCATCTTGGGTATGTGATTTACTCTTTCCTTCAGCTCGAGTTAGACTAAAGCTTCTATCAACCTCGTTCACATGCTTAATATATAAGCTCAACAGTTGTACCTGTGATTTGGCACATGTAACTTCTGTTAAAATTTTTTTTTTTTTTCTATATAAAAGGGTTGGAGGGGGAGGCCGATTGTAGCTATCCTACCTGGGCGTGACTATAGTAGCTCCCAACCCGCGGGGCGCCGTTCAGGAGGGGCCTAGACGGTGGGAACCGCAAGCGCTCTCTCAAGACCGACTGAGCCATAGTTTAACTCCCACCCCACCAGGGCACCAATGGGATTCAAGGTAACGAACACTAATAGACTAAGGGATTCTCATTGCGGGAGTCGAACCCAGGCCCTAGTGCATGCCCAACTACTTGGAGATTCCTTGAAACCATTGAACTATCACCAATGATGGTCTATTAAAATATTATTTAAATTAGCTTACAATTTTCTGTAAGTTTAAATTTTTGGGATAAATAGTAATTTAACATAGTATCAAAACAGAGGTCTTGAGTTTAAACAATGACTCCACATTTTATCTTTCATTTACTATTTTTTACATGTTAGGCCTCACTTGTTGAGTGAAAGCTTAAACTTTTAAAATAAGTGATGATATAACAAATTTCAGGTATTTATCTCATTAATTTCAAAGGCATTGTTGTCCTATACATCTTTTCTCCATAAGATTTTGAGTAATCCTTGCTTTTTAAATTAACACTGTTGTCTATGGAAACTTGACCCGGACCCTCACAAGTATCATTTCTTTTGTGCTAGTGCAATCAAGAGTTTCTCGTGGGTCATCTGGTCAACAGACCACATTCATTACAATGATGTATTGGTCTTTTATATTTTTGGTCGATCCTCTACAATGTAGTTCATCATTAGCAATTGGATGGTTCTTTATTACAATCAACAGGCTCTCTTTTCATTTTTAAGGGTAAGACAATATCTAAAGGCATTTAATGTCACTAATGGAAACTGCGACGACAAGAGGCCATGTAATTAGGTTATGCACATTTCAATTGATGTCAACAGAAGTTATCCATCTAATTAGGTTATGCACAGTTCAATTCGCACTGCAGTAAACTTTGTGGATCAACCACACCAGGATACTATTTAGAAGAGACCAGTGCACATAACGGCTATTCAAATGTATATTTGTGTGNTTGTGTTTACTTGTGTGGGGTTGGGATCTTGAGAATTTACAGCCTGTAAAAGTAGGAATTTGATTCATAATACCCACCTTAGGGAGAGATTAACAAAGTAGAGAAAAGGAAATATTCAACCCCCACCTTTTCCTTCACTTTTGAACTTTTGGGCCAATATTCAGTTTCTTCCCACTTTAAAATATCTCTCATTCCATCAGAAATATCAAAGAACCACAAAAAGGCAGAGGGGGCAAATGAGAGCAGCAGGCAAACTGGTCCCTCTTTAATGGTGTCCCTATCACACATATTGTGGTTTCTTTATTTGAATTCAGTTAGTGGCGTGACATCCTTTGTATCATGCCTACTTCAACGCACTATGCTTGGTCACCTCAGGCATGCTTTGGTGGAGACAATGTTGTGTGTCTGTGTGTGCATGTTCTCCGTGATTTTCTGCTCTACAAATTTTGTTATCTCAACAATAAAAGTGCGGGTCAACATCAGCTATATGATCAAACAACTATTGATGCTTACTTTTCCACTAAATCTTCGAGTTATATATGATCAAACAACTACTGGTGCTTACTTTTTCACTAAATCTTCAAGTTATATATGATCAAACAACTTATGCTTACTTTTCCACTAAATCTTCGAGTTAGATAGATCAATCAAGATCCTCTGAGGATTCTCTACAATTCTGATAAGACCTCAATGAAGTCGCCTGTCCAAAGCTTTAGACAGGAGGATTCCATTGGAAGGCCTATCACAATTGCAAGAGATCCCGATCCAAGCTAGAGTGATAAAGAGAACACAACCCACATGCATAGAGACAAAAATGGTCTAAGATTTTGTGACTTCCATGTGGTGGTAACTTAGGATAGAGATTCTCAACAATTTTATTGTCCAAATTATTAAAAATTCGGATAGCAAATATGAAAGAACCCTTATGAGATTCATATGCCCAAGCTGGTCTTGGGCAACTTGCCCCCTTGCTCAGACACCCCCAAGAGTAATTTCACATTTGCTACCCAAATTGCTAACAATTTAAGCAAAAAATTTGTGGGTACCTAGATCCAATAGCTTAAGGGTTTCAGTTACTACATGTTGAGAGTGACTGTTACCAATGCATGCCGTTGAAAATTTTGCATACCATGATATATAAGCAACAGCCGGTCCTGCCTCCCCAGAAACACTTCAATGTAGAGTTCAGGAGAAATTGTTAAATCATGTTACGAGTTGTTCAAAACCATTCTCCCATCTATTAAAATCAAGTTTGAGCTTTGGAACTACATGGTTAAAGGCAGGCAAGATCTTGGTGGGTCTCCTTTCACCAAGTTTGATCACTGTCATGATCAACTTGTAAAAAGAAACCTGATCACTACCATCACCAGTCATTGACCCGACAGATTCATCAAAGAATGTATGTGTTAACCTGGTCTTTCTCATATAAAAAAAAAAAGCAAAAAAAATTATATTCCTTCTCAAAAAATGAAAAAGCAACAAGAGTTTGAACTTGTGGCATAAAATATTCTCAAGGAAAAAGAATCAGCATCTGTAGACTTATTCATGGGATCCCAAGATAGGTATCCCTTAAATGTTTCACACTAGTGAATGAACAAAAACCTCAGTACAATCTGCCAAAACAAACCAAAATGATGGGAACAAAGGGAAAATAATGCATCCCTGACCACAGAACCCACAACTTTGCCAGAGACATTGCATATCAAAATCTATGGAAACAAAAAGTATCATAAGTCTATCTTTTTCATCATGTATTGCCGCCTCACCAGAGATGCATGATACACTTCTGACTATATCCCGCAATCTGATTTTACATCTCACTCAAGTACCAAAAAAAAAAAACCTAAAACAGTAACTCAAAACCCAAGCCTTAACACAAAATTCCTGTAACTTCTATCTCTAAATTTGATTCTTCGACACTGGCACTCCAGTTAGCTCTAGATAACCAAACTTAAGTTCTAACTGAAATGTATTAACGATGGGGGGTGTGTGAAAGAAATTCACAATTCACCTGCTTCACCAGATTATCTTCACCTACAAATGTTGTGAATCCAAATGATCCTCCTACGCGGAAATTCCTGGAGCATGTGCAAGTGGGAAAAGGAGCTTGTAAGTTTCAAAATTAATCAAGACTTAAGCAACAAAGTTTCAAATGGGAATTTCATTAGTGAGAAGAAGAAGAACTAAAGTATCAAAGTGAACAATCATCATACTCGGTGTAAGTCTCAACATGAAACTTTTTTATTTAAAGTAATGCTGCTCTTCACACTCATTTCACACCGGCTGACGAGACATGTTTTAAGTAGCTTCCCATATCAACCACTTAAAACACATCACGCCAATCGGTATGAAATGGATATGATAAATTGGTGTAAAGACTAACATTACTCTTTTATTTATACTTTTTTTTTCCCCTCTCTGTTTAGTAAAGAATTTCACTAAGAAAAAGGAGTACACTTAAGTACACATGAGGCATATAGAAAATATTCCCCTAGTCGTTAAAATCTAATATCTTATAAACAAGTTAACTCACAAAAACAGGGATGAAAAAACCCTTTGTAAGCAAATAGGAATGCCACCTATCCTCCAGTCCAACCTCTTTCTTCTTTTCCCTCCTTTTCTTTTTTATGTTTGGAAAGGTAAGTCATGGCAAACCTAAAAGGATAAATTGTAGAGCAGGGCCCAGCACTACCATTTTTTAGTAGGACAAATTATATAGCAGGAGAGGGAGCCCCAGAACACCAAATTTAGCTATACACTTAGGTTATGTTTGGTACGTGGAATGGCTATTCCATGGAATAGCGTATATTAAAAATGAAATGAGTAGAGTAAATTAGTTTTGGAATAACTATTCCAATAGCCATGATGGAATGAGTATTCCTTCAATTGATGGAATAATCATTCCTCTTAAGTTGAAAAGAATGGTTATTTCCTCAATAAAAGGAATAACTATTCATTCATAACCATTGGAATGACTATTTCAAGGTTAATGCATTACACTTATTTTATACTTGATAAAGGCTATTCCATGGAATAGTCATTCCTCGTACCAAACATATCCTTAGTTCAATACATCAAAGGAGTAATTGTTTTGGTGGGCATGTATGTGTGAAAGATAAAAAGGTCACATTCGAATCTACATTGCATGCCGTTATTAATGCCGACAACAGACAAGAAGTTGTTTTCTTACTATGTAACTACTAGAAAGTTAAATATCCGGAAAAAGATCAAAACTATGGTGACCATAT
The DNA here is from genome assembly GCA_900184695.1 of Betula pendula. Taxonomy (NCBI): domain Eukaryota; kingdom Viridiplantae; phylum Streptophyta; class Magnoliopsida; order Fagales; family Betulaceae; genus Betula; species Betula pendula. Next base: position 312,499 of record FXXK01001041.1, read on the forward strand.
AGACATCTAGAATCAGCGAAAGACAGTATCATGGATTTTTCACATTAAGGGGTATCAACTTGATATATCAACCTAACAAATTGCAAAATAGAGTGATAACCAGCACAGAAACAAAGCATACAGTGTATACAGGAGGAACCTCATCGTAAAACAGGGAAAAAAAGAAGCATGAAACTGAGGGCACCACTTCTAAACACCTCATCCAAAATTACCTTAAGACTGACTAGAAAGGAAAGGGCCAATCACAAAAGCCACTCAGACAAAATAATCAAGAAGACAAACTTGAGCTTATTTGATGGGAGCTCCACCCCTTATATAGAGTGGTGACTGGAAAGGAAAGGGCCGATCACAAAAGCCACTCAGACAAAATAATCAAGAAGACAAACTTGAGCTTATTTGATGGGAGCTCCACCCCTTATATAGAGTGGTGACTGTTCTTTAGAGGCACAAAAGAGCCACTGTCCATATGCACCCTAACGCACATAACTTCTTAAGAATTCTCCGCATCACCCAGAAAAACAACCGAACAAGAAAACCTAGGTCCCATAACTCCTTGGCCATACTAAAAGCAAAGATGGTCAGCAGTGTCCTGATTCCTGTATACAAATTTCCCATTTTGGAGGCATCATCCCTCCAATCACCATTTAATAGTGCCAACCAGCTTCTTGTGTAGAGAAAATGCACAATCCCCTTCAAAGAGACCCCAGCCAACCAAACCCTACAAGAAAGACTTCGCCTCATAGTTTTCAAGTTCCACCCACAGCATCTCTACCACTCTCTAGATTCTCAATCCATAAGCAAGTTCACAAATAGCCTCCAATCCCACCGCATGGGGGTGAGTGGGGTTAGGTGTAAGTCTTAGGTTCAAATCTTATCAAGACCAGAATAAGAACTAAATTAACGAATCAGCCAATCCTAATAAACCTAGGATTCCAATCTGGACTAGATAAATAGGATTCCAACAGCTTCTATAACGAACAATTGATTACCCATGAAGGATTATGAAGATGATGAGGTCCATAAACTACATAACACCAGACAAATGAAGAAGCAACTAGACTGTTACAAAGCTATCCACATCTCTATCAGCATGTATCTGTGTGACAAACAATGCTTTTTATTGTTATTAAGGAAGGGGCGAAAGGAATAAGAAGACACCAAAAAAATCTATAACAATCCAATTAGTTGGAATCTAAGGCTTTTCTGAGCTTAGTTGGGAGAATTTGTACCTCCAAATTTCCAAGGACACGCAAAAAATGATACTAGATCTTGTTGTTAAAAATCGTGTATATTTAATAATATAAATAAGGTGGGGTGGGGGGAGGGTCGTGTTCGCACTGGCGATGGCCCCCCAACTTGTAGCAAGCAAAAGTTATAGGCAAATGAGGACGAGGATTTGATGCACATATGAAAGAAATGAAGGATAGGATATTTGTCTTAAAAAAAATAGAAAATAAAAAATAAAAGACAGCTAAGATTGCTCAACAAAGCAAAAGAAACAAAAGGTAAGTTATCTCAGTTGCAGGAAGAGATGCCTCGTATGACGGCAAATATGTTAAAAGAACATAGTTTTTTTGGATAAGTAAGAATTTATTGAAGAAACTCAACAAGAACAAAAATGATTCTCAGGAAACTCCTCAAAAACAAGACCGCCTAAAAGCCCGAGGGGGCCTACACAAACAAGAGCCCACAAGGAAGCAAAAAAGCACAAGCAAAGCTAAAAGATCACATCAGAAAAACCTTAAGACCCAGCTAGAGAGTGATTAACGGAATAATCGCAAACACCCTTAAAGGAGTTGACTTTGGATCTAACCCAAAACAAAATCTCCAAAAGAATGCATCTGAAATCTCTGTTTCTCCTCTGGAACAATCTAGTATATAGCATACACTATAGCAGCTACCATAATTCTAACCACAATGGAGAGAAAAGATTTGCCACTCAAGTGGGAGGCCATCCATCGAATAAACTCCTCTCAGTTCCTATGAGCCATAGTTACCTATGGAAAACCTACTACATTGTTAATTGCTTTGATCATAATGGACATTATTTTTTACTATTTACTTACGAGTATTTAAATAGGTGAAACATTTGCTCACTATTTGATCAGGAATTTTGGACTTATAAAAAAGATATATGCCTTTCCTTGTTCCGAATGGCCTATAATGGAGTCTACCACACTAGCCAAGAAAGAGTGTAGTAGTCTTCATTACCTATGCTTTCACTTTTATATTTAGTGAAGTTGGGTTAAAAACTATAGGATTGATGTTAATATATTTGATTTGTTTTAGTTAATCTTGACTAAGTGCTCTATCATATTTTATCTTGTTATAATGGGTATGTATTCATATGTTTAAGGTTAACCATGGCCCCCACCAAACAAAAGTTTCTAGCTCCGCCACTGTGTGCACCACAAATGGACACATATGGTTGAGTGGTTGACCCTGTTTCAATACTTTGTAAAACAGAACAACCTGATGAACATATATGGTATTTCTTGCAACTACTTATGACAGCAAAATATGTAATAATTATACCCATTCATCACTTGTAGTATAATCGTTCTCTTCAACCTTTAGCTCCAAGTTTGGAGATATATCTTGAAATTTCTATGGACTTCTATATATTCTATAATCTTTCTCTCAACTTTGAATGTCTTCTAAATTTTCAATATTTTTCTCCAGTTTTATCCCATTAGATAGTGGCTAAGAAAAGGTAGGCAACACTATCAAGCTTAAAATTATTTTTTCGACAGTATCAAGAGAAAGCTGCACTTAGTTTCATATTTCTAGAACTTCACAATTGACGTTAAAAGAAGCATAACTCCCAGCCTGACTAATCAAGATTTTTGAGAAGAGCAAGTGCTTACAAAATATAGGAGATACAAAGTATCAAGTTACACAGAGTATCATGCTTTGTTAAATCCATTGAATAATTTACTTAAAGCCAACCACTTTAGTCGGTTTGATTTTGCACCAAAACCATGGGCTTAATAGATGTTGGTATACACATTATTGCTGTAAATACAGTAGTCATGTAGCACCTACATTGTAATTCTTCTCTAGGATTGTATATCAAGCCACAACATATGATCCAAAACTTTAATAGCCAGCTTAAAGGGTTACTGATAGAGCAACAATTGCACCATTCATATATTAGGTGATAATTTGGAATGTTGCACGTAGACCATCAAATCAAGCAAGTGCAAAGTTAGCATTTAGATCATTGTGCAAAAGAATGAAAAATAAGCCAGATTCTATAACAGCTCCATAAAAGAAATTTGTTTCTGCTATATTTCAGAATTATATTTGGTTTTACCATGATTGTTCAGTAAAATAAAATTCCCTATCCTGATAATGATTCAGTGAGCAATTGAAAAATAGATTAATCAGCTTGTTTGAAGATATGAAGTGAGTGTCTCTTACCTCTGTTTGACTGTCTCTTATTAACACTATAACCACCAACATAACCAGGAGGAGTTTTCGCAGAAACATCAGAAGCTGCACTGCCAAGCCCATAACCAAAGGGACCAGACCCATCTTGCTCAGCATTTGATGATCGCCAAGTGTTGTCCTCATATACTGAACCACTACTATGAAAGTCAGCAAATGCCCCATCAAAACCACCATTTGATGCAGCAAAAGATGATGTTGGGGCTGCATTGGTACCACTGTTTCTTCCATACCCTCCCATTCCCAAACTATAGCTGTTATCACCACCTCCATAACCAAGATTTCCACTACTGTTAGAAACATTGTTTCCACTTTGAGCAGAAATTCCTGAAGAACCCCAATTAACTCCAGTATTACCAAATGTACTTCCTACAATGCTCCCACTTCCAGATCCCTGGTACGCACTGGAACTTGCAGAGTTTGTCCCATAATTAAGCCCCCCACTTCCCCACAGATTTCGAGTAACTGAGCTGAAAAAGGAAGAGCTTCCTCCACTACGACCGTCATACCCAATTGGACTACCAAACCTATTCGAATTACCAACATAATAAGGGTTCAATCCCCGCCCGTAGCTGAGATTACTATTAAAATTTCCACTCCCACCAAAACCTGGGTTCAACCCTGGCTCAAAATTCACACCCATTCCATAACCAGAACCGAATGGCGGATACCCACTTCGACTACCAGATATTGGACTTAATCTACCATCCATCCTGAGTCCATAGCCGCCAACTGTACTTGGAGTATATCCTTGAGTGTAGCCATTAAGGAAGCTATTCACCCTATTCAGGTTATAGTTGTATCCACCAAGAGGGCTGCGACTGGGACCTGGGGATAACTCTTTGGGAACAGCACGCTTGACCTCAACCATTTTACCATTTAGCTCATGGAAACTCTTAACCAAAACCTTTTCTACTGCTTCCTCTGAATCATAAGTAATGAATCCAAAGCCTCTAGGCCTCTGGGTGTTGTGATCATACATCACCACAACATCAGTGATTGTCCCAAACTGATCAAAATACATTTTGAAGTCACTCTCTGTGACTGTGGATGCCAGACCTCCGACAAATATCTTTCTTGTGCGGCCAGGACCAGGAGAGCCATGGATGCTACCACTGTTTCTATTCAAAATATTTTGATCATCCCGAGGAACAGCCTTTTTTGCCTCAACCTGAGAATAGATAACTCAATGATGAAAATATAATCAAATAGCAGTACTATGAATCTTATGATCTCAACACAAGAGAGAATAAGACATACATGAAGAAAAAAAAAAACTGATATCATTGAAATAAAAATAAAAGAAGAGAAGACATTATTACTCTTCGCAATATTTGAAATTTAGTTGAATACAGAACCACAAAAAACGAATCCCTGCAATTACAATTTTGAATCCATAACTCCGTTAAGGAAATGAATTTTCCTTTCTATTTTATGCAATTCAAATAGAAAGCTCATATTGCATTGTGTAAATCTCAGGGTGTAATAGGGGGTTAAAACTTACCATCCTTCCATCAATGTTGTGCTTCTCCTTTACGACTCTGTCTGCAACAGCCGGGTCAGCAAAAACAACAAAGCCAAAACCTCGAGCACGGCCTGTGGTCCGATCCTTCATAATAACGGCTTCTACAACCTCCCCATATGAACTAAAATATTCCTTGAGACGCTCTTCATTTGTGTCCCAAGATATTCCACCAATAAATAACTTACCACTATCAGATTGCATATTTCTACATGCCAAAAGTACTTTCATCAGTTCAAGTTCAAGAATCCATAACTATAAGTGGCACTATTAGCAATTCAAAACAAAAAAGAATGAATCATTATTACCAAACAATAAATTTAACTACAAAAACATATTCTGTAGTGGATCCAACCCATTATACACATTTCTACAGAAACGAAACAGCACATCAATCGAAAGTAACTAAAATATCTATACTAATGGATTGAATGAAATGCAAATACAATTCCAATCACATCCCATAACTGAAAGCATTACCACGATATCGACTATAAGAATCCAAGCGAATGAATTGAAATGCAGATGAATAACCAATCAGACAATAAAACCAATACCTTATTTGTATATTATTACAAGCCAGACCAATTCTGTCTCCAATACAAAAAATCAATATTCTTCGATTCAATTCAAAACATCGGATCGCTCATCGATCAATTAACCGACGCAAAATTAATCAAACCTGAAAAAGATAAACCCATATACAATTTCAATCAGAAAACTCAACAAGATCCAAAGCCCACACCAAATTTACAAAAAGATCCAAACTTGGATCGAAATTCCCACAGAACCCACCGGTTGAAACAAAACCCAGATGCCAAATCCTGTAGAAGACTAAGATCTGAGGGGAGGCACAATAAGAATAAGAACAGAGGGCAGAAATGCCTCCCCACAACCTTTTTCTTTGTTCTTTCAATTGTGTTTTATTGGATTAGCAATGCAAATTCAGTTACCAAACAGATTGGAACAAGTATGCGTCCAACATATGTTCTCGACCCAGAGAGAGAGGTTCTAGAGAGAGAAAGAGGGGAGGGTTGAGATGTCTGGCGTGCAAGGAATATATATGGGCTTGAGAATGGAAGATGAAGATTTTCTCTCTTTTTTTTTTTTTTGTCCGGTCTTAATTTTTGTAAACTTGAATTTTATTTTAAATGGAAATGGGTTTGAAAAAAAAAAAAAAAAGCAGTAGAAAAGAGATTTGGAAGAGGGGGGGATTTGTTTTTTTTTTTTATATATTATTATTATTTGATCTGATAAATGGGCAGGATTTGCTTGTTGCTGGTCCTCCCATCCATTCCTTTTATACTTAATGGGAGAAAGAACATTATATGTTTGTGGTACACATGTTTATGTGTCTGCATGCATGCATGTGGTGGGAACTTTGAACTCATTGGATAAAAATCGGCTCATTGGGATAAGATCCCCTACATTTTAAGTGAAATTTTATAGATTTAATATTGTATATTTTGACACAAGAATAGGGATTTCTTCATTTTAAATAAAATGAAAATGAGTCATTAAAATAATTATGATTTAATGTTGTTATATCTAACAGTGTAGAGAATATCATGTGATAAAAATGCTGACATGTCATTAAAAAAGTAAAATGATGTGGTATTATTTTTACCGTTAAATACAACAATATTAAATTTTAATTATAAAATGATTTATCTCAATTTCACTTAAAATTGAGAGGGTTCTTGTCCGTTCACACATGATGAATATGTTATCATGTCATTTAAATTTTTAAATGATGTGCATGATATATATTGTTAGATACAATAAAACAAAATTTAAATTATAAAATAAATTCTCTCTATTTTACTTAAAATGAAGCCCTCATGTGTGTCCGTTGAGAATTGGCCATTGATTAGCATGAATCTTTCTGGTGATATTGCTGATGATGTATTTACACATTGCCTTACTTTTGTTAGTTGAGTGCAAAAATGACTATTTGAGGTTGGTGATGTATTTGTAGAAAATAAATGCTACACATGTACATTTTCTGATGCGACACTAAAAATTACCAATAATTTTGAATTGACCACTATTAAATTTTGGATTAAGTGATATTTTCAATGCCATATCAAGAACTGTACACTTAAAAGTCTGAGAGTGAAAGTATGTGAAAGTTGTAACATTTCTCTATTTGTTGAAAGAAATGGGGGCATGAATATTCTTGGACCTTTTTTAATTTGTCAGCAACTAATATAGTAGACAAGATGATTCTCTAAGCAGTGTCCAAAAATGTTCTCAATGCATTCTCAAATCCTTTACAAAAACTTTACTATGAAAGGAAGCTTGATTCTAAAAAAAAGGGGGGTCCGTACAATTTTTCTATTTTTTTTTTCTCTCTCTCGCTCTGAAATGCTCATGTTATATAGTTTCTATTTATGGAATTCAGTCAAAATGTTTGGTAACTGAAATTGATTCTTGTTCTTAGTTTATTTCATTTTCATATCCTTTTTGTGTACAGATGCCATAATACCTTTGTTTATGTCATCTTAATAGGAATCTTTCTTCTTCTTTTTTCTCTCCACGAGGTATGAAACCTTACAGATCGAGAGAGTTCCAAGCCTGGGCCTAAGTTCATACTATGCAGAATAATATAACAATAATAATAAAAAAAAAAGTTCATACCATGCAAAGTGGCGTCTATACTATGGTTGATTCTCAACTATTAAGCTTGTGTCACATATCCATGTAAGCTTTTCTATAAGCTATAGATGGGTATACCAATCACGGAAGGGCCCATAAGGCCGTCTATTATTGGGCTTCTCGAGTCCGACGACAATTGAACCACCCACTATTAAAGGGTCAATGGTTTTGCTTGGAACATTGGGATAAGCCCAACTCCATAAGCCGAATGAAAAGCCCACCACCCTAACCTAGGAGCCGGTCTACCCCAAGGCCGAAGTACACCTAGACCATATTAAAGTATGTCACACACGATTCCCCCTCTCTCTACGTCAAATAACTATTTGGCCTCGCCAAAAAACCGTCCTCGATGTTGTCGGGGGAATCATCCTTACCATTAACATAATTTGAGCGGGAGTACCAGAAACCCTATCAAGGATAGATGAGAACAATGAGCCTATGTAAGGAGAGAGGACCCTTCACTAAGCACACATCTCTATTCCCTTACTTAGACTATGTCAATTTACTTTCTATCATTTCATCACTAACTAAAGCCTTAGAGGTGATTCTGTTGGGCCTCTAGTGAATCTTTCTAACCTTCTGTCTTCTTTTTAGCCTTCCTTCTAGGACTTGGCGTGTAGTCACTCTACAAACAAGATGAATCATAATCCTATAAAATCAATTAATCCTACATTCATAAAGGGTTAATCTTCATATCTCTTACTTGCAAAGAAAAAGAGATACCTTTAATTGCAAGGCCATAGTTTCCAACAAAACTACGAAACACCAATATAAGAAGCTTAAGGACCTATTTGGTTTAGCGGTTTCAAACCATGCAATCTAGGAAAAAAAATTAATGATTTTAAAACGCAGTTAATGAAAACGTGATTTTTAAAACACAATAAGTGTTTGGTAGAATTGTACTTTTTAAAAAATGTACCGCTTTAACTGTTTCCAAATTTCATTTTTTTCAAACACATTCCCAAACGGGACACTACCTGTAATTTTGTTTAAAAACATACTTTTGGCCTACAAAATCACAAGGCAAAACGAACTCTAAGACGAAAAAAATCTTTTTGATTTTTGAAGTTCATCAACTCTTGAATTTATTCTAGTTTGGTCATTTTGCAAAAATCATTGCAATGCTAATTGGCATGCGTACAATCTTGTTAGATGAGTCGTCTATAGTAATCAAAGTCAATACATTCTCAATTCATTCCTTTCTCTAGGCATTGTAGTTCCCATTAGTGTTATCAAACCCGTAGTTTGTTTTCCCATTACTTTTATTGTTTGTAGAAAGATAAATAATAATAGATACTATACATCTTCCAAGTCATTAGAAGATCTCTTATGTATTCAACGTGAAGTACTTAACTCTATGTTTTGTTGATGCTGTCGAAGATGACTTAAACTCTAGGGCGAGTTCTTTTTGACTCGAGGAAACTAATTTAAGAAAATCAACAGCTGAATTGTCAAATACTGAATTAATGACATTGGAATATTTTGACAGAAAAAATCAACACAAGAATGGCAAGAATTGAGCATAAGATTTGAGGATTACTTTTGGAATAATATATTTTTGTTTTGTATACAACTATTTTGCTTTGTCTCCAATTTTAAGGCTATTTTTGTATTTTTATCCTTTTCATTTTCTCCAAGTATTTTGCTTAGAAAGCACTCAAAACCTAGCCTATATAAGGGTATCTAGTCTATATTATTTTTCAATTCAGTTTTGGAGTCTCAATAAAATTTCAGCCTTTGAGAGTTATTATCTGTTTTTCTTTGGGGTGACTAAAGTCTTTCTCTTCCATAATCGTTATTTTCTCTTTTCCTAAATTCTCTTTATAATATTCAATTCTTAATTTATGCTATTATCATACATTGTCAAAAAAATCATAGTTCTGTCTAACATCAATTAACATACTACTATATTAGTTAATACTTAATAATAAACTATTTAGTACATTAACATATTATCATAGTTAGTGTACTAAATAGTATATCAACTATATATTGTTTTGAAAGGAATAAAGCGCATATCATATATCAAAACTTGTTAAGTACAATACTCCAAAAAGATGATATCAAAAATACAGGTAGTGGCTTTCTCAATAAGAACATGTTCATCACTAATAACCAGGGCTTCCTTTGTGTGACGATGGGCCGCTCCATTAAAGTTATGGCTTACATGGGTGACGTTCCAAGTGTGCATGCAACTCACGATGCCATGAGCTTCCTCAATAAGATAACCATACCAACTCCAGTTCCAACCGTCTTTCTGTAGGGCTTGTATTACTTAGAGAGCGTTGCATTCTAAAACAATCTTGTAGAACCCTAGTTATTGAGTGAGAGGGACTACTCGCAAAGCCATCTTGGCTTCTGCAATATGATTAATAATGAACCATTTGGGGGTGACAAGGTTGCTAACTATATTAATATGTTAGTAAGTTAACTATTTAATATATTACTATATTGGCTAACTAGTTAACAAACACCAAGTCACTAACATATTAATACATAGTTAAATACGTTATAATTAGTTAATAGTACATTAACTATTTAGTATACTAACTAATTAGTATATATTAATTAACTAGTAAATATGTTAGAATATTAACTAACTTGTTAACACTTATATATACATTACAATCTTATACTTATATAGGATATTACTATTTATGCTCTCTCTCTCTCTCTCTCTCACACACACACACACACACACATATATATTCAAGTAACTTATATAATATAAATAAGCTTAGTAGTATATTAACATATTATCATAGATATTATACTAAATAGTTTAATATGAATATTGGGTCTCGAACAATTATTTGATAATAAATAAAGAGAATTATGTGTCTTTTGAACCCTTGGGCAATTTTATTTGATGGCATGATGATGCCAAGAGTGACAGCTCTACCATTGTCCTGTTCTTAGTGTGTGGGTTGAGGTGGTGTTGCCGCTAAGGAGCACAAAAAGTAGTGGCTTTTGGCATCTCATAGGATTCATATAATCGAATGTATTAAGCCTAGATTGAGGATTGACAATGACTTTGGATGGTATATGTTAGCAACCCCCAAAGATTATATGATTTAGTAACTAATAGGCATGCATGTGATTTGATTTAGCCTTTATATTTTCACTTTATGATAGATCTTATCATCCTTTTTTTTAGTAATTAACTATATATCTTCTTGTTAGTGTCCAGAAAGATTATTCAATGTGCATAGCATATAAAAGTCTAAATGACTTAGAGTTTTTTGGGTTTACGATGTGAAAACGTGAATTTTAAAAAAACATAATTAAGCGTTTAGTAAAATTACAGCTTAATCTTTAAAATGGTGTATTTTTCGAAAAAAAAAAAAAAAAAAAAAAAAAAAAAAAAAAAAAAAAAAACTCCTTATATATGATTATGAAAACGCATATTTTTTCGTTTATAAATCACAATATTTTAAAAACTCAATCTTAAACAGTCAATTTTATGTGATTTAGTAACTAATCGGCATGCATGTGATTTGATTTAGCCTTTATATTTTCACTTTATGATAGATCTTATCATCCTTTTTTTTAGTAATTAACTATATATCTTCTTGTTAGTGTCCAGAAAGATTATTCAATGCGCATAGCATATAAAAGTCTAAATGACTTAGAGTTTTTTGGGTTTACGATTTGAAAACGTGAATTTAAAAAAAAAATATAATTAAATATTTAGTAAAATTACAGCTTAATCTTTAAAATTGTGTATTTTTTTTTTTAAAAAAAAAATTTCATTATCTATGATCTGAAAACGCATATTTTTTTCGTTTATAAATCACAATCTTTTAAAAACGTAATCTTAAACGGTCAATTTTATGTGATTTAGTTTAAAATCGTACTTTTTATTTATAAAATTACAATGCTAAACATATCCTTAGTCATACACATAAAACGGAATTATTCTAGGTGGTTTCTCACCGAAATTAGGCAAAGAGATGGGATTGCGGAGTCTACTTAACCCAATAAGTCCACAAAGAAAAAGCTGTCCAAATTTCACTGCAATTTAGGCACCTCAATTATAGGGGAGTCCCAACCTCCTCATGTAGGGTAAATCAAAATGTGGTTTAATTTTGGATTATGAAATATGATTAGCAATTAGCTTGTTCAATGGTGGTCCCCACGAAAGGTACTTTGGGTCAGTAGCTGGCCTAGCTAGAAGCTCCAGCTATTTTCTCACACACTTTCCTTTATTCTTAAAGTTGCAATTGACCAAGGCACCCGTGGTTCACGTGGCAACAGATGGGTATTTTGGTCAATTACTAGGTATGAAATTTACATCATGTGCTGTTTTTTTTTTCTTTGCTCCCTCAATCAGCCTGCAATTGCAACAACACGTGGTCCACATCCTAGTCAGGCCAAACGAACGGTTCTGTTAAACTTTTCCAAACTTGAGTTTGACGTAGCAATTAAGACTAGCCAGGATCGAAAGATTTGACAACATTAATTAAATGAGTCTGGATTCGTGTCAATTTGTATAGTCGTATACTCATACGACACAAATTCAAACCATAAATTTAAAAGAGTGTTTGTTAAAGATTTATGAGTATTTTTTTAAAAAAAAAAAAATTTATATGAAAAAGTGAAAAAAAAAAAGAAAAATTTGTAAGTAAATTTTTTATTTAAATAATAATAATAAAAAGAGTGATATAATAAAAATAAAGGTTATAAAGTAATTGGATGAAAGTATAGTTAATTTTTTTTTGGGGGGGGGGGGAGGGGAATGAGGGAAAGTTAACAAATACAACATTTTTGGACTGAACTTCTAAGACTAGGGGAACTCGTCTTTGGAGGAGACGCTCGGAGCATTTATATTCGCTAAGTACAATTTATATTTCTATTTTAGCTAAAAAATCTTCTTCTTCTTCTTCTTTATTTTTCCTATTTTAAGCTACTTTTTTTTTTTTTTTTAAAACATCAACATCTCACTCTCTAATTTTAAATAATTACTTTCACTATTCCATTTAAATATTATTTATTAAGAATTTGTTTATTCTTTATCCAACAATCATGTTTTGAAAATTTATTTTTCTTAACGATCATATTTGTAAGTTATTTCTTCTTTCTCAATGTTCATATTTTAAAAAAATTCATCTTTTCTCTTGATCATATATTTTCAAATTTGTGTAGGAGAGGGAAGAATATGCTTTTGAGAGAGAGAGAGAGAGAAGAAGAGACCAACAAAAAAAAGAAAAAAAAACAAAGAGGAGTGAGAATGATAATATATGCTTTACATTTGGTAAGCAGATGCTCACCAATTTTTTTTTTTTTTTTTTAAATAGCTAGCCGTATATGGTGATTTTCCATTAAATTTGCTACTAGACTAACAAAACAACCTTTGGCCTAACTCAATGTGAATACTCTTAATAGTCATCCAAGCCATACAAAATTCTAATTTAACCCAATAGAATGGAAAATCCATCATGTTATAGCACATACCCTCATCCTCTGGACCCAATGCACCCTAACTTAAGCTCCATTATTTTTTCACGCACACTCCTCTTATGAAAAAAGATAATGGTTTGTTATGATAATACTTTTAATATATATATATATATTAACAAACTATACAAAAGTCTTCAAATATTTTTCAAAAAAAAAACACACACACACAAAATCTAAAAAGCATTAGAAAAAGAAGCTCACATTGTACCTTTTAATGCATTCACAACTTTTCCTAAGGGGGAAAAAAGTCTGAGTATCTTTGAAATATAAAGGGAAGGGTTTTTGGTCAGCATTGGTTTAGGCCTAGGGTGGTGATAATGGAAAGATGCATCACATGAATACACAATATGATACGTTTTTAAGTGGGATATGCTTTTTAATGTAAGTGTCTCCTTGATTCTAACTATTCAATCATCTTATTTGCTTGCGTTTTACTTTTTGGTCTCCATCAGATGGGCACCCATTATCTGATATAAATGTTTACCTTTATTTACAAGTTGGGGAATATATCCATGATGTGTTATAAGCACAAGCACAAAATCATGCATTCACCTAAACCTGTCTGCAATATGGAAGGTGATTCACTCACCGTTGATTGTGTTGACTCACCAAAATTGGTTTTTTTTAAGTTATTTTGGTAAGTTAATTTGTTGAAATAGTTCAAAATGAGTTCCTAGCCGCCGCACTAATTTGGTGACCGAACGTTACTCATTGTTGGTGAGTACTGTTTACTCACCAAAAGAATAAAAGATCATTAAAATTTTAAGTTTTCTCTTTTACTTTTCTATTTCCTCTCTATTTTCAATAAAAAAAAAAACATTAAAATTATTTATATCAAAAGCATATGACATTTTTTTTAAAAATATGACATTTATGAGAAAATAATATTTAAATGAAATAGTAAAAATAAATAATTAAAATAGAAAAAATTAATTTTTAAATAATATTCTTCTCCACCCAACGGGGCGTCCTTGGTATATTGGGAAAAGTGATCGCGTGACCTTCTTAAATGTTGAAGGGACTATTACTTTTTGGCCCCTAGCTTGCACTTCTCATTCGAGCAATTTTGGATTTGACATGTCCCTTTCTATTTTCCAAGTGAGTTCTTCCCTCCAAATATTTGAATGGGCTTTGTATGTTGGGTTGATATTGCCTTTTCGCTTTGCCATGAGTCNACGTCCTTGGTATATTGGGAAAAGTGATCATGTAACCTTCTTAAATGTCGAAGGGACTATTACTTTTCGGCCCCTAGCTTGCACACCTCATTTGAGCGGTTTTGGATTTGACATGTCCCTTTCCATTTTCCAATGAGTTCTTCCCTCCAAATATTTGAATGGGCTTTGTATGTTGGGTTGATATTGGCCCTTGGCCCTTCTCGCTTGCCATGAGTCGACCCTCTTGATTTAGCTCTTATTGTTGAGATTTTTCCTAATCGATGGGGGGAGGCGATGATGGGCCTCTTGGGTTTTAATCGACCCGACCAGTATAGAGACTTACGATGATGTCTTGTTCCCAGATAAGGGTGCTCCATAGTACATGACCATATGCTAGTCAATTGTCCAATATAATTTGTCTAGGGGTATATGGCCATATATTCGTCAATTGCACAACCTGGTATAATTTGGGGTACATGACCATATGCTTGCAAATTGTAGTATGTCTATGGGTACATGGTTGCATGCTCGCGAATTTCCCAATGTAATTTAATATGAGGTACATGATTGTGCCCTTAGTCAATTGCCTAATATAATTTGTTATAGGGTATATAGCCAGATACTAGTCAATTGCCCAGCACAAATTGATATAGTGTTTATGACCATATGCCGGTTAGATGCCCCATATAATATGAGCCATGGATTTTTGGCAATAGCATTTTGTGAGCGTAATTTATAGATTTTTATAACAGATTACCTACATCACTGACTTTCAACAATTACTCTTTAATTAGGTTGTAGGCCTTCATTTGCATCATTTGACAGAATCATGGTTGTTTATCAACCCTTTGATGTTGCACCATCGATCCATCATGTTCTTGTTAAATATGGTTCAGCGGGGTTGCAGTTGTTCAACGACCTTATTGTTGTGCAATAGCGATTGTTTATCAACCCTTTGATGTTGCATCATCGATCCATTATGTTCTTGTTAAATATGGTTCAACGGGGTTGCAGTTGTTCAACAACCCTATGGTCATGCAATAGCGACACGTAATGATACATCGTTGATCGTATTTGATGAAAGATAGGTGTGGTGGGCCTTTTTCATTATCTCGTGAGGGAAAGTTTGATGAGTTATTTTGACAAAGCCTTCCCTCATTTTGACATTTAATGTGGACTAGTATTCTTTGGATTTGCCCATAAAACCAAAAACAAAAAAAAGCCTTCCCTCAACACCTTACTCCTAACAATATAAAACAGTTAAAAATTAAAAGTAGAAGAGAAAAGAAAATAACAAAAAAAGTCAATTAGGGTTACCATGCAGCCACCCCTCTTCCACTCGAGTAATGCTATACTTATAAATTTTTTTTCTAAAAAGAGCTCTTACAAACTGATGTGGTGCAATATGATTGGAAATGAAACAAATTAAAATTTTGAAAAATTCAATTATGTTGCGTCACATCAATTTGTAAGAGTTTTTTTTTTGTAAAACCCAGTGTTTCTCCTTTCACTTAGGGTGGCCACATAGTCACTCTATTTTTTTAAAAAAAATAATAAGTTAGCTCTTATTCTTTTAAATTATTTATACAACGAGGAGAGAAGAAAAATTTATAAAATATATTTCATATTTTAAAAATTATTTTATATTTTAAATTGTTTGTTAATGCGATCAACAACTAAAAATAAAAATAAAAACAAACTGTAATTCACCTTCCGACATGTTCTCGCCAACTTCACCATTAAATTCCCACGCTCCCCCAATTTTCCCTCCAAAATCCAAGCCCCACCAAAATCACCACTTTCCAATTCCCTCCAAAATTAACATTCAAACACTCACAAGCCCTAAAATCAAAATTCAAACTTTACAAACCCGCCTATTTATTTGAATCATGAGCTTCCTCTGTACGCATCTCCCCCAACCCACCAATTACTCCCTCAATACCTCCAAATTCCCCCAATTCCCATTACTCAATAACCCTAATTTCGTTTCTCTGACCCCTTCTTCCATGGCCTCCTTCAAATCCTCAATTTCCATGAGAAGCAGCAGTGATTGTCCCGGCCGGGCCTCGGGCGAGGTACATGTCATCGTGGGGCCCATGTTCGCCGGAAAAACCACCGCTCTTCTCCGCCGGATCAAGTCTGAGGGCAACAATGGGAGGTAAATTAGGCAATGTGGGGTTTTGTGATTTTGGTTCAAAAAATGGGTTTAATTCAGTTGTTCTGATCTTTGAGTAGAGTACTTAGCCTTCGCATAATAATGGGATTTTGTAAAAAATTCGAAATTTTGTATAATCAGGATATGATTTTTTGCTGAATTGTTTGGGTTCATGTCTACCTATTAAAGTTATACAAATAAAACTGTGAATTTTCGTAATTCGGACTTGTAAATTACAGAGTAAAGTTTGAAGCTTTTGGGAAGTGAATTTTGTGTTGTTATATTTTATATTATTTTCGTTTTTTTTTAAAATGTTCTGGGATTATCTGTGATGTGTAGGAATGTGGCAATGATAAAATCAAGCAAAGATTCAAGATATGCGAAAGATTCGGTTGTGACGCATGATGGGGTGAAATTCCCATGCTGGGCGTTGCCGGATCTGTTGTCGTTTAGACAGAAATTTGGAGACGATGCTTATCAAAAGGTATTATACTATTATTAGAAAGAAGTTGTATTAAAAATTAGTTTTCATTCTTTATTATTAGGTGTTTTGAATGAATTTGCTTCAGATATTGGTGGTTGGCAAGTGTATTGATATATGAAGTTATAATATGCTCAATCTAAAATGAGTACATTAGATGATTAAGATTGGTGTCATTAGAGATGAATGATTGGTGTGATGAATGGTCCAGTTTTAGATGTTCACACTCATTGGTAGCTGAAAGCACTAAAAGGATCACAATATCGCGACATAACAATTTATCTATAATCCCCATGCAAGAGTATTAACTGTAAAATGGCAAAAATCAATCACAGGGCTAATATAGATTTTTGTGAGCTGTTGGTAAATTTCATCAGGTCTTAGATGCTGAGTAAGCAGGCAGAGGGATGAAACTTTTAGTTTAATGAATGGAACCATGCATCTTGTAGACTATATCTTGTTTTGTTTACATGAAGGAGGAAGAATAATATTATTAGCATATGGATGCAGTGTATGGGGGGGATATAGTTGAAGTAATGGTGGCATTTCACCTTCTTAATTTGTAGTTGTTTCTAATCTGATAAGCATAACATTCTAACTCTCTTGACAGGTGGATGTAATTGGTATTGATGAAGCCCAATTTTTTGAGGATCTCTATGAGTTTTGCTGCAAGGCTGCTGATCAGGACGGAAAAATTGTAATTGTTGCCGGCCTAGATGGTGATTACTTGAGGTGGTCTTCAAAATTTTTTTTCCCCCTATGTGATTATTTATTGAATCATTGTTTGGAAGATACTATTGCTTCCCAATTGATGTGTGCGTAACTCTTATTGGCAGAAGGAGCTTTGGCTCAGTACTTGATGTAATACCTCTGGCTGATTCTGTAACCAAGTTGACAGCTCGTTGTGAACTCTGTGGCAAAAAGGCTTTCTTCACTTTGAGGAAGACAAAAGAGACACAGACAGAACTGATTGGTGGGGCTGATGTCTACATGCCTGTCTGCCGCCAGCACTACGTTAATGGACAAGTTGTCATGGAAGCTACAAGGAGTGTTTTGGAATCTTGTAAAGTTAAGAGTGATTGCTATCTTGAGGCAACTTCAGTTGTTTAGTAACATACATGGCTTGTTTACAGCCTACTAGTCTAACCACATTTGATTGGGCTGCTAATGTTTTTCTTTTAGTTGTCTGTAATCTACACAATATGGTGAGTTTGGACATTTTCATTTAGAGTTTCTTTGATGTTTTTCTCTTTTTATGTATATAGAAGTGTCTTTCAAGAAATCCATTTATTGGTAGATGTGTGTTATTAAGTTATGCAAAAAAAAAAATACATTCTCCCTTTTGTCAAGATTATTCATTATTTGCATTGTCTTGCCCCACATCTATTTGTGACAGTTTTTGCAAGTATGTGAACTGCTGTATGGATATATGTATATATGTATATGTTCTTGGTTGCCTGAATTTCTTTGTGTATTCTCATGTGAAATCTCTAGTTTTACATATCTTTTTTCCTTTTACCCAATTGGATCCAGAAAGTAGCAATTATTTGGCGCTTCTTCATAATCTGGTTTTGCATTACCGGTTTTGATTTTTGTACATCTTACGCAAAAAGTTATTCCACTACATTGGCTTTGACCGTAGGCCATGAGCACCTGACTTTCTCTGCTGTTTCCTACTTCCAAACAAGGTTATCCAGTGGAAGATCTTCAGTATTCTACTGGCATACTTTTTTTGTGAAGCAAAATTTACAGAACCGATGCAACCTGTCACTTGTCCTAGAGGGTTCCTCTTTTTGCTTAGAGATCTACTTTCCATACCATATGGTTTCAACATGCTCTGCTTTTTGGTTGAAATTGGTTCTGCTGTCTTTGAAATGTTCTGCAATTGAAGGCTCCTTTTCAAGGACATGAGCTCTTGTTCAAGATTCTGAATTCTCAAGCTTGTTGACTCATATTCATTTCTTGAGAACTCAGGACTAATGTCTTTTTGTAATAAAAAGCTCAAGGGTCTTCTGCCTGGCTGTGCTCCATCTGTATATGGACTCTCTACTAGATTCTGGCTTTTGGAGTTTGGATACCTGGTGCTTGAGAGGCTTCCAGAGAACTCCCCACAATGTGCATGCCTAAAGGAGTCTGAGCATTCTCTGAAAGCTTGGTGTGTGCCAAGTTGCTGAACAAAAAGTGCCTGGACAATCAAACGTAGTGGCATCAACTCATTTTGAACAGCATCAATACATGCCTCTTGTGATAGCTTTTGACAGTTGAGATACTTGCACACTGCCCCCTTCTCTTCTTGTGATATACTTGGGTGTGCCTGAAGAATAGAAATGTATAGGTCAGAGTAGATTAGAGTAAGGCGTAAGTGTGGATCGGTCTAAAACGAGAACGGACTGTTCCTCACCGACCAGGTTTTGTGTTTTTGGAAGTATGAGAAGAGAGATTGAGATTTGTTTGGATGAGTTTGTAACCTAACTAAGAATTAAGCTTTACTCAATCTTTGTCTTGTATTAATACATGTTATGAGTTGTTAGGACTTCATAATTTTTTTCTTTCTCATATTGTAATCTAAAAGTTTCAAAATTTTGTTTTAATTGCTTGGTTAATTCTCGAAATGCATCAGTTGGTGGCTGCAGGATAATTATGGAAGCATAAATCACCAAGCTTCCTTTGACATGTGTTTGATTTCAAATTGATACAACCTGATCAAGTTGCATCTTTGGAAAATTCTGAAGTTGTGAAAGCTTACCTGTAGGAAGGTGTTCATTGCTCTGTAGAGTTGATCATGGCTCTGTCTGCAAGAGTTCGGTACTCTTTCAACAAGTTCCATGAATCTTGCAGGCCCTATGTCTGGATCAGGCACTATATGGGAGAGATATATATCCCATAATTCTGCAACGACCGAGTTTCTTGTCGAAGGAGTATGGTTTGTGTCCAAGTTAGATGAAACATATGTTGAAATTATGCTCTCCATCGTAGCCAACTCGATGCCAGAAGAAATTGAATCTGTTCCCATTTTTGGGAGGATAAAATCTTCCACTTGAGCAAATTGCAATCTAGACGCAATCTGATCTTGCAACTTGACCTTATGATCACTTCTCAAACCAACTTCAAGGGATCTAGAAAGCAATGCAAAGTAAAACCCTACAGGAATCAGTCTACTAGCTTTCCCCCCCATGGGTAGCAGGTCAAGTATACCTTGAAGGATTGCTGCAACTTTCCTATTTGTGTCATCATCCCCAATTTTCTCAGCAGAGCTCTCCCAAAATTGGCGTGTCTTCTTGGATACTACCCATTTGTTTGCATAGAAAACAATGATGGGGCTCACATATTTTTCTTTCATACCTTGTCTTCTCAGAGATCCTATTATTCTTTTGAAGAATACAAATGGCAAAGCAATCAGATCCTTGATCCAGAGGTCCTGGCTCACTATCTCCTTCACTGTTTCAGAGTTCCAAGCTTGGCTAGCCAATGCCTCCAATGTGACCACCGGTCGGTCCCGTCTCCTCTCCGGGTCAAGGATCTCCATGCAAGCCATGAAGGCAAGAGACTCGATGCAGCGGCTCACTATTAGCAACTCCTCAGACCAGGGAAGCAATGTTTGGCACTTCTGGAGTACAATTAGGGTGTCATCCCAACTTTGCAGAACCACTTGGTTCAGGTACAGATCGAACCGCTCGCAGAGGTTACTGGAGCAGTAATCTTCTGTCATCTCAAGAAACTCTGCTGCACATCGAAGTGCTGCTACATTGAAAGGGTCAACAAATGTGGAGGAACCATAGATGAATAATGCAATCATCTCAAAGGTTTCTGGTCCTCCAGGAAAACCTTGTGGTAGCTCCAGATCAGTTGAGTCATCTAATCTTTTCTTGAAGTATCCACTCTTTGAAGACAGTGGGTACTGCAAAATAACAAAGAAGAGAACTTTAAGGTAAAGCTAATCAAAAGATTTAGTGCTACAAAATTAAGCTCTTGCTTTCACATTTCATGGATTTGTAATCTTGTTCAAAATTCTGTAGAAGCAGCACTTGGGTGAATTAGATATGGGGGCATACTAAAAAATTGTATAGAGATGCTATGAAATTACAGACACTGGTATATTGAATTTAGATTCAAAATTTCTCATACCTTGTGCACGTTGAATATTCTATCACCAACTCGAACGCGAACTGAAACAGGCAAGCCGGTCTCTTGACTCCTGAGACAAAGATCCACCCAAGCATCAGGAATTCAGAACATTTGCAAGGCATGCTAAGACAGTAAGACATACAAATAACATAAGTTTTTAGGCAATAATCTTACCATGAAATAGTCTTAATCTTGAGCAAGGCCCCAATGTTAGGTGAAGAGAAAGGACTTGAGGCCACTGATGAACTATCTTTCGAGCTCACAACTTCCATAGTAGAGCTCATATAAGTGATTTCAAACTACTATTGACTGAAAGTAAAACTTGAGAAAGAAAGCTCTCACAGTTGATTTCACCACAAGCATGAACACATTCTTCTGAATCTTTCTCGCTTTCAATGGCCATAAATGCTAGAAACCCGTCTCAAGAATCGAGATAAATAGTACTCGAGCTTCTAGAATTCAGAAAACCAGTGAGAATAAAATAGAATGGAAAGAGGAAAAAGAGGTGGCTTGATCTGCTTGTCTCTGTACACATTCGTGCATTTCTTTTTGGAGTCAAAGTCATATGCACACGAGTGAAACTCGATTTCCAAATTTTAAGCCTTCAAAAAAGTTATCGAGTCGTGGGAAAAAGTTGAATTCTTGTCCTACTGTATACATTGGCCTCGGCCAGCAAAATATGGTGCCTTGCACAACAAGCTTGTATGCACAAAAGGTCATACGCAATTAATGTGAGCCGTAGGATCTCGACCATCTGATAGGTCAGTCTGATCTTGCAATGAACTTCATTTGGCGTCCCTTACTTAAATGGGTTATGTTTACTCTTGACCGACCGTTTTATCTTTCACAGGCTATAATACTCAAAAATATTCACGTGTAAGAATCCCATGACATGGCGGTGTGCTCCTCTGCGGTGGCTCCGGTTAGTTATTATTAGTGATATCTTCTCTACTGTAGATACCAAGTTTGGTGGTTGTTGTAGTAGGCGTTTCTCCAAACAATCCATCTATCTCAAAAACAGCCATTTTTGGTGGCCTGTTTCTTAAATTAT
This sequence comes from Betula pendula, assembly GCA_900184695.1. Taxonomy (NCBI): domain Eukaryota; kingdom Viridiplantae; phylum Streptophyta; class Magnoliopsida; order Fagales; family Betulaceae; genus Betula; species Betula pendula. Next base: position 334,555 of record FXXK01001041.1, read on the forward strand.
TTATTTTTTACTGTGATGTTTTGTGCAAAGGTTTTTGTTGGAGTATCCGACCTTTTTTTTAAAGGCCGATTAACAATGTCACATTAACAGAATTAAATAAAAGTGTAATTTCTAGCATTTTGTCATATTAGAATGGTGCTGTTGTGGAATATTCATGGAATTTGTGGAGATCTCATGGAAAAATGAAAAGGGTGTATTCGGAAATAGCAAAGAAAGAAAGAATAAAAGACTGAAAATTATTGAAAAAAGAATAAAATATGACAAACTTGGAGATGAAGTGCGGGTGAAGCTTTGTAGCGCATGCCAACAACCAAGACGGCACGGCTTCTGAATTTCGGGCTCTTTGAAACAAGGGGTTTTGATTGCTTTCAACCAACAACTCTCAATCCCGATAATCCTCTCTCTCTCTCTCTCTTTCTTTTTTCTTTACATTTTTACATTAATTAATTAATTTTATGTTATGGAATTACGTAACATTTCACTAACAAACAAAGCTTTATTTCAAACTCGAATTTTCTTTGATGTAGTTTATTAAATAAACATGTGTTCAAAATATATGTGATTTTCAAATACATTTTTACATATAAATTACTGACCGACAAAGTTTTTCTCCAATTTAGATTTTTTTTTTTTAATTCAGTCTGTTAAATTGAAATGTGTCCAAAATATAAGTGATTCTCACATAATTCAATTTAGAGAAAACTTTGTCCGTCATTAATTTATGTGTTTACTTATGGACAAAATTTTATTCCAAAATGGTTGGAAAAAAATTCCTACAACCTAGTCTATTAAATTGACATGTGTCTAAAATGCACGTGAAATTTACATGCTCAGTTAAAAATGCATGTGAAAATTACCTGCATTTTGAACATATGTTGATTTAATAAACTGAATTGAAAAAAAATTACTCAAACTCAATTTGAAGAAAAACTTTAACCTTTACGTATATAGGTACATATGCACACATGCATATAGGTATGAATTGTTTGGGCCTAAGGGTTTCAACGATTTGTAGATTAAAGTACTTATTTGCATTCATTGGTGGTGGTCTATGACTCTATATTGTATATAAAATCCTAATACCACGAGTTGTTGCCAGATGTCTCAGATATTAGAATCACCACACATTCCTTCAAAGTTGCAGATATTTATTTTATTCCTCAACCTCGAAGGGATTAATGCTTTGATCTCAATCAAACTATACATACACCTACTTTAATCTAAAACCTCAGCAATTAATGCTTTGATCTCAATCAAGCAATACACCTATTTTAATCTAAAAAGTCAAGCATCCAGTGTTTTGAGAATTCCGAGAGCTGTTTAGGTTGCTTTCTCAGTGACTTTGGAGCTGCACTGTGACCTTCCCAAGTTGCTCCCAATTGTTCTTTTTAAGTGGAATGGAGAGGATTCATTCTACGGTTAAAGTTTTGTTTTGTTGTATCTAATCATAAATATGATGCCATGTCATTAAAAATATATTCACCATGTGAAAAACATATACGACATTAGATCTATAAATTTTAATCTTAGACTATGAAATAAATCCTAGTTAACCATACCATTAAATGCTGCTATGCAATTATATTTTGGCTCAATCTTAAGATCCAGTGTCAATTAAGTTTTATTTTCTATATGTCAAACAAAAGAGAAATGTTATATTTTATATTTTTATCTTATAATGCTAATGTGGTAGTCTCAACCAATTTTTGATTTTATTATTATTATTATTATTTAACGACGACTAATCAAAAGGTTGGTTGAGATTGTCATGTCAACATTGTGAGATAATTGTAAGACCATTAGTCCAAACAAAAAGACCTGAAAACTATTATCGTTTCTAGGACGCATGCATCATGCGTAGGCCCCAAGGTGGGTTTGCGGTGAATGGGATGCAAAGGCAGACCTAGAATTTCTCATTAGGAAAGTCAAAGCTTGAATGGAAAGCCAAACCTAATTTTGAGAGGAGCTAAGCCTAATTTTTAGGCCCCGCCCCACATAAAATTTTAGTTCCGCCCCTAACTACGAGAAAGACTTAGTCAACTCAATATATAATAAATATTTTAATGGAAAAATTCACAAACCCCCTGGCCCCCCTTAGTTCCGCCCTTGATGGGATGAGCATAGAAATGATAGAAAGAGCTCTGAATCTCAACTTTGATGTATAGATATCTTCAATTCAATTTGGAAATGGGGATTAAAGTGAAAGAGAATGGTTGGCTTTAACCTACTTAAGGAGGTCTACACTAGCAAGATTGGGCAGATTCCAAGCAAGAATTCTTTTTGCTAGTCAAATATACAAGAGCAGCCAAAAGCTTGGATCACGGGGATCCTGAATAACAACAAAACAGCATCCAAGCAAGAATTCTTACAACGACAAAATGTATGCATCACCTGCCAAAGGGATAAAGAGACTTGCAGAAAGATCCTTCTCAAAGAGAAATGCAGGATGCTTATAGTGCAAGGATGTTTCAATTTGCAAAACTCATGTTTGCCTAGTCATTCAGCACCTGAAAACAAGTTATATTGACCTTCTTCGCCTCTCTACGAGAAACAAGAAGTAGCAAGCACTAATTAGTGTTTCTAAAGTTGACTAGGTCTTCTCGTACTCAGGGTGAAACTAGAATTTTAGGTGGGGCGGAAGGTAAACATTTGATTTTGAAAGCGTTATAGAGGTATTTTTTTAAAAAAAAAATTGAAGAACACGTTGATGCTTAAAGGGGCTAGCCTCAACGTAGTTCCACCCCTGCTCATAGGGGTGTGTTTCCTTTACATCATTGCCAAAGAGGGCAAGAGTAAGGTAGTACCAAAGAAAAACCAATTGGAGATATTATCTAGCAGTTGAATTGATTAACAAAAGAATCCAATTACACAGATCGACAAATGAACTGGACTAGACAGTACTGTCATTATTACTTCAGTCTACTATTATGTACATAATAGATTTCTGCGACGCGTCAAGAAGAGAGAGAAAGAGGAGTTGTGGATAGTTGAAGGCATAATCTTCATATGAAACCCATCAATCAGTAGATTGGTCAGAGAAGAAAAAAACGAAAGTTAATGGCTACCTCTAAGCATGTAGCTCACTCGAAAAGCCATCAAACAGTCAGCCCAGTTTCTTCGTCATTGACTTCAGAAAAGAAGGGGTCCTTGAGAAGATCAGATGCTGAAGGTCTTGCCCTTGGCTGGGCTATGCACTTATCAATGAATGCCTTCACTTCTGGATCCATCAGCTTGTTCAAGGCTTGGGGCTTTACTCCAGTTGTCACCTTCTTGTATATCTTGGCAATACTGTCACATTCGCTGTATGGGATCTCCATTGTCACCATCTCAAGCAAGCACATTCCAAAGGAGTATATGTCAACCATCTCAGTGTAGTGTTCCTCATACAGCTCTGGTGCCATGTACTCTGGTGTCCCTATAATTGAATGTGCCGCATGGCTCTTTCCCACTATTGCTGCCAACCCCAGGTCACCGATTTTCACCTATATGGATAATTCATAAGGCTTCAGGGTCACAAATCAATAAAATGTCCAACAGAAACTACTATAGATCAACTGGGAATAATATGTAACCCCATTAGATAATTCTTTTTGGCACATAAATTGAGGAAGTGCTGTTGAAATCCTGAGCAAAAGCATGCAAGGCTCTGTATCGACCCAGGAAAATCAGATCCTGAAGTGGTTATTGATAAACCACTAATTACTGTCTTAGCACAGCATGACACTTGGACCTCCTCTGTCATACTCCATAGATAGGCTCAAAGAATGTTGATTCATAACAATCTCTGAGGAATGCTACCTCATCCAATCTCACGTGCATTTAGATGCTACCTCATCCAATCTCACAAGATCAGTTGCCTAATCTACACCCAATCAGCAGGCATATCCAACCAATCATCTAGTGTTTATAAGCTATTTGGCAATCAAATGGTTGAAAGACACTACCATAAGAGAATCATTTGGCTGTAAAAAATTTACCTTCTAGTGCTACATATATTCAACTAAACTCCAAACAACAGAAGAAAAACCTCTATAATCTATGAAATTTTGAATTGATTAAAAAGGAAAAATGCAAGCATCTAGATAAATCAATTTATCCTCATTAAATGAAATGGAAAACCAATTTCTTTAGATTGAAAATGACTTATTACCTGGCCAATGTTTCCATTGATAAAGATGTTACTGCAATTGAGATCTCTGTGAATAACGCATGGCTCATGGGTATGCAGATACTCCAATCCCTCAAGCACCTGCTTTGACCACTTCTTCAAGGCCTTAATGGAAACATGGCGATGCTTCTTCCTGTAATCCCTCAGGTTTCCAGATGTGCATACCTCAGTAATAAAATTCAACATGTTACGCTCATCATCCTTCCAAACACTGTAACAGACAATGATATGTTTGTTCTTCAATGTCCGCAACAGCTTAACCTCTGAGTGAAGCCGATTGATGAGTACCGGATCCTCGCTGAAATTCCTCAACCTAACCTGATTCCAGGCCACCTCTATACCTTCCTCCTGATCAAAAGCCCTGTAAACCTTCTTCACAGCACCACAGCCAAGCAGATCACTGTACCTACCAAATCGTCCAGTTGGATCAACCTCAACAAACGGTTCAGCCTCACAGTCAGAAGCAGTCGGACTCTCAGCAGGCATCTTCAAAGATTAACATATAGAACTGGGTTAGAGCAAGGTAAAACTTCGCCTTTCCATAAAATCAAGGTCTAAAATTTCAAGTGCAAACGCAACCAATTTCATTCCAACCATCAAACTTCTAATCCATTGAAAACGTGAGAAATTCACAACTAATGATCCAAATCACAAAATGCAAACTATTCAATCATGTGAATATCCATTCATAACAAATTCCGGAATACTGATTGTTTATTTAAAATAAAAAGGAAATATAGTAATCACAATCTGAGGTTTAGAATATAAAATTCCCAATAGTATTTGTGAACCAAATGATAACACCAGATAATGGCAAAAAAGTAACAAAATTCAACTTGATAACAAAGCTCCAATCAATCTGAATGCATAGTTTCAAACTCCAAATAATCGATCTATAATCAAAAACAGTAATTTTTTTTTTTTTTTTAAAATGACAAATAGGACTGTTTTAATTATTACATCGTTTACAAATTGGATATTAAAAAATGCATAATTCATTTTGTGGAACCAGGTAAATTCAATTCTTGTAATATTTATAATTGACAAAAATCCAAAAACACATCCACAAGCAGAAAATTATGCACAAATAAGCATGTGAAATACAATCAACAATACGGAAACTTCAAGATCAAGACGAGAACAACAGCTCAGATTGCAGCCAAAGCAGAACACAAAGAATCACAATCCTAAATTCTATTGATAACACAAGATAATGGCAAAAAAGTAACAAAATTCCACTCTGATAACAAAGCTCCAATCAATCTGAATGCATAGTTTCAAACTCCAAATAATCTATCTATAAGCGAAAACAGTAAAGCAAAAAAAAAAAAAAAGATAAATAGGACTGTTTTAATTATTACATATTTTATAAATTGGACATTAAAGAAATGCATAATTCATTTTGCGGAACCAGGTAAATTCAAATTATTGTAATCTTTCTTAATAGAAAAAAAAAAAATCCAAAAACACATCCACAAGCAGCAAATAAACATGTATATACGATCAACGATAGCGAAACTTCAAGATGGAGAACAACGGCTCCGATTGAAGCTCCGATAGTACAAAAAGCAAGAGAAATGCATGATCCGATCGAAAACGCAAAAATAAAGAAGCGCTACGAAGCAAGGGTTTTCAGAATTCAAATGTAGGTTCAGATATACGTATAAATGTACGCAATTCACGTTACGTACGTACGGTCATAAACACGTAGAGGTTTAAGCACAGAGAGAGAGAGAGAGATGGAATACCTTGAGATCGCGGAGCTGGAGAGTCTGTGTCTCTGTGAAACGCTTCCTAGAGAGAGAGAATGTGCGATATAAAGGTGAGGTAGAGGAAGGATTTTGCGAGAGGGAAATGGAGAGAGAGAGAGAGAGAGTTCGTGAAGAAACTAAACACAGGAGTGGGAGCTGGAAATGACGGAGTGGGCAGCGGTATTTATACATGTCGCCTACCGGGATGATTATTTTTAAATTAAATTAATTAATACAAAGTTTCTAACCTCCAATTTTGTCCATCCTTAAGAGCACACTAATTTTTACATGCATGTGACAATGATACACAAAAAGAATAAATATTAATTTAATAGATTAACATAATTCGTCTTTAAAATATGATAATGTAGATGTGATTAGCATTAAATTAGAAAAAAAAATTATAGATGATAATATAACAAAATTTCCATTATTTAATTTTAAAAAATATATAAAATAGATTACTTTAATGATGTGTTTTTAAGATTAAAAGTAGGAAAAACTTCACCTAATATTTTTGAATCGTCACCGTTTTTACAATAACCTCTTAAACTTAAAAAACTTTTAATTTTGTGAATCAATTTTTCAATTTTTTTTTTTCAAATCACTCCTCTATTATGATTTTCTGTTAAATCTTGTCAAAAATTTTAAAATACCATTATATATATAATTTTTTTTTCAAAGATTCAGAGATAGGTATTTTTTTAAATTTTGTTAAATCCTGACCAACGCCTAAATCTTTACAATTTTTTCTTTTTAATTTTTTCCTAAGAAAAATAAAAAATATTTTAAAAATTTTGACACCACTTGAAAATTCATCACAAAACTATTATTTGATGTTATCTTCCTAGAGGAGGGAAAAAAAAGTATCATTATTTGCTATGAACAGAATTTTTTCTTCAAACTAAGTTAAAGGCGGTAATATCAAACCGACGTTTTGGACACATGTTAGTTTTATCGTTTAAGTTGGAGAAAATTTATCTAACTCAATTTAGAGAAAAACTGAATTGATTTGATATTATTAAAAAGCAATTAGAACACGACTTTAAGACCCAAATATGAGAGGAAAAAAAAAAAAAACCCAAATATGAGATATGGTATGTCTTTTTGGTTGCAGTACAAGCAAACACACAAAGATGCCATCCATTGCATATGAAGCCTGTGAATCTGTGATATTATCAAAGGCTCATTACTTCCACTGGTTTCTCGAAAATCTGAGAACAAGTCGTCCAATGGCTGCCCGTCAAGTCTGAGGGTCAGTACAGGAACCTGAGGACGGTTGAGCAGGCTGATCATTCAACAAAAAGTTCATAAAAGTTCATATGATCCCCTCCTCTTACTACAAAAAGTTCATGTAATACCCGTGTCAGAATCAGAACACTGAAAGTCAGAATGGCCTTCTAAAACCTTCTTATTCATGCCAGCAGGTGAGGGTACTGAGACTTGCCATTAATGCTAGAAAATTAGATGAAGCATTGCAACCTGATCCTGGGTTAGCCTCGGTCACCGTTTCTGCCTCTCTGTGACAAAGGGGATTTGCCCTTGGATCACTTTTCAAAGGGAAAAATTTAGTGAATATGTGCATTCCACACAGCAATTCAGATGCTGTATTGGGTTCTGGGTGAAAATTCTGAGTACAACATCAAAAATGAAGGGAGAGTTCTATATTCGATTGAACAACCAAGCAAATCTGAGGCAATAAGAAGTTGAACTTCCATTGAATTAAGACAAGAAGAAAAGATGATACAATGGAAGAGACAACATTCAGAAGCAAGCACCAAGTCGCATCAAAGTTTAGACCCGACCCATTATGCATATAAAATACTGAGCAGTCAGGCTCATATACATGGCAGCATAAGTTTCCAACATTACCAAGATGCTGCTCATTACAGATGTACTCCAGGCTAAACTAAAATTTTCATCCCAAGATGCAGCAATAAAAAGAAAACAGTGCCACAATTGGAGAGATCATTAACACAAACAGACATAGACGCCATTATCCAGCCTAATGCAATATAATATGGCACTAAGGTTCATTCTATAGCAGTGAAATCCGTCCACTCGGGGGTGCAGACACATTTTTGCAGCTTGCATTGCAGCAGAAATTAGGAAGTACTAGTCCAGGCCTAGAAAGAAGAGAAGGATTAGTAATAACAGAAAAGTCCTATGCCCAAGGTGTTCTCCTGTCATGAATCTTACTAGTACTTGTGTCACGGCCCCAATTTTTTCACTCTCAAACCACCGTGATGGCCCTAAGCAAAGCACCAAGCAGTCCTAGGCAGTCCCAACAAACTCACTAAACACAGCGTATACCGGTCCAGCAAGTTCTCTCATCGACCGAGGCTAGGGAAACACAATTACAAGGCACAAACCAACACAACACAGCAAGTATTTTACGGGAGCAACGCCTCCCAACCTTTACACTCACTCAATACAGTACAAAGGAATAGCTAGAGTCCATAACACTTTGAATCTCTTAGCTCTCATACACAGCCATCAAGGCTTACAAGAAAGATACAATGAACAACTTAGCCACCAAGGCTTTACAAGGAAACTCACCCCTTTGTTGCTCACAGCTCTCTTTCCCCACAGGTGCTGGTCCTCTTCTAGCACACTGTTCTTGGCTTCTCAGTGGCAGCAAACCCAGCTTTTAGCCCTAAGCTCTCTCAGCTCTTGCCTTCACTTTCAGCCCTTTGAGTTTGGAACACTACACAACCAGCTTCTCTTTGTGGAAATGCAGCAATGACCAACCTTATCTTGAAATTGGTCTCAGCCCCTTTGTATATCAGCAAAGGCACTTCAGCAATGGGCAGCCACCTGGCTCCTGCCCATTGGCTCTCTCAAGCAGCACAGCACTTAGCTGCATGTGCATGCTATAGTGTGCTATAGTGCACTCCACTTGCAGCACTCAGCCACTCCACCTGCCATGTGTAGCAGCCCTCAATGGCTTGTTCAAACTCCCCAATCAGCATGTTTGCCTCCCAAAGCATTGTCTAACATGCATGGAACAAAGTCAGCCACATCCAACCTGTCCACAGGGCCATTTTGAACTCACCAGCAGTGTTTCTCCTCACACTGCCACTATCCAGCAAGCCAGCTTCCACTTGGACATGAGTTGGGCACAATTTGAATCCCTCCAATCAATCCTCCTGCAACTCAGGTAGCATTCCAACAACCCTCCATGTGTCACGGCTCTCTTGGACCATTTTTGAATTCCTCATCATCCTTTCTGCACATCCAGCAAGCTTAGCAAACCAGCATGGGTGTGGGGCAATCATTCTCACACACCATCAGCACATCACTTGGGCAGGGCAGTGGCACCACATGGCCACTGCCCACAGGCATCCAGTAGCATCCTCAATACCAGCAAAGGCTTCCATGTGGCCCCTCTCAGTAGCATCCAACAGCAAGGAACATTCCGCCAAGCCACACAAGGGCTGGGCTACGCCCCAGCCCACAACCAGCAAAGCTAGCAATGCAATCAACTTCTGGCAACACTTGGGCCACAACAGCAAAGGCCATGCACTCACATAGCACATGGGCCACAACCACCAATCCATCATGCCACACTGATCCATCTCCAAGCAATCCGCCAAGCCTTGTCAACATGGTTGGGCTGCACCACCCACAGCTTCAACCATTCTCAGCTCAAGACACACTCTGGTCATGCCTTGGCATGGTGGTCAGCAAGGATGCAAGGCACACCCAAGCTGCCACCATGACTCTCAATGTCACGGCAGTGACAACTTGTCTCCAGAAGAAGCTGTAGGGAAAGCAAGGCATTCAGCAAAGAGCAGCCAGCAGCTACCACAGTATCCCCCCTGAAGCTGAAGGCAGGAATGCAAGGGCAAGTCTAAAGGCACAAAGAAGCGGCAAAAAGATATTTATTAATTCTTCACCCTGGCCAAATGTACAAGGATGACCAGTAAGTCTGGTAGCATGGCATCCAATGTCAAGCCAAAGATCCACAAGCCCTGCTAAGCAACAAGGCTCATTCCAGGAACTGCTCCTTTCCTTGAGCTCCCTATTTAGTTCCCCCAAGGCGTTGATCTCGCAACGGCCCTCCAGCACGTCGTTATCTCGCGTCTGCAACTACAGCTTCGCATCCCCAAAGAGATACATTGTTGCCATTGTGACTTGGTCGTCAAAAGGGGCACAGACTGCCTTAAAGTACTGCTCCATGTCCTCAATTCTGAAAAAACAAGTATCTCAAAAACAAGCAGAAGATTAATGAGGTAGGGAAGGAAACCCTTCCCAAATTTCCATACAGCAAAGCAACTGGAGGAAAAAAATAGTCATGGTCTTCGCGTTAAGCCTTGCAAGATAAAGTAAGTGGGACATTGGCAATCCATTGTATATTGGTTCCATTCATTATATTCACCAACTTAATGAACATAAAAAAAAATACATTCAAGTAGGAACAATCCCAAAAAACAAAAGCAATTAAGCTACAGTCACAAACAGCATTTTATTGCTTGTAAGTATCAAAATATTACACATGACAAGGAAAAATAACTAAGGAGGATTAGAACCCTCTCTTACAGAAGGTGACCTGGAACCCATACTCCCATCTGTGCCAAACCTTGAAATGCTCCTTCCACTTTTAGGAGTGGCCAAACCAGGACTTGCACCTCGGTAACTGGCCCGGAGAGTTTCATCAACAGTAGAGGAAGACTTTGCAATTGCATTCCTTACAAATTTCTGGGCAGCATGAGAAAGTGTCCGCACACTTGGACTAGCACTTCCTCCTCTTACAGGGGACGGCAGTGGAGGCTTCTGAAACATCTTTGACCTCTCCCTCAGCTTGCGTGCAGCCACCCTCGACAGTGAGTGAGCCTTCTCATCCCTAACAGGCGCTCGTGGAACCTTATAATGAGGCCCCTCACCACTACCCCCAATATCAATCGGTGTGTCTTCAGGCTCCAACCTCATTGGGGTCCCTTCAATTTCACCCCACGTAATAAATGGCGACCCATCAACCCCAGGTGCAGGCGAGGGAGTCCTAACAAAACTATACCCATTCTCCGTTTTCTTCACTGACTCCACATAAAATGGATTTGGGGTCCTCCTCAAATCATCCAAATCATACTTCTTCGACTTATCCCCATCCCTATCAAACACTGGCATTGGACTCCCCCCTGCGACCGGTGTATAAAGCACCTCAACCTTCCCGTCATCTTTTGGCCTGGAATCCAACATTTTACCATGAAACCTCGTATTGGTACGATTGATTTCCTTTGTTAGACCCTTTAATCTAACTGCCATTTCCTCCTCCGTCAATGGGGCCTCACCTCTATCCGATGGATGATACATCAACAAATTCTTCGCTGCATACTTCCACCCTTCCAATGTACTCACCGGTTGGTCCGAAGTACCATACCCATCAGTACTAATTCTCTCCCTCTTCACACCACCCTCAATTGCCTTAACATCTTCTTCCTTTTCACCTTCTAACAAATACTCATATCTCTCTTTCCTCTTCCTATTCACTTTCTCTACAATCTTCGAAAAACTATGATTGTCCTCGCTCGTATACCGCCTAAAGAACTCGTCTAACGTCAACGACACGTCAACCTCACTATTTCCATCCCTAAACTCGCCACCACCGGAGAATTCCCCATCGGAAGCGCTCAAATTCATAGCGGTTATTGGCGTTTTAGCATCGAATTCATCGAAAGGGGTGAAATTTCGTGCGAACGTGGAACCGGGTGTGTGAGTTTTGCCATCGGGGTTGGGAATATTTACCTTTCCGCCACGGCGCTCCATGATCTTCAACTGGGCGTCTCGGATTTGGACCGGGTCGCGGGTCTTGATCGCCTCGAGCCAGTCGAGCCGGTCCCGGAGCTTCGAGATGTCTGGGAAGAAGTCCCGCTCGATGATCTTCTCGATCGCCGCCACATAGCTGTCCTCGTCGAGGACCTTGTGGTTTTGGCTCCTAAGGTTTCTGGTGGTGCTCGAATCGGAATTTGGATTGCTTTGGGGGGTATTATCGGTAATTATGGATGGCGAAGGGGATGAGAGGTGGCGCGGAGAGTGACCAGGAGAGAGAAGCATATTGAAGAATTAGGGTTAGGGTTTGATGAAAGGGGAATCGAAATTTGGGGCTTCTGAGAGCCAAATAGAAAGGGAATTTAGGTTAGGGTTGATTTTTGCCTTTTGGGAACTGATTTCGACGAAGGGGACGAAGAGTTGTCTTGCGCAATAAAGATTTGTGTACGTTGCAGTTATGTCCCTGTAGTTTTAGGAATTTATAGTTGTTGTGCTCAAGCAGTGAAGCTGAAGGCCACTGGCCCACTTGTAAATTCTAGCGAAACGGTTAAAACTTAAACCGTCCCTAATCTTTAATCCGTTCATCGAAAGCTAATTAGAATATTCTTTCAGAATATTTATTTTTATTTTTATTTTTATTATTTATTATTTTGGTAATATTTATATGATAAATTTCTGGGTAAGAGCATCATAATTTTTTTACTTCCTCATTTTTTAATTTTAGAAATAATGTTTCTTAGTATTCGCGCTTTTCAAATTAATCCCTCCATCAATCTGCTGTCTTAAAAAAATTGGAGCCGTTAGTCACTTGTCCAAAATGACGTTATTTTTAGTTTAAAATGTTTTTCCTAATAATAATATTTTTTTTAAACATTAATAATAATAATACTAATATATTGTTTTTAAAAAAAAATAAATAAATAAAGGGATGGTTGAGGTGGCTGTGTGCCACCTCCAGCCACCTCTGAGGTGGTTTGCGAGCCACTCCAGCGGTGGAGGTAGTTGTCGAGTCACCCCAGGGTTAAGAGTGGTTCGAATGCAAAAATTATGTTTTTTTGAAGGAAAAAGAAACTATAAAACAAAAAGAACATTATAAGAGAATGAATGCTAAAGGGAGGAGGGAAAAAAAAAAGAGATCCATCCCACTTTCCTTGTATGAAGCAATGGGTGGAAGAAGCCTCACACGGAAAAAGAAAAAACCTTACTCTAGTTTAAAACCAACGGATCAATTTGATTATAGATTGCATATGCTCTTTCAATTAGCTTGTTAAATATTTTATGAGAAAATCATTATTTTCATCCTTTAATTGAACTTAAAATAATTTTTCAACAATCTGACTCATAATTCATTAGCCAAAACTTAAAAGGGGTTTAATGTCCAGTACATAGTTAGACAACTTAAAATTTATTTAAGAAAAACTCGCTCTCTTTTGAGCTTCACCCTCTCTTTTCTTTGAAGTGAACCAGCCAAGACTCATGTCTTCCTCAATCCCCAAACCACATCTCATCTTCTCCATCTCCTAAGCTCCTTCATCTCACCAATCTCCACTCTCTTCCCCCTCATCCTTCAATCTTCTTCTTTGTTATGGATCCTGTTAGCCTCTCGCTTCAAGCCCTAATTGATGAAACGGAAGCCCTAGGTTGGGATTATCCCGAACACCTTGATGTCCTTGATGATGATCCTGCTAAGCATGAGGGGTTTGCCCTTATTGGCAAACTCCTTACTCTTAAATCTATTCATCCTCAGTTGGTTCGCACCACTATGACAATCGCATGGAATTTTGCAGCTCTTGTGTTTGTTGGAAGGGGGGTTCTGGTGCCTAACAAATTTCTCTTTATTGTCCCATTGCAGAGCCATGTTGTCGTCATTATTGCAACAAGGTCCATGGAATCTCCATAGATTTTTACTCCTGTTACAACAGTGGACAGCTGATCTTGCTCTGGATGAGATTATCTTCATTTGTTGTTTTTTGGGTTCAAGTGCATGGGCCCCTAGGCAAAACATGACGTTCACTAATGCAATCGAATATGAAAGACTTGGTTCTTTACTGGAGGTTGACAATGGTAATATCGTGGGCCTTATTTGTGGCCAATTTCTTCGCATCAAGGTGGAATCAAATCTTGCAACCTCTAGTCCCTGGATTTCTTCTTCCTCGGCTTAATCGGGATCCCTCTTGGGTGAGTTTCAAGTATAGCGCTCTTGCTGATTATTGCACACACCTATGGCTGATTGGTCACAAGAAATTCTCCTGTTGCAGGTCTTCCTCCTCCGATACCTTTGTTTAATTATAGTGTATCGTTGAAAGCTTCATCTTTTAACAATCTAAGAATTGTCACTATGGCTCCTTCTGAAGACTCTGACTCTGGTGTATCTTCGGCTAGCTTTGTTCTTGCACATTCCACAGCTTCTACCAGTGGCTCCAATGGCGATGAGTCGGCTCGCCTGCAACTCGTTGCACTCAACTCACGAGTTATCCAGATGACGTCAGATCCCTTGATCATCAAGGCCTATTTCCGCCATTCTTCCCCTGTGCGACGCGTGGCAACTTCCCAAGCACCTTTTGGTATGCCAACTTCTCCGCCAACCACATGCCATTCTCCTCATACTACCACCTTACCCCATTCGACAAGATTCATTGTTTTGGATAAAGGTAAATCACCTTACTTACCGCCCAAATCCACTCCCCCTGCTTCACCTTATCCCACACTTAATGATTCAAATAATGCTTATCCCTCTGCTTATGGCCCGAGTTGATTAATGGACTCAGTTATTACAAATATCCAAGATGTCACGAATCATCCTGAGCCCATTCGATGCACCAGTTTCCTATCTCTAATCTTTAACCCACAAGCCCATCACCCACTTACTAGCCCACCAGCACCATTCCAAATTCACCCACCAGCCTAACCCTCCTATCCACACCACCATCACTTCACCCGTAAATCTGTCTGCTCCCCACCCACACTCTCCAGCTTCCATCCCTACTCCCCAAGCACTGTGCCACAAAAATTTTCCCCTTCCTCCCCTCCCCCTACTACCCATTCCTCTCCTTTACCTCCTTCCCCTTCTCCACCCCTCTCACCAAACATCCGTCATGATTTTATTTGCAAGAAGCATTCTGCTGGGTCTTCTGATGATGATGTTCCACTATCTTCGTTCAAGAGATACAAGGCACCGGAAACTTTTACCCAGGTCTCTCCATCCTCCTTGGAACTTGCAACTATCTCCTTAGCTTCATTGAAAGATTCTCCCATTCATATGGGACCGATGACTTCCTTCCTGGCCAGCCCTTTCATTCCTCTTCAGGCTATGGTTCTCCAGAATTCACTGCAGCTCCGTTCATTGCCCCCTGATGTTGCTCTCAAGGCGGATTCACCTGGGCATTGGGCCATTCCACTGCACCCTCTGGCCCTTTCCTTGGCTCCAGCACAGTTCTCTGATGCACCCACTACTCCAACCCCAGCAATTTCCAGGCGTTTCTACTGTGCCAAAGGTGAGCGCAAGCTTTTCATGCCCGAGGTCTATGCTGAAGACCCCATGGAGACTCAACCTTCGGACAATCCAAAGGTAAAGGAGGTGTGCCTCTTTAGGCCATCTCTCCAACAATGAAAACTTATCTTGGAACTGCAGAGGGTTAACCCGGCCCTCTGTAATCCGAAGCTTAAGGGCTAAAATTAGGAAACATTCCCCTGATGTAATATTTTTGTTGGAAACTAAAACTGCTCCTAATGATGCTTGCCTAATCCTTAATCAGCTTGGTTTTTACTTGATGGTCCATGTTCCTCCTTCTGGTTCTAAAGGAGGACTTTTGTTAACATGGCGTTATGGTGTTGTACTGGAATGTTTCTTAACCTTTGTTAATATAATAAGTGCTTGGTGTTACTCGGACCCTCCCCATAACCCTTGGATTTTATCATGTATTTATGGTCCACCTTACAGGCAAGATAAATTGTTATTCTGGGATTCTATGTGCTTTGTTGGGAAATCTTATACTGGTCTGTGGCTTTGCATTGATGATTTTAATATGATTTTAGATCAATTTGAAGAAACAGGTGTAGACCTTATGCATGCTCTTCTATGGATCATTTCCATACTTTTATCAATGGGTTTGAGTTAATTGATTTAGGGTTCACTGGTAACCCTTTTACATGGTCTAATCATAGAGAAGGTGAAGAACTTATCAAAGAACGTTTGGATAGGGGTCTTGCTTCCCCTCAATGGATTCACCTCTTTCCCTCCTACTCTATTAGACACCTTCCTGCCTACACCTCTGACCATAGTCTTATTCTTTTTTCCACGGTTGGGATCACGAATAATCTACCTAGACCTTTTCGGTTTCAAACATGTAGGAATATCATCTCTACTGCTTGGAACCCGCTTCTTAGTGGCTCCCCAGGATTTAGTTTATCAAAAAACCTTAAATCCACTAAATTTGCTCTCAAAGCTTGGAATCTCCATCATTTTGGTAATATCAAAAAAAAAATTGAAGTTGTTTCTTGTAAACTTGATACTGTGCAACAATCACGTTCCTACTTTTCTGAGAAATTATCTCTTAAGCAAGAACTAGATGAGCTCCTATTGCAGGAAGAACTTTTATGGAGAAGTAAATCTCATGAAATTTGGTTGACATGCAAGGATGTAAATACCAGATTTTTTCATTTGTCTACCTTGATTTGTCGTCAAAGGAATGCTATTGACTTTACTAAACTCTCTTCTAGAGCATGGATCTTGGATAGAGCATCTATAGGAAACTGTTTCACTCATCATTTTTCTTCTCTATTTTCTACTGCTTCCCCTATTATTGCTGATGAAATGCTGAATTAATTTCAACTGTTGATTTCTGCAGAAGAAAATTCCTCTATTTGTTCTATTCCATCTGAACATGAAATTTTTTATGTACTTTCTAGTATTGGTTCTTCCAAAGCCCCTGGTTCTGATGGCTTTACAGCTCTTTTTTATAAGGAATATTGGCACATTGTTAAGGAAGTGGTCCTTAATAGTGTATGGAATTTTTTTGCTTCTAACCATCTTTTAAAAAAACAAAATCATACTTTCATTGCTTTAATTCCTAAACAATTAGGGCCTTTCTCAGCCAACCATTTTCGGCCTATTAGTCTCTGCAATATTATCTACAAAATCATTGCCAAACTACTAGCCAATCGAGTTAAAGGTTTGCTCCATCACTTTATCTCTCCTTACCAATCAGCTTTTGTTCCCTCTCAAAGCATTCAGGATAATTCAATCCTGGCTCATGAATTACTTCACACTCTTAAATACAAGAAAGAGAGAGGTAGTCTTATGGTTATCAAGATTGATATGGAAAAAGCCTTTGACTGCATGGAATGAAATTTTCTTTTTTCTATCATGACTAAATTGGGTTTTGATGCTAAGTGGATTAATTGGCTGCGAATCTGTATCACTTCTACTTCCTTTTTAATTCTGCTCAATGGAAGTTCCCATAGATTCTTTTCCCCAGAAAGGGGTCTTCGACAAGGTGATCCTCTCTCGCCATTCTTATTTATTTTAGGGTCTGAAGTTCTATCTCGCCTATTTTATTATCTGGAGTTTATCGAGTCTTTTAAGGGAATCCGAATGTCCATGAATAATTCTCCCATTTCCCATTTTTTGTTTGCAGATGATTTCATTATATTTGCCAAGGCAACCTCTTCTAAAGCTACAATTATTAAATCTTGTTTGGATATCTATTGTTATTGGTCTGGTCAAGCTATCAACTTCTCCAAATCTTCTATTCTTTTTAGTAAGAATACTGAGGGCTCCACTATCAATAGCATCCAAGTTATTCTCCCTCTCAAGATTACTTCATCTGCTTCCTACTATTTAGGACTGCCAATCGTCATCGGCAAATTGAAACATGAGGCCTTTCAACCTATTTTGTCAAATTAATGGGCAAGCTGGATGGGTGGCGAGCAAAGACTTTATCACAAGCTGGCAGAACGGTACTTATTCAATTAGTAGCTGCGGCAATTCCTATTTATACAATGAGCACTTATTGTCTTCTCAATTTTCTTTGTTCAGCCATTGACAAAATGTTTAAGGACTTCTGGTGGGGTTTCTCAAAGGATAAATCCAGGAATTTAACTCTCAAATCTTGGTCCTCCATTTGCACCCCTCGTAGCTAGGGTGGCCTAAAATGTCAGCTATCAATTTGGCCTTCATTGGGAAGCTTGGTTGGAAAATCCTTTCTGAATTGGATCATAAGTGGGTCAAACATTTACGAGATAAATATATCGGATATGGTGATCTCTTTTCTTCTCCCACTATCTCGAATACCTCTTAGTTCTGGAAAGGAATTTTACAAGCCAAATCTCTTTTACAATCTGATGCTTGTTTGCAGGCTGCAGTCTCTTCTCATCTCCCTATTTGGACAACTCCATAAATTCCTTCTATCCCTGATTTTCAGCCATCTCCAAAGTTTCATACCAATCATAACCAGGCTTCCCTTCTCATATCGGACTTCATTAATCCTGAAACTCTTTCTTGAAATTTTACTATGCTCAATGCTACTTTTGATGCCACTTCGGTTCAAGAAATCATTAAAGTTCGGATTTCTCAAAACTCTAAGCCTCATTATATCTGAACACCTGCCTGCTTGGGCAAATACTCTACTGGATCTGCTTATCTTCAAATTCTTAAATCTGAGAATATTACATCTCTTTCTTTTGCCTCGGCAAGTGTCTAGAAGTCCATTTGGAAACTCAACCTTAATGACTGATTATGATTATTCCTATGGAAAATTGCTTGGAATATACTCTCCACAAAAGCGAGATTGGCTTATATCATTCCATCCACCGCTCCTGATGCTTGTCCTCTAAGTAATTTTGGTGAAGACTCACTACCACACTTGTTCTTTATCTGTCCATATGCACGAGTGATTTGGCACAATTGTTTTTGGCCGATGGATTCCACCTCTTTGCAAATTCTTGATATGATGGACTGGATCAAAATTATCCCCTCTCCAAGTTGTTTCCTTGGTATACCACACGCTGAGACCCATAAATTTCAAATATTTACAAGAGTGGCTTGTGATTCACTATGGTTTTGTCATAACAAAGCTTTTCATAATGGACAATCTGTGGATGCTATTCTACTCTCTAAATCTATCAACTCACTTACTTTGAAACATTTCACAGCCTGACATCGGTCTACTCAGTTGGAACAATGGCTTCCCCCTCCCTCACAATAGTTTAAAATCAATTTTGATATTGCTGTCCGTAGTATTTTCTCTGCACAATTAGCCTATTTGTTGGGACATGTAGGGCATATAATCCGTATGGTCTCGATCATTAGTCCGACTTGCTCACCCAACTATGGCGAGGCCTTGGCTGCACAATTAGGACTTTCTCTCGCTCTCGACCTTAATTTGAAGCAATTCATCTTAGAAGGTGATTTACATACAGTGATTTTAGCACTTCAACATCCTCAAATACTTCAAGATTGGCGTATTTCATATATCATTTCTGATTGTATAGCATTTATTCTTGCCTCCATCTCTTGGGAGGCTAGAAAAATCAATAGAAGTGCAAACTTCTGTGCCCACTTTGCGGCATATTGGGCCGCAGCCAAATTTTTTTTTAACCGCGTTTCCATTGCTCCTCCTCTACTTTCTATTCCTTTAACTAGTGGGAAGAATCCCCCTATTTATGGACCTTATGTAAGTGGGATTAGCCCACATTTCTCTAGTTTGGGTCTTCTCTATGTTTTACGCTTGTAACCAAAACAACAAAAAACTATTTAAAAAAAATATACATTTTACATGAACTCTCTCAAAATTACTGTTTAAATTAATAACTATTTAAATATCAAATTGCTGAACGTTCCAATCCCACGGTCGGAGGTTAACACCCAAGAAACGCTAATCTCGTTACTCTCCTTACTTACCATTGGACCCCGCAGATTACAAAATCAAAACCCAATCAAAACCATTAGACAGCTAAGAAACACCGATTCTCCAGTGATCGTCGCCGCAGACAACCATTCCTCCTCCGCCTCACTTTCGTCCCTCAAGTCGAGATTAGACTTAAAACCTCAGAGCTTCTTCCCAACACACACAGACACACACTCTGTCTATTTCTCACTGGACCCCACAACTCTTAACTTTCGGAGGTACGAATCCCGAGGCCGGCATGATCGACGGCCACGATTAAAATCCCAAGTCCAAATTCCCGACCGCTTCCACGTGGAAATTTGAACACCGGATCACAGGTTTCAGCAAACTCCGAGATTCGAGGTTTGCTGATTATAATTGCTATTTTTAGTCTTTTAGTTCGTGTACGTCTGTTTGGCTGCTGAGAAAGTGTGAGAACCTTTTTGAATATTAATTGTGGCTTTGAATTGTTAATTTTTTTTAGGTCCCGAGTAATCTATAAGCATCTACTTGGCTTAGAGCCTGTTTACTAGCACTGTTTGTCGTAATTTGTGTTCGATGGATTATTATTTTTTAATTATTTTTTGATTTTTTAATTTATGCTTTGTTTGCTCATCAGACAAATAGTGGGTTGAGGGTTAACTGTCAGATATTATCTTTTTATATATTTTTTACTTTGAAATTTATGGAAAATTTTAAATTTTAAATTTTAGATACGGAGGTTGTTTGTGGAATCCATATTGAATGGAAGGAATTAATTCTAGGAATGAATTTATCACATGTTGTGGGATTTAAGTGTTGTTATGTCTGCAAATGTTTGTTTCCTCTGCTACCCAGTTAAACCTAAAGAATTATGATTTTGAAACTTGTTGTTCATAGTAGCTACTTGTATGGTATCTATAATCTTGTGTGAGAAAAGTGTCAAAAATCTCCTAGTTTCTTAGGAAGCATAGTTCTTGGAACTGATAATGGAATAATTTTAAGATTATTGGCTTAATAATGAAATTCTGAAAGTATGCCGCATGGGTTTTGAGTAACACACTTCACTTGTTTCTCCATGAAAGGCCATCTTCTTTCTCAATTAACTGATAAATTCTGAATTTTTTTTTCTCAATTACTTTTTTTTTTTCTATGGGTATTTTCAGGTTTGAGCAACTGGTAGCATGTGGGGTTTGTTCAAGTCCAAGGTTAATCACAGTAATGACACCCTGAGTTGAGACTGAACTTCTGTTTTCACTACAGGTTCTCTCAGGGTTCATATGGTTACTTCAGGGGAATGTGCACCAGATGAAGTTGCTTCTGATGAATTGCAGCAGAGACAGATACCTGGTGATGAAATTCACAGGCTTCATTCATCACCACAGAACCCTGATTATGAAATTCGAGCAAAACAATTAGATCAAGAAGCAAACATGCCCTCTTCAGTGCCTGAGAAATCTTCACAGGTACCTGATGCTGCAGTCCCTACAATGCAATCAGATCAAGAAGGAAGAACTTCCTCAATAGTTTCTGAGAAATTGTCGCAGGCCCCTGATACTAGTGGTATTATTGCCTTGCAATCTGGCCAGGAAGGAAGCACGCCTTCTATAATACGTGAGAAAGTGACAGAAGATGGATATAATTGGCGGAAATACGGTCAGAAGCTTGTTAAAGGAAATGAATTTATACGGAGTTATTACAAATGTACACATCCAAACTGCCAGGTGAAAAAGCAACTGGAAAGGTCACAAGATGGGCAGATTGTGGATACTACTTACTTTGGTCAGCATGATCATCCTAAACCTCAACTTAGTGTCCCTGTAGCTGTTGGTTTAGCTGTTTCTTTTGTAGATGAAAGACCAAATGAGCCCTCTTCAACTAGCGGGGAAGGTGAGAAACAAACTTACATTGTTAATATCTAGTTTTGGTCCATAAATGACGACTTGCTTGATTTGTTTTATGAACTCATATTTGAAGACAAATCATTCGTTGAGCTTGGCCAGAAACCTCATCAAATGGAGCCAGTAGATCCCTCTCAACCGTCAACAGTTGCAGTAATTGATGATGTGAAAAGTATGCTTTCAGAAACAAATAGGATGAGGCATGAGGTTGATCATGATGATAATCGAGACTCAAAAAGACAGTAAGTGAATCTACTAGCTACTTCAAATTTTTTGTGTACTGGGAGATATGCTGGCTAATCTTTTCAAACTGACAAAAATTCAAAATTACTAAACAGGAAAAAAGAGAAGTGTACTGTTGATGCTGCTCCAGTGGATAAGCCAAGTGGTGAACCACGTCTTGTTGTTCAGACTTTGAGTGAGGTTGATATTGTAAATGATGGGTACCGCTGGCGCAAATACGGGCAGAAATTTGTGAAAGGCAATCCAAACCCGAGGTATTCGCCAATTTTGTTGTTCATATACTATTACAGACTATTTAAATTAGGTCCATATCTGCATTACATTTTTGCTCATTGCTTATGGATTACTGGAAATATAAGTTCTCATCAGTCTAGTTTCACTAATCATGCTATAGGTTGTCTTGAAAGCTTTTGGGCGTGCTGATTGCACCGATTGATTATGGAAATTTACATCTGATCTTTCTGTATTTTAAGCGTGGGAAAGGGAAAAGAAAATTTTTCATCGTGCTTTTTACATCTACTTGGTGTCATCAGACTCCTATTAATCAATTCAACTCGAGTGTCTAATTTGTCTTGGGGACTGGTGGTGCAATCTGGAATCTCTATAATAATACAATCAGAAAGCTGGAAGTTCAGAGTCTTTTAACCCGACCTACTGCCATTTTCTCGTGCTGTACAAGCCTATCTCAATAACACAATATTTTCCTCTGTTGCAATTTTTTCATACATAATGAGTAACTTATCATGTTATGTAGGAGTTACTATAGATGCTCGAATCCAGGATGCCCAGTTAAAAAACATGTAGAGAGGGCGTCCCACGATCAAAAACTGGTTATAACCACATATGAGGGACAACATGACCATGATATGCCTCCTTCAAGGACTGTTACTCATAACACGGCCGGATCAAATGTTCATACGACAGCTCATAATGGCGAGGCAGGCACGAAATCAGAGGAAAGTAATGCTGTTTCCCTTGATGTCGTCGTTGATGCCCGTTCAAGTCCTGAATTTAAACCAAATGAACAACTAGATGGTGAGTCAAGAACTGAATCAGGAGTAAGTAGTGTTGTTGGCTTCGAAATGGTTGTCCATTCAAATGACCAAGTGAAAGGCAAGCTGAGTGCCGAGTCAAGAACTAAATCAGAAGGAAGTGATACTGTTTGCCTTGATATGGTTGGTTGTTCATGAGACTCGGGCTTGAGGAGACTAATATAATAAAACTCCGACAAACACCAAGTGCAGCTCCTGTCCGAAGCTGGTTCTGATTGCAGCAAGTTACATATGCCCTTACGAATGGTGTTTCTTGACATGGATCAGCACAGGCATGTGGGTAGTAGGGGTTTTCGTTTTTATTTTCCCCTTTTCTTCTTCTTGGGAATTTGTAATGCCAATAATTGGCAAGAAAATATTGGATGAGCATCATCACGTTTGTAACAAATTATTTCTTTGGGTCAAATAATACCAAATGTAGATTTTCTCCGAGTATCAAATACATGAATATGGTAGTTACTTTAGCTATTCTTGTCAACAGCATGGATACTATTTTTTTTCGTTTCCTCTACCATCCTGCTGTATGATGCCCTGCTGTGTGTCATTCATTAATTTTTATCAGACCGAGCAACATCTATGGTGTTAATGCTTTTGTTTTCTATTTTCTGTTCTCAAAATAAATATATAATAAACAACTCAAAACACAAACCACATTTTATAAATTTGTTTTTTTTTTTTTTTGTAGGAATATTTTGAAAGAAACATGAGTATAATTTTGTCAAGGTAAGAGCTGGCTTATTATTTATTATTTATTTTTTAAATATATGTGGAGCATAAGTGGTTGCATCCTCCCGTTGCTATCTAGTTGGTGGCTGCACAACCATCTTGATATGATTAGGCTTGCCATGTAGCTATTCCAGTCCTGGTCAGAATTGTTGTGCGGCCACCCTTTTTCTCTATTGCCAGATGGTCACTCTTTATTTTCGTTTCTTTTTAAATTTTGTTTAATAAGTAAAACTCTACATCTGTTTAAATTTTTTATCATTAAAAATAAAACTCTTTTATATATATATATTTTATGTCACATCAAAATACTTTAAAACATGCTGCATCGCCGCATCCATGATGCCATCTAGGGGCTTAAAAAATGCACGAAATGGCCGGCTTTGTTGTTGTCCATTAAAAACATTTGTATAATGGAGCATACAGATTTCATGATTCCATCCCAACAAACCGGTTAACCATCAATACTCAGTCTAGGGCTTTGCATATTATCGAAAACTTGACTTCCAACCCACCCCATACCTGGTTCCAACCCGTTTGGATCAGCTTCTAACAAAAGAAAGGTTAAAAGTCGGAAGCCTTTTCAACTTTTAACAACAGTTGTGTCGAAAGTCAGAAGCCTAATTGGTTTTTTCGACAATTTTCGATATATATTGAAAATATAATTATAAAAATAGCGTTTTGATAATTATAGTTCTTAAGCAGTTTTTTCTTGAATAAAAAACAGCATCATTTTGAAATATATCTTCATTGACCTTCATCGAAAACCAAAAGATCTTCATGGAACAAAGAACTTTTGTCTTTGAAGACGAAGATCTATTCCGATAATTCCGGCCGACTTTTCGCAGTTGGCATCAGCTCGGAAATTATCTTAATTTGATGTGTCAATGCTTCCAACTCCAATGGAGGTGGAAGTCAGAAGAGGCATTTCCAACTCCGTCGGAGTGGGTGCCCGCCCCTAACCATTTCCTCGTACTATGTTGAGGGAGCTGAATCAATTAAAGCCAACCTTCCTTGATGTGTAGGTCATGTACCTAATCTACGCTGACCTTTTAGGTAGGATAGCTGAGACAGCAGATAACGCATATTCCAAAACCAATATCCAACTTTCTTAGAAAATAAACATTGATGTCAAATCACTCAAAATTACATCCATGATGAAACTCTGCAATTTCAACAGCAATCAGTTTCATCCTCAGCCTGCCAAACAAGAAAGGTCAGGGCATTAAAATGGTCTCAATGAAAATGGCCAACGATGAAACGGCACACATCCTAAGGCACCTAATTTATAAGCTGTTTGCAGCTAAGTAAAAATGGACCAAAACTACGTGTTCTACCTCGAAAGCTCTGGTCCTTTGGTGCCCAGTTTTCACTTCCTAAGAAAAGCATCAATTGGTGCCCACTTTTCACTTCCATGCACAAGCAGCAACCAAATATCTATTCATCCAGCCGAGATAAAGAGCTCCATCTTTTTCTTCAAGCCTATATTTGTCACAATAGTTCTCCAGCAGTGATTTAATGGTGCCATTCACCAAGGGGCTTAGAGGGTATGGAGTGAAGCCGGCCATTTTGAACCGCAACCTCCACTTACCAAGAAGCTCATGCCGTTCCACTCTCTCAGGCCCCTCGCAGGCTATTATGTTAACCACCTCCCTTGCCAAGCAGTGCTGCTCAACATTGATCCGCTCCTTACGGTTCCTTGGAAGGGTCACGTCAATCGACTCGAACATAGCTGTGTAGTAGTTCAGTGTTTCACGGAACCGTGGATAGAATGCAGCAGTATTCGTGTTAGACTCTTGCTCAACAAGGGTCACCACCTTTGGAGACACGCTTTTGACCAGCCTCAGTAGCCTGTCCCGATGATTCTGAGTGCTGACACTCTCATCAGCCATGTGGTGTAGCATGAAAGCGAAGTTCACGGCAAGAGCTTCCCCAGGTCGAATCCCAAGATTCTCTAGCTGGACAGCACAACCAGACATGGCTGCAGCATGGAACTCAAATGGCACCTTAAATCTCTTTGCAAGCTTAGACAGCCTCTCCCCCACAATATTTAGTCCTCCTCCACGAGCATAAGCCGACATGGAATCATCGATACCTGTTATGCGGATGTGGGGCGGCCCACCAGGCCTAGCTGCAAAAGCCTGGATCAAAGTGAACCATTGACTCCCCTGGGCAATTTGGAAATCAACAATGTGAACTCTGTTTTCATCCTTCATCGCTTCTGCAATGGCTCCATTTGCAGACATATAGCCAAATTTGAAGTAAGGGCAAACCTCAAATAGAATGTGCATGTAAGAGAGGAGTTCCTCGCTTGCTGGTTCTTTGCATCTCAATGCTTTGCAAATGGTACTCCCTGAGGAGGCCAGCCGCGCAACAAGCCCTTCCAACATGTATGCTCCCAACCTTTGAATTGGTTCACCAGTAACAGAGACCATTTGACGTAATTCAGCCATCAACCATTGTGCCACTAACAGATCATTCTCTGATACTGCTTTTGCACATAAGATGAGGATCTGCTTCAAGTCCCTACTAGAAATTGCCTCCATTATTTGTCTCCAGCTGTCTGTTTCCGGTGAGGTGTTGTTTGTGCCATTCTGAAAGGTGCTATCATAGCTGTCAAGACAGTTGGAATCGGGACCCAGCATTACCGTTTCCAGTTCTTTCAGCTTGTGCTTGAAGTCATTTCCTTCATCAGTTATGCAGGATCCACATATAGAAGAGCCATAGGTATTGTCAGGGGAATGGTGCTGGTCAGCAGGGTGTGACTGAGAATCTTGCTGTGACAGTGGGCTTCCATTGGGTGTGAAACTGAGAGTCGACGGGGAATTATAAACAGCATCACCATTTGCTGGGGATGACTCCAAAGTGCAACACCGTTCGTAGAATTTTCGAGCCAAGGAGTTGGTCCCTTCGCTGCTATCATTGTAGCATAGCTGCTGGTCAAATGTTCGAAACTGAGGCAAGCAGTAGGCCTCAACTTCTCGAATTGGTTGATAGTACAATCCGTTGGACATGCCCGAACTTCTTTGCCGCTGTGATGCTTGCATTGAAGAATAATTTACTCAGAGATTCTGCCAGGTCCCTCTATTATACTGGTCCAGGGAGTCTTTTCAGGGCAGGGCAGCAAAGTTGAAAGCCTCAGTTTTGTTCCATAACACAGCTGAATATCTGTATGACAATAACAGGCCTTGGTTACACCAATATCAGCAACTGAATAAATTTTGTCACAAATTTCTCAAATGACCTCTCTGGAGAAGATACATACTAACAGACTAAACATTATTTGCGGAGAGTAACAAAACATTTAATCATGAATAAAAATCACATTCACGCAATTCTGTGGCAGCAAATGCCATCGGCTATTAAACGGAAATTTCATATCCCTAGACTAAAGCGGCTGCTGAATTGTTCAGTAGGTACTCCTAGGGCATAAGCATATAATAATTATTGCCCAAAAAACCTTCAATAATATCTATTTAAGAAATTTTCATACAAAGTTTAGAAACTTGTATCTTACTTAGTGATCACAATTAAAAACAGTTTTATGCTTAAGTGGTCAACACTTGTATTACTCCAAATGCAAGTTGAAACTTTGTGCATTTTAATACTCTTAACACAATTACACACCCTTTCACATTCACCAAGTGCTATTACCAATTAATCAGTAGTTCATCTTTCTTTACCCCTATCACAAAAAATCAAAGACTTCCCAGTGTTCTAGATATATTCAAAATAAGAAATGAATACTCAAGTAGAAAAATAAACAATCACCTAACTGGTAAATTGCAAAAATTTCACAAACGATAAGAGTTCAATCGGTTATAATTACATGATTAAGAAAAGTATAGCATTAACTGGTTGAAATTTCAAAAAGTAACAGAAAATGGAAGTAAACTCGGTGTTCCCATTATGACAGAAACAACTAACAAGCTACAAGCTGAGGCTGAGCTACAGCACATATGAAGTCTTGAAAACTAATTGAGAAGTAAAAACTGGTAAAGGTTAGGCATTCTTAAATTCTCTTTTACCCCCTTACCATGGTATGTTGCTTCCTTTCTCACTCTGCATTAAAAGTTACACAATCTCCAACTAAATGCATCACAAGAGCAAAGTTCTTACAAAACAATTAGCAATTTTAAGGGTCATAATATTTGAAAAAAAGTATCTGGTAGAATTCCGTATACTCTTAAACATGTAGAATCAAACATTTCACCATACAAATCATCGGCCATCCTACCCTGACAAAGAGGCAGAGTGCTTAATTACTAGCCACAATAGCAATAGATTGGAATTAATTTCATTCACCTCCCACCCCCCCAGACACACAAATCCTACTTTACAAATGGAAAAAATGTACAATCAGCAAATAAGCCCAGTTCTAATAATCTCATTCCTTGAACTGGTCTTCAACTCTCTCTCTATCACCCATTCACACGCACACACAAACAGACACTGGCAATCCAGGTATGAGCCACTAAGAGAGGAAAAAAGGTTCGAACTTCAATCTTACATCATGAAAGAAATTCAAAAGAAAGAACAATAACCCAAAAACAAAAAAAACAAAAAAAATGCATCATACCTTTAAAAGATCCATCACCATCCATTTTCTTTCCTTTTTCTTATTTTCTTTGGTAATTGTCACCAACCCATTTTCAGCAATACTGAAACATCAATGATAAAGATTACTTGGACGGTTGAACCTCAAAATTTGCCCATAAAGAACAGATTTTTACATACCCATTAACATAAGATGAAGAAAGAAAACTCAAGGGGAGAGCAACATAGCAAATGAACTATAGTTTTCAATTATGGTCATAGTTTCAACATCATATCGGTTGTTGTCTAACCCACCTTACTTGAGGAATTTCCAAGGTCAGAATTCTACTCTCGGACCAGTCTTTCAGAGAGAGAGAAAACAGAGATAGCAGAGACCCCATTTAAAGAGAAACCACCTGTGAAATATACAAATAGTGGATTAGCAAAAAGCCCTGCGATTACCGTAAAAACTACATAACTACCACTTTTTTGTTCTGCAATATTGAAGTAAATCTTTGATGTATTTTATCAACACCCCAATAATATTGAGAATAATGTGAAAAAACTTGACTATTGAGAATAAATCCTAGTTACAATCAGCCATATCACAATAAAGATAAAATGAATTAATCATATTAATATTGAAAATAATATATTAACAAAGTAATTAGAAGAATGATTTTTAAATTCTTTTTTTTTTTTCATATAAAAATATATTATAATAATATTTTAAAATTAAAAAGTTTTCATTTTAATTTTTTTGCCTCAAGTCTCAATATGCATTGAGCCGCCCCTAATTAATACGGAAGTGAAAAATACCCTAACTATAATAAAAACGAGGTCAAATGGAACTTAGAGCTAACAACCACCACTACATTAACAATACTACATTAGTATTATTATTAAGTGTACATTAATTGTATTATTAATTGTACATTAATTGTTCTTTATGAATGAAATCTATATATTTCTTAAAAAAATAAATAAAGCAATAAAGTTTGCTCGCAAATTAGGACTAGGTTAGTTGAGTCTGAATAGAGAGGCCACTAAACTAGGAATTAAAGATTTTGTTTGGATACCACGGCATCTTAGTTTGAGAAGAAAGCGAATATAATTCTTCCTATTTCAAGTAGAATGAAGAAAAGTAATTTTATGATTAAAATTTTATTTTATATATTTAAATGTGTATATAATGCTATACAGTAAATATGTTGTCGTTTAATATAACAAAATAAAATATTAATCGTAAAAAAATTTATTTTCATTTCACTTGAAATGAAAAAAATTCTTAGTTGGTTTTAAGTGTAACCATCTCTGGCTACTATATAGCAATTAGCTCATAAATGATTCTTCTATGACTCTTTTATTGTGTTTGCATGCAAGTTGAATGCAGCCCAAAAAAAAGAAAGAAAGAGAATTTTGATTATGTTAAAAAAAAAGAGACCAAAATTATAAATTAATTTGAAGGACCCATATTCAACAGTTAAACTTTATTAATATCGTTGTTAAAAATTTGGTGGTCTATATTGAAAGTTCTTACTAGTGTTAATATTGTGCATCCACCACATAATAAGTTTGTTTGATAACACTTTATTTAAAAAAAAAAAAAAAAAAAAATTTTTTTTGACAGAAAAAATATAAAAAATAACTTAAACATAAAACAATTAAAATTACTTTACTTTTATGTCACATTATAAATATTTAAAAATAAATTCATTATCTAAAATGCATTACAAACGAACCTTTTTTTTTTTTTTTTTTTCAAAATCTTTGGAGGAGCCCCCCTCCCCTTAGTTCCACCCTTGATGCCAACCAATGTCGTTAAATTTAATTAAAACTAACCCAACTAAATTTAATAGCATGTTTAATGAAGTCATAGCTGGACCATAATCATTAATTTTAGTTGGGGTGGCCTTCTACGACCTAAAAAAATTTTGTTACAAACTCGTTAATAAAGAATTTATTACCCTAAGTTGTACATTTAGTATATTTGCCTATTTTGGGTCATTTGCTGTATGGACAATTTTTTTCCTTTTTTTCCAAATTAGGTTAGAAGAAATTTTTTTAATTTAGTCTATTAAACTGACATATATTTTAAAGCACATTATTCTCACATGTATTTTTAAAATATATGTAAGAATCACATATTTAAAAAATATATATCATTTTAATATATTATTCTATTAAAAATACATGTAAAAATCACATAATTTAAAAATATATATATGACATATAGGAAAATAATAGAAGCAATAACATCATTTATTCTAAAGAAACCAAACAAAACTGAATAACTTTATTGATTCAATATTTTATTATCCAAATAAAAGGGTTTTTTTTTTTTTTTTCTCGTTACATTCAGCACTCATTTATAATAATAGTAAATGCAAAGCTTTAAAAAGAAAGAAACTCATTGTTAGAATTAATCTAAACATGACATTTTCTCAACTATAGAAAGTCTAACTAATGATAGCAACCTAAAGATGAGAAAATTTCCAAAGTTGAAAAACTAGGGGAAATAAGAAAAGTCAATGCTAACAAAGAAACTAAAGTCATTATCTCTAATCAAAAGAAGAAAATAAATCATTCTAGAATTTGCATGAAATTTAGATGGAAAGTCTAATGGGAATTGAGTTAGGATTTTAGTTCGTTGGGCGAATCATTCTATAATTCTACTATCGAAGACCAAATAAAAATCTACTCAAGCAACACTGTTGGATTGTCACGGTCACACTTTTGTTCGAACAAGAATGCGTCCAATTGATTTAACAAGATTCTTAGGACGTCTCAATCACACTCAAGTTTGGACGAGAATACAATTAGTCATCTCATTCTCAGGCCAAACTCCGGAGAGACTAGTTCACATCCCGTCCAAACGGGATGTGAACAGGCTATTCCACCTCTTTGTCCAAGGGTTTTGGTCACAGTCTCATTCAAATATAATGCGATTGAGTAATCTGTTTTGCTTGGAATTGTGCTACATCAATTCTTGAAATCTTTCCTATATCAACATCGGTTTAATAGATTAAGGATTTGAAAGTTCTTATCAACTCAATTTGAATGAAAATTTTATCTTCATTTTTTTATGCTTTTTAGATTATACTTTTTTGTTTTTTTTGCAAAAGTGTTATTTTGGGACATAAACTAGGTTAATTTTCGAGTGGGGGTGCAGGTGGGCAATGAAAGAAGGGTAACATAGTAGTTGTGTTCGAAGATGGAGGTTATTTTTGGGTTGAAAATAAGATAGAGTCTAGTCTAGGTCCTCTGGAACCATGGCCCACACGGTTGATCAGAGAGAGAATCTTGAGGTTAAAGGAATCAAACTGACGTTGGAAGTAGTGCTTTCCACTTGAGCTAACATGCACCATCTGCAAATTGCCCTTTCAGTATCTGCAATATTTAAATTTGCCCTTTTGTAGTACCTTCTATATAATAATAATATTTATTATAGTGACGATTGTATGATTTTTGTTTTTGTGTAAAGTTTACAGACTTCTTTTTCGTTTTCAAGAGAAATGTATAAATTATTAATAAAAATAGGTATAAATATAAAAATATAGTACAAGCAAAAGGATGAAACATCCTCTTACAATATTGCATCCCCATGCAAAGTTAGGGATATTGGACTAGGTACATTTGCTTTAAATTAGAATGTTAATTTAAAATAAAATGAGCGGCTCAAAAACTATCATTTCATTATTAAAAAAATAAAATATAGATTTCATTGTCAACAGTAGTTTCACTTCTTTATCCATTACCACCCACTATCGAGCTTCTATCATATCATTTTTGTCGTTTCGTTGTGTAGGGTGACTGAATCACCCTTAATAATGAAAAACAAAATTGGCGTGGAAGAGAAGGAACGGGAAAAAAAAATATGATAGAGATCATTAGTCAAGTGAAAATTATTTGTTATTATTTATATGGTTTTTGAAGGTGAGAGTTTATTAATTAATAATGTAATGATCTCAACACAATCTAATAATGTATACTTCATATATAAAAATAGTAAAAGCATTTTTCTTCTATTTTCTTGCTTTTTCGAACTCTTAAACATGCCTTTAGCTACAAAGAAAGAGTATCGTTGAATCCATGTACATATATCCAAAATTCAACAACCCACCCACTTCCTCCTGAAATAAAATAATTTTTTTTTAAAAAAAGAAAAGAAAAGAAAAGAAAAACATATAAAGAAGAATATAACGTTGAGGGAGAAAAACCCAAAAAAGAAAAGCAAACAGTGTTGATGAATTGTAGACAATCCTCGTTGTTGGGACTTGGCATATATCCCATTTTCTAGTTTTGTCCCCTCACTTTATGCGCATGCTAATATAAAATATAATATATATAGTTTTGGATTTTGTGAGATCATAAGCTAAAATATCAAACCCTTTTTCTAGAAGAACCATAAATTATAAATTAAAGAAGGGTTATTTTTTTAAAAAAAAAAAAACTCAAAACATTGATTCTTAAAACTGACAAGCTAGCTACCTTGCTTTGGGATAATGATAATGATAATCCACTGATGTAATCTTGCAAGTGATCCTCCACCCTCGAAAATGTTTTTGGAATCAAATGAGCAAAAGATTTAAGAAAAGGGTATCTTGTTGTTTCTTGTCCCTCCAAAGTGAGTGTACCTCATGGCCCACACTTATCTTCTGCAAACACCCTTTATTTGTTGATTGCCAATTTGGAATTTTGTGTTTGTTCTTGTTTGTCATATGTGTGTGTGAGAGAGATAGAGATTACAGTCTTGCAATTGAAGTGAAAATGACCTTTAATGTTCGATTGTCAAGATAAGATATGACTATAAAATTATATAGATTAATTTTAATTTAATTAATTTAATTATTATCTTTAAATGTTACGTGTCGAATTAGAGTCATATCGAGATATAAATATAAAATTATATAGATTAATCATAATTTGTCAGACTCTTTAACCTTAACTCACTAATTTGGTATCAAATTCGCATCCGATTTACAAATCATATAAAAAATTGTGAGCCTTACATTCTAATGTCATCTAAAATGGTTCAAGTTTGCTTTATTCTTTGCATATGCATTACATTTGGCTAGATAATCGACTACCCGACAATGAGATCGAATATTAGTTTGTCACCACCAATGATTGCCTTTTAAAATCTTCCACCACAATGTTTTGTAAGGTACTTTTTCTATTTTCTAAGGCAACGAGGGAAAAGGGTTACAAGGAGGATTTTTATTTATTTATTTATTTATTTATTTTATGTACTTACCAAACATATATAGAAGGTTATATAAGGTACCAATGACATAAAAAATTCTAAAAGTTTATTAGACAATGTTTTAGGGCATCACACTCCAATGGTGTAATGTCTTTCAAAGAGTACTAAAAGTTTTTTAGATTCTTTCTTTAACCGTATTTGCCAGAATTATGACTTAGGTCAAATTTACTAAAATATCTCTCATCCTTTGGTTTGATTAGCTAAAACATTTTTTTTTTTCGAGTAACAAAATATTCATCAAATTCTCTAATTGTTCATTAAGCCTCTTATAGTTGTTACCATACAAGCTTTTCCTCTTTTGACTTTACTATGGTTTCTTAATTCTTACCATAAATGTTGGACTATAATGAGGATTGTTAGTTTCTTTAATTTATTGCATTGTCGTACTAGCATTCATGTAAATGCATTGAAAATGTCTCCAAGATGAAATAGGAAAGGAAGAAATAAACCACAAGTTTAACATGATAAATTCTTCACCCATTAATTTGCAAACTCAAAAAAGAAAAAAGAATAGGGCCAACCCAGATCAAGATCCCAAGTCATTTTTGTTCGAATCGTTAGTAATTTAGAAACAAAATGTGAGAAATTTCAGTGCAACTTTTAGATCGTCTTTCTCCATGGGCCAACGACCTTAACAGTTACTGTATGGTTGAATTGAGAGAGGGGCTCCCCTAATATGAGATGAGCATATTTACAAAATAGAGAAGTTATCAGAATGTTTCTGGTCGGAGTCGATAACACTATGATACTTAAGTTAGCATACTTATATAAAGTGAGAAAAATAAGCATGAGACTCTAAAGAGAATCTGGATTCTCCTAAGGGAGCGAATATAATAGAGAGGTGTGAGAAGGAGAACTCTCGTGGAGAGTTCATGAGAGAGGGAGGGCAAAAAAGAAGCGATCATCTAATGGTCCTCTCTTCCCTTTATAAAGAGAGCTTACATTTTGTTTATCTTGTATTTCAATTATACACGTGTAAAATGTATGGACCCATAATATGGGAGATTTTTTTATCGCAAACAGTTATATAGTTCTACCGAGATTCTCTTATATTTATTATCTTACACGTGTGGACCCATAATGTGGGAGGTTTTTTATCTCAAATAGTTATATGGATCTATCTAGATTCTCTTATATTTATTATCGGAGCCTAGTTAGCCAACCCTATTGTGCCCCCACACGCCCCAGACTACCCTCCTACAATGGGACCAACTTCATGTATAAATCTCACCAAGTTCTATGAAGGAAATGAGAGAGAGATAGAGAGAGAGCTAAAGTCATAATGAGAGCTTGACTTTGCATTCAAATTACCCTGTCATCACGCCGACCATGTTTAGGCTTTTGGAAGATTGACTGCATCAATTTTCGGCCTTGGCGTTTGCAGCCGCAGGCTTTTGTCCTTTTATCCCCCCCAAAGTGGAAGCCATGCATTGCAAACTTCCAAACGACTCCGACTCCGAGAACCCATTTTGCTTTGCATTTTCGGTCACATGTGGACCCTTCACCCTTGCTCGCAAATTATTGTGTCTATTTTTTGGAACTCATTATTGATTTCTTTGTTTCAATTTTTCGGCTTCTTAGTTGATTCATTAATAACGTGGCTAAAGGCAAGTTGAGACGTCCACGAGTTTAATACTAAGAAATAATGCATTTCAGGAATGCATGCTCTTTTTCTTAAACAAAGGAACCTACAATAAGAAGAAATAGACACGGGTCGTTGGGCGAGTCAACGGAAGAACACTTTGATGCTCAAATCAATAATCTTTTTGAGAAAAAATTTTGTAAACCTTAGAAAGTTGTTGTGTGGTGATAGAATGAATGGAAGAATTTTCGTATCTTCGATAGCTCTTATATAATCTTCATGTCATGTGCTCTTTTTCTTTGCATGGATTTTGTCAAGTGTCTCCCTTGTTATTGGACAGTGTTTTGATAGGATGTAGTGCTTGGTTACTAACCATGATGAATTACATCTCATGCTGTGTTTTACCCTTTTGTCGTGATACGGTTCTAACAACGCCATAGTGTCGAATTAAATGTTATTTGCTACTATTGCAAGGAAGTAAAGTAAGACGTTTGTACCGAAGTGTGGTGTTATGTGATATTTTGTAGAGAATAGAAGAAGTGAGTAAGGTGAGGTTGTTAGCTTTACCACGTTTTGCATGTCTTTTGTGTTGTTAAGGCAAACCGACATTGACATAATTAATTGGTGTTGGGTCGTTGGAGGGGCCTGATTGGGCTAGGGTCGCCTACCCGTTGGGTGGGTCTCGTTGGCTCTATCTCGGGCCTAAAGGTCCATTATTAAGAAAAACTATTTTAAGCTACACTACTACCAAACAATTAAATTTAACTGTAACGGACATCACAACTTAACACATGAGTCGTTATAACCATGCTTCTCTAATACATCTTTAATACGTTATTTCAGGCATAGCTTTTATCGTAGCATTGAACCCTTATTCAAATGGAGGTTTTAGAAAGGAGAGCTACGAGAAATGGTGATTAGAGGGGTCTTTGAAATAACGCTTTTTATCTAATTAGTATTTAGAAAATAAAAGGGCAAACCTAAGCTCCGATAGGCCTGTTAAGTTCCAATTAGATCCAACACCTATAACACATTTAAGTTACTGTCTAAAAATAATAGATTTATGGTGCGTTTAAAATTGCAATTTCATAAACAATAAGTGCAATTTTAAATCAAATCGTAAAAATTGAATTGTTTTGAAAACTGCATTTTAAAAAAATTACGATTTGAAAACGCAGATAATCGCAGATAAAGAGATATTTTTTTGAAAACGCAGAATTTTAAAGATCAAATTGCGATTTAACTAAAAGCATAACCGCGTTTTTAAAAATTAAGTTTTCAAATTACACTTTTTTAAATTGTAATTTTTATAATTGTACTTTTTAAAATTATAATTTCAAACTGACCCTTAATCATTTAATTAATATTTTAATAATAACATATTTTGTTACACTTTTTCAATTTTTTTTATTATATAATAAAAAAGAAAAATTAGCACCTTTAATGATAATCAACAAGGATACATTGAACTTGATGCTAAGGGCCCTTCTCAGCCTAAAGTCACTGCAGTACAATATCTGACAAATTGCCAAGTTGTAGTACAATACAAGGACATGTAACATGATTTCATCAGAAAAAATTCAAACAGTAATCATGATAGTATACATGCTTAGAACCTTCTTGGCCCTCTCATTTTCTTACTCTCTAGTCTTCAGGACATCCTTGAATTCAAATGTGTACAAGAATAAACAATTCAATTCTCTTTTGTCATCATTTATATAAAAAAAAATCGCCTACAATATTTGTCAGTCGTCTCAAGAACTCTTTGACAGAAATATATGTTTGATTCCACGCCAAACTCTATAATATTTTGACTTCAAATATGGAAGTCCTTGTTGGCTGTTGGGGTTATAAATAATTCTTCAAGAGACCGTGGAATAAAAATAATCGACAGGAAAATCATAAAGTTGACTGGTCATGCTGCAGAGTTGTGTTGTTTGAATCCTTTTTCAGAGGTTTGTGTTAAAATATTTTATATTTATTTTATTTTTTATTTAGTCTAAGTTTACTTGTTCTTCGTTCATAGACTATAAATAGAAACTATTCTAATACAGCTTAATATACTTTAATATGTAGTCAAAATGTAACACTAACGCTTTATCGGTTTCTTTCTTTGCTTTCCTCTTTTCTCTCTTTCGTATTATTTCCCGTCATATATTTCTATAGTTTGAATCAAGAAGAAAGTCTCTTTGCTTAGAAAAAATAAAAAAAGAAAAAGAAGAAGAAAGTCTCTTTCAATGAAAGTGGATTTACTCTTTCTGAGAAAGCCCATATAATTGGCATACCAACTCATCAACTCAAGCTCACCAAACCATTGGCATACAGGATTCTTTCCCACACCATTTTCACGCCATCTGGTGACTTTCATAACCGCTTTGTGAGCCCCGAATATCAAATAGAGGGTACAATAGGAAGTAGAAGAAGGTGAGATCAGCCACTTTGAAGACCATTATCGTGGAGTAACAAACAGTAAGCAATTGAGTACAAAAGACAACCTAAAATCAAGTAAATGAAACTTTTTGGTCTCCGCCTAAAATTCTATCATATTTCTATTTTGAGTCATTTTTTTAGATACATATTGACTTAAGCATCATAGTCATCTTTTGCCGGCCCACATGCACCAACATGTTCCATTGCTTACTTTTTCCCTCTTTTGCAGGTGCTTCCGATCGCTATTCCAGCACGAATAAAACTGCTCTCTCGGATTGATTTCTCGTTTAGTTCTTATTCATTGTATTTGTTGGGGACCATGCCCCCTCCTTTTGTAATATTTTTTTTTTAATTAATATTATCGTTATCTTGCTTAGGAAAAAAAGAAGAAAAGCATAAGGAAACAAGACTTAAAAGGGGTGTATTATGTAAGAAACACAATTGCGTAACAAAGGTAATATGAATTTGTTGATCATCTCAGCATCGTGAGTCTAAGAAGACTGACCAGTTTGCCGTGTCAACGTTTAAGTAGGGCTTTATGACCAATTTTGTCTTCGATCCATTAATTACGGATTAGAATTTTGAGCCTCATAAGCCTTTGTTGGCACACACACACGTTACAACACATGAGATTGTACATGAAGTGTTTCCTTGACATTGACTAATTTTTAGGGGGCAGACTGTCTTAATTTTTTTGTTGAGGGGCCAATTTTTTTTTTTTTTAAAAAAAACCTAAAATGTTTTTTTTTTTTTTTTTATCAAAATTTAAAGGTTTAAAAAACATTTTTTTAACATTCTGTTTTGGTAAAGGGGTCTAGAAGGCGGCCATGGTCCTCACCAGCCTCCCTCGAAGGCCGTCCTTGTCTTATACTCTCAAACCATTCTCATTTGTGCCGCTCATTGGTTGAACATTTAGTAGTTCTCAATGGAGAGCATATTGAATCATATCTATATTGTTAAAGTATTAATTAAAGGATTAAACTTGATATTTTCTATTAACTTAAATTTTTAGAATAAGCGGTAATTCAACATAATATCAGAATAGATGTTTTGAATTTGAATTATAACTCTACAATTTATCCTTATTTCAGTTAAATATGTGTTGTCCCTCACTTATTGAGAGAGATCGAGTGTTAAAATACTAATTAAATGATTAAATTCATTATTTCTTATCATAAGATCATAATACAGCAACACAACTCTATTAAAAAAACTCAGGATTATGAGTTTGAATCCAACTAAAATATATTAATCATTTACACTTTTGAAATCTTTTAATATTGAACCCAGTCCTCACGCGTGAATGCTCAACATTTATGTATAAGAATATTTGTGCACAAGGTAGTAATTTTCTACATTTCAAGTCACATCAACTCTCATCTATACTTTTGTTCTGCAAAATCAATGGAGGAGATGGATCTTGTGCATAAGATCTATAGAAATAGTAGTACCAGCTAACAACAAAAGTTCTCATTGTTATCATCACTTCACCTGAGTAGTGGTGGGTGCAAAAATTGGCTCCTCCCCAATCACCACCTTCTTTGGGTACCCAGTCCTTGTCTGCCAGCTGGGAGGCCACTAGTAACATAAAAAAAAAGTTAAAAAAACATGCAATAACAGAGATTTAATTAGTTTCAACCACACAGCTTTAATCTTTATTGAGTGGTCGTTGAAATTGTGGACAAATGTGAAGCTAGAAGTGGAAACCTGGCCACAGACAACATTAGTGTCTTAATCATGGGGCATGTCATCCGAGGTAATCACTAATCACAGACAGTGATGGAACTACAAGCCAAGCCAAGCCTCCCCCACCTACTTTTCCAATTGGAAGACTACCTACCTTTCTGCATGTGTACTAAACCTGCTCCCTCTTCTGCGCTTGATCTAATTATAAAAACCAGAGGAAGCCCAACCCAACAGCAGCTCCATAACTCAGAATAAATTTGAAGTTTCTAAACCCACGCATGTTATTTGCCTATTAATTCTAACCAAAAAAAAAATCATATGGTTAGAATGTTGAAGCAATTTTTCAGACGGTCGGACCGGCAACAGGGCTTCTATAAAATGAGAGAAAGAGTCACCAGAAATCGCTGGTCCTTGAGGACTGAGAGAGCCTCCGATGCTTAAGTCAGTAAGGTATTTGAGAGAGAAAACTTAATAGAAATAGATAGAATATGTTATTTGACTTTTGGGGATGCTTGCATGTTTAAAGAGAGGCTGTTTAATATGGTTCTTTGATGTTTGCCACATGCAAGTTGCCAACCCTATGATTATTTTTCTAATTGGCCTATGGTAAATTTTTTGTACCAACATAGAATATTAATTTAATGATGAAATTCAACTTTTTATTTTTTATTTTATTTTATTAGCTTAAAGATAATTAATAGTTTAATATGGTATTAGAACAAAAGTACTAAGTTTGAACATTGGCTCTACATTATACCTTCTTTTTAAGTTAAGGGAGAATTTGAATTTACATGTAAAGGTGAGTGTTAAATAGAAATTAAATGATGAAAATTGAGCATTTTCTATTGGCTAAAACTTTTTGGACCATAAG
Organism: Betula pendula; assembly: GCA_900184695.1. Taxonomy (NCBI): domain Eukaryota; kingdom Viridiplantae; phylum Streptophyta; class Magnoliopsida; order Fagales; family Betulaceae; genus Betula; species Betula pendula. Next base: position 374,398 of record FXXK01001041.1, read on the forward strand.
TTATTTAACACCTATTGTATCTTTTTTTTTTTCTTGGTATAATATGTAGCTGCAAAGATTCTCAGCGCACTCGAAAGAAAATGAAACAGCTATTAGTTTGATAGGTTAAATCAAGAAAACAAGATGACTTCATATAAAACATCTCAAAGCTTGGAATTCTATCCCTGATGAGAGGTTAAAGATGGAGAGATTGTTGCAACTTTGACATGGCAATTCGTGATTGATTCAACTAGAAAATGTCTTTTTATATGAGCAAAACAAATTGTCCTATAGATTGGCAATTGGAACCCTTCATCTCTAAAGTTCACCATCACTAGTTTTTGAATCTTATCTTTGCCGAGTCTAACTAAATGGACCGCCTTTATTGATCGAAGAAGACGCATTCCCATTTCGTCTCTCCCAATTGACGTAGTTAAAGCGACAAAAAAATGAATGAAAAGCTTGAGTTTTTAAATCACAAATCAACACACAAGTTGAACTCAAAAACTATCTTCTCCTTACAATTATGATACTCTTATAACAATCCCACAAGCTAAAAAATGCAAGAAACTAATTCTAGCACTAACCTAAAATGGACCAAATCGTGTAAAGATGGAAAATCATGAAAATTAAAGAAAGTCTAAATGTTAAAAAAGTGAACCAAATCAAGAAAGAACTCAAAAGAAACGGAATTGATTCATTGCTAAAATTAGAAGATCGCTCAAAGTATTACGCAACATACTCTATTACGGACAATTCTCTGATCCATAACATCGTAAGCACAAAAGCCCGCACAAACATACACAAGTACACATAATATAATGACAGACCCTCATGGAAAAGCACAGCTAAATTCATTCTCTCAATTCATTATTTTTGAGATAAAACAGAACCCCAAAAATGATTCATCCTCACTTGTGTAGGCTTTTGAGTTTGCTTCCATTAAAGAAAATCAATCTCATTGCAATACTACAAGGGCAAAGGAAGAAAAGAGAAAAAGGAAAATCTCAAATTGTACTTCTATTATTGGCATTTTAAACACTTTGAAAATCATTTGATATCAGGGAAGATACTGGTAGGTGCAGGAGTTATGACCTGCAGGAAAACATGTAAAAGAACAAATATTAAAGGAATAATCATTAAAAGAATTCTGATTAGAGTACAAATAATCTACGCATATTGATTATGATCGCTTTTATAACTGACATGATTCCTCCCCTTTAACCCGAAGAAACAAGCCTTCATTAATTTCATGTACTTAAATATTTCTTTTATAGCACTGTTAAAAAGTAAAATGTACAGCAAATATTATTTAGTAAATCCCTTTACATTCATTAAGTTTAATATTTTAATTGAAATGAGAATAAACTGTAAATTTTTAATTTAAATTGAAGATAAACTGTAAGATTAGGGTTTAAATTGATGACACCGTTATGATATCATGTCCAAATATCCTAAAAAGTTCAACCAATAAAAAATAATAAATTTTATCATTTAAATTAATATTCTACCTTGACAATTTGTTTTTTTCATGACCGAAAGGTGAATGAACAAATTCCTCCAGCAGCACAAAATTGAAAGTATTGTCTAAAAACGAAAGAAATCTGTACTTTAGACAGCCATTTGACTGTCACGTGCCTAGAGTATCTAGGCACCTGGGACACGACCCTTTCTTGACTCAACACCATGTGACTGACTATGCATGGACCACGGTAGAAACAGAAACAAAAGAAAGACTGCGTTTGTAATTGTGATTTCACATGTTAAAAAGTGCAAATTTAAATTAAATCATAAAAAGTATATTGTTTAGAAGTGTTTTTTTTTTTTAAATTGCGGTGCGAAAATATCAAGGAATGTGTATTTAAAAATGCACTATTTTAAGAGGTGAACTGAAATTTTAAAAGCTACAATGTGATTTATCAAATTTTTAAAAGTGTTTTCAAATCACTATTTTTTAATCGCGTTTTTTAAAATCGTAAACATAAATGGCCAAAGAAGGGCAATAGTTTTGAAGGATTTGAGTAGTGCTCACTTGGGTCAAGTTCTGTGATCAAGGCAGCACCTTTGAAGTAGCAAGATCCACCTTTGTGCTTGAATTTCTGAAAGTAGTTATTGAAGGCGTAGGAAGCATGGTCCCTCACAGTGTTTGGGAGATAGCAAGGTTGGTTCACCTGAATTTTGCTGCAATCAGCACCTCCTCTCCCACAAGTCCAATCCAAGGCCGCCTGCAACTCCTCATCTGGGGTCTGTTCATCGGCTATGCACCATTGCTCAAACTCCCCATCTAATACATGGACACATATTCACCAACAATATTAGTAGAGGTGGCATTTTCTTTGCCAAATTTCTGGTTTTTCTTTGCATTTACTTTGGTTGTACATTGCTGTAAGTAAGCAGGAAATGTATTGAAGACTAAGCTAGAACAAGCACGGGGATTCTCTCCATCTTAACATCAATATAAAGTTGGAACCTTAATTTGGCATGCCACATTGGCTAAGAAGATAATTCTTTTGGGGTTGCATGAAAGGTTTTTATTTTTTATTTTTTAAACCGGGGTATCCAGGGCTTCACTATAACTAGATCCCAAGACATTGTGCAAAGCACTCTCTCCACACGAGTCAAGTAAAGTTTGGACTTTCGCTCGTGGATGTGACTCTAAAAAATTGTTTGCACTCAAGGAGGGTCGAACTTTAGACTTGATGCTTCATGAGACACCAAGCCAAGTGAATTACGACCCGAGCCAACCCTTTGGGGTTACAAAAAAGATGTATAAGTATTTAACTGAAAACTCAAGTGGATATTGGTTAATTTACCTGATTTCTGTGGAATTATTGACAAAAAGAGCAGAGCAAAAAATATCATCAGTAGAACATTTGACATTGTTGTGGGGTTGTGCGCCTACGATACAGAGAGAGATAGAGGGGAGGCTTGGGGAGGGGAGTGACCTATCCTGAGAGAAGTTTCATAGCCACAAGCAATTACCTTTCATTTATAGATTTTAGAAAAATAATTGAAACAATTTGACTTCTTTGAAGTTTGTTAATATAGTATAAAGTAGGAATATTGTCAAGATAGCACATGTAGGACTCGATGGATAATGGGTTCCAGGTAAGCTATCAAATCCTAACAAAAAGAGGTTTATGGGCTTTCAAACTAAAAATTATATCTTATAGAATAGGAACAGGGCTACAAGAATTGTTTTTTACTCTCTGCATTGAGAAAATAATGTTGATGACCAAAGCTAAAGGTTCTGGTGGATAAAATATTAAATAGACAACTAGATAATTTCAAAGAAGTAGATCTTGCCTGCCAACAGAGTAATTTTTTTTATCAGCCACATACATGCTCTGAGAAAATGTTAACAGATGGTGGCTCACATTCTAAAGGAAAAAGTACTATCGGTCTCTCGCTTTTCTCTACATTCTATAAAAGAGTAATGTTATTCTTTATGCAGCGTGTTTTAAGTATTCTTTTTGTAAGTAGTCGACATTAAAACACACAACATCGGCCAGTATAAAATGACTGAAAAATAGCATACTCTTTTTATTAAATTGCATAATCTCGGCGGTGGGTAGAGGGGAATCACCTTAGCCAGATAGGGGTTTAGTGTGAAGCCTCATTCATACATAATGTACTGTCAAGATCTTGCACTTAATATACATTTTTACATCAACGCCTGTGCATTAAATATCAAAGTTTGAACAAGGGCTATCTATGCCATTTAGAATTCTTATGGAGAGAGATAAATTTTGATCAACAGGTTTTTTCTGAATCAAGTTAGCTAGTTATTATTTCACTATACCAAAAAAATATGTTACAATTCAGCGACTCATTTTCATACAAATTCTCTGAAGATGAAAGATAAGAGTATCCATCTCAACAGAGTTTGAAAAATGGATTATTGTAGCTTCATTACATTTTATCCTTACCCTACTTTTTTCTTTTTTCTAGTCTTATCCTTACCCTACTTCATTGGACAATGCGCGAAAAATGAGAAAATAAAAGAAAAAACATGGGGGCATTAGTTTACAAACAACAGGGGCTATATACAGAAAAATCTGCCGCAGGTCATATGGTCCTCGGAGGGTGATCAGGCAATGTGGAATGGATGATAAACTGGCAAGCACTTGATTGCTTTCCTCCAGTATTCCCATGTAGTTTGAACATGTTGTCTTGGTCACATGCCTAGATTCCTGGCAACAAACAAGAAGCCAGTGAACACCCATGAACATAACTTTCACAAGATACAGTCAAAATTTAAAAGACATGGAAACTAGTATCATATTCTATCTTATATGAAAACTCTATGTCAATGAGACTTCATTATTACTTGAAGAAAAAAGAAATGCATGGTTAAAATGCATCATGCAGTACATGACATGTAATATAAGACTGATTTGATCAAAGCTGATTACAATCAAACCTATAAGGTAAGTAGGAATAATTACCATATCTTATATTCTAACGGTAGCATGATGCCAGTGTGTATGCTCACATTCAAAACATCCATAATTCTGAAATCACCATGTCTGTGAAGCTGAGAAAATCCAGTTGGGATTAGCCTCACCGCCAGCTCATAGCAGTGAAGCTTGTCATTAGCTGGAGAGAACACTAATGCTATGGGGGTCAATCCTGCATGTAAGACAGATCAACCACTTGGCTAGACAGATCAACCACTTGACAAAAAACCAGTCATGTTAGCCTGACTCATCAACCAGACTCGAAGAAACGTGCCACTGCTGAATAAAGCTGCCCCTCTTCAAATGGTTTTGACACATAATCATCCATCCCACACTTCATGCACTCTTCGTTTGAAGAATGAATCACATCAGCGGTCATCGCTAATATTGGTGTGTGCCAATAAGCCACATTCCCAAACATTTCTCTTGATGCAACTTCCTCATTAGCCTCACTTTCTAAACTGCGGATTCGCCTTGTTGCTTCAAACCTGCATAATCGTAGACAGTGTAAGAATGTAATCGATGCACAGATTAAATGGGAAACCTGCCCTATGAGATGCTAAAAATAAAGGCACCCTAATTTATCACTTTGCTAACCTTTAGTAAACTTGATGATCATTTAGCATAAAATCCAACGAACCAAAAAAAAAAGTGAATGATAACAATAGATACTTGAGTTTTCCCAGCATGGTTGAACAAAAAATTTATGACAGTGACTAGTCAAGGTCACTCATTAATACCCTGCTCAACTGAAACATTTACTTAAGAAGAGTGCACTAGATCACTTTGCATTCAAAACTAAAATTGGAAATTAGGGACGAAAGAGGCAGATTGATTACCCATCCATTTCTGGCATCTGGAGATCCATAAAGCAAGCATCAAAGTTGTGGGGTGGCTTAAGCATCGCTAAAGCAGCCTTGCCACTCTCTACACAGGTCACAATTGCTCCATACTTCTTTAGAGCACCTTCTGCTACTCTTCTATTAACTGCATTGTCATCAACCACCAGAATTCGCTTTTCTCTTAGTAAACTTCCAAGAGTGGATGATTTTTTTCTGTTTACTTTCCTCCTTCCAAGGGCTTCTTGGAGGCAGGCACCTAAGACACCTAACCGAAGAGGCTTAATCAGTACATTATCTACAACGCCAGCAGATTTGAGCTCAGTGTGTTCATCTTGGCCAATGGAGGTAGCCAAGAGAAATATCTTTGGAAGGTTTATGGGGATCTCTGTCCTGCTGTTTTGCCCGTGATCTTTAAGAGAAAGATGGAATGAGAGACTGGTTTCTTTATCCCAAACGTCTTTGTCAATAAGGACCATCGAGAACTTTGCTGACACGCTGTGGAACAAACAATTAACAATATCTTAGCAAATTCAAGCATGAACTATACATTTACAATTCAATCTACCAATGATAAGCTCCTTTATATTTCTTGATTCTGTGAGAAGGGAGATGATAAACCATTCTTTTAACAGTCCTATATATGGCCTCTGACAAGAAAACTATTTGATGCAACTCTTAAACATCTTAACAAATAATCTTTGAAAGAACTCTCCATGAGTCCAGCTCACAAAATGAGAAAGTTCAAAAGAAAGCAGCCAATGCTACAAATAGCTAGCAAAGTAAAATCTACCTTGTGTCACAAGCACTTGATAGATAAGAACACGCCGATTTCAGACTGAAAGTTATGTCTGAAGATATCCCTAATCTCTGCAGATGATATCTTGTGACCTCAGCTCGGATGATTCTTTTATCAATTACCAATGCTCTCAATCCTCGGAGCTCTGAAAGAGCTGGCTCGTACTGTTGACACTTAGTATCTGGAGTAGTTACTTCTACTTTCCTGAAAAGTCCAGTAAATGAAAAAGTACTCCCAACGCCAGGTTCACTCACAAACCCTATCTCCCCACCCATGAGATCCACCAGACATTTGCAAATGCTCAATCCTATTCCAGTCCCACCATATGTTCGTGAAGTGGAACTGTCAGCCTGCATGAAAGGTGTGAAAATGCGGCTTTGTGCTTCTAGAGGTATTCCCACACCTGTATCCTCAACTGTTACAAGTAATTTGATCATTTCGGGTTCCTCCATTGAATTTCTGCAGCCTAGCTTTTTAAAATGTTCCCAGCTTTTCCATCTGTCAACTACACGAAACCCACTCAATGTATTATAAGTTTTGTCGGACATTTCGTGAACTGAACTCAAGCCTTGTCTCATCACTTCATCCATCATATCTGGTCCGCCATTAACTTCATCTGCCAGATGTACTGAGATTAATATATGTCCTGTGTCACGAGTGAACTGCAAACATGTAAAAAGTTAGTGAACGAAGATTATGCAACCAGTAGCATGTTCCTCAATGATGCATGATTCTATATAAGAGATGGTTCTTAAATGATCATCTGATTGGCATGCTAAGTAGAACAAATTTAATATGTGCAAGTTCATGGAGATCATAGTCCCATGTGACTGTAGGCAATCACATACATTATGTATGTCAAACGGAATAGTTTAGCCTCTTTTTTTTGGGGGGGGGGGGGGAGGGGGGTAAGACGACTAACCTTAATTGAATTTCCCACAAGATTCGTAATTATCTGCCTGAACCGTCCAGGGTCGCCAATGATGACTTCAGGTACTCGATTGGAGACATAAACCGCCAACTTCTCTCACACAAGGAACACCCAATCAAGTTTAGGTAAGAACTAATATCAACAAGAACAGCAAAAGAATAAAACAAAAGAGTAGAAAAGGAAATAACTTGATTTTACCTCCATCCTAATATCATAAGATTTGCCAGACAAAAGCGATGAAACATTATCAAGAACAGCACGCAGATCAAAAGGTACAGCTTCAAGCTCAAGCCTTCCTGATTCTATCTTAGCCCGATCAAGAACCTCATTTATCAGCGATATTAGGTCTTTCCCACTAGCATGAGCAGTCTCGGCATAATCCTGTTGGATTGCATCAAGTTCAGTGTCCATCAGCATTTGCAGCATGCCTGTAACATGTTGGAACGTATCTTGTAAGTTAATCTTGGGCGATTTGCATAATATACTTTGTAATTGAAAGATTTCCTATACCTAAAACACCATTCATTGGAGTCCTGATCTCATGGGAAACAGTCGCAAGAAACTGCAAAGGAGAGAAAACCACAGTGACAGGATTCACTCAAAGAAATATTATGTAAGAAATAAACTATTAGGGACAAAAAATGTAAAAAGAAAAGTGAAACTCATGATGTTATTAGTGAAAGCTCTGAATGCAGAACCCATTTCTGCTATGAGAAATATAGAGAATCCTCCTTCAGTAACCTGAATCTTTTATTCCCAATGACAAAAGAACTACCCAAAAATAAGACCAGAAATAATATGCACCTGAGATTTTGCCACATCTGCAGCTTCAGCACGGACTTTGAGTTCCATCATCTTCCGATAGTCATCTTCCACTTTTGCAATTCGACTTATGGCTGCGTAAAAGATATGTCCGACAAGCAAAGTAATAACTAGGAGTCCCACTGATGCATTTATTGCTGTCCATGGTAAAGGAGGTTTCTGCTTGAACCTGCCACAAGAGGAATACAATTAGAGTTGACTCAAAATATGTGACCCCGCACCTTGGGCTGATATATAGACATGATAACATGTGAGGGCTACCTGCAATGCATCTCATGCTTCCGCAGTGGATCCCCAAAATCAAGGTTGCTAGTGTGCAATAGGCCAGTATCAGTGACATCAGTACCATACATGTTGATGGGAGAAGATGCATCAGTTGTATCATAAACATTCACGACAATCATTTGCTTGCTAGCAAGTTGGTGCAGAAGCTTCTCCACCAGTGAGGGCACATCATAAGAAGCACCAAGATACCTTTTTTAAAAGACCCCCAGCATAAGAATCAGTTCCAGCTCATTGATACAATACGGTATACTTCACAACAGACTACAGTGTACATGAGTTTTTGGCAACAAGAAGTAAACAAAATTACTGGGTTATAAATTTACCCCACAGTAGCTTCAATGCGTTTCTCTGGCGTAGCATCTGGAGGGAGGTCAGTGTTGTAGACAGCAAATGTGAGTACAACACCAAGGTGATTAGATTTCAATAGCTTAAAAGGAGACGTAAGCACTCCCTTTCCGGTTGCCCTTGCTCGCAAGATGTTATCACGATCTTCCTATATTAAAAAAAAAAAACAAAAAAACAAATATTAATGCAATCAAATTGATGAGTGGAAAATTATAGGTGCTCTAGAAGAGGTGAGACTAAACATAAATATTTTCAAAGGATTTGTAGCCTTGATTCATACTGATACATTGAGATGAAAATCTCAAATGACTGATGTGCTTTAAAAGCACAAGGCTAAGTACAGTTCTGCAATCTTCGAACTGTATATTAGACCTGTAAAGCATGATTATGCATATGTAAATGGGTGCTTAACTTTGACTAATGACAGTCAAGCACAATGCCAAACAATAGAGCACAAATCCATACTCAGATTCACCCCCCAGTGACATCAATTAATTAAATTCCTCCAAACATTTTTATATCCAGAAGCCTTGTAAACGGTTTCGATCATCTAACCTGGTCATTGTCCCAGTCAATAAAACCAACCAGGATAAGTTACATTACACAGAAGCTTACAAGTAACCATGTGAGATCCATCAGCAGCTCTCTAATGCACCAATTACAAGGAGTCTTGGATTTTTTTCAGAGCTAAAATTATTATCATAAGTCTGGGTACATTGCTTGATTAAATGGAAAATAGTAAAATGAATTAGGAAACACCATTAGCTAAATGAAGCACACCTTGCCAGACATCATGTCAATAGAGACAATATGGGAGACAGTTTCTTGAGAAAATATCACAGGTGCATATTCATCTTGAATGGGTGCAGGATCCAAATTTTCTGGAATACATTCTTGGACTAGAGTCTGATCCTCTGTTTCCATTTTCTTGATCGTCCATCCATGCTGCCTCTCAAATTGCTCCCTCATTGAGTGAGGAACTTTCAAAGCATAAGCAACACCACTAGTAAGTGGTCTCTCAAAAGCTGTTCTCTCGGTATATTCACCAAAAGTTTTCTGTAATAAAAGAGAAAACTTCGTAGTTAATATCACAGTGACAGCAAATTAATTTGCAACATTGTAGTTCATCACTTGTTTCTCACATCAAAGCTAATTGCGTTCTTAAACAAACAAATTCAATACTTAACATAAAAAATTGTCCTTTCAGTATGGTTTTGCATGTCTATATGCCCATAATTGTATGAGGATACAAATACGCAGTAGCATGATTTGCCAATCTTGTATTAAGAACTTTACCTTATTATATAAGTACCTGCATGGCAGTTCAACACTACTATGCTTCAATACTTCCCCAAACCAAACCACCCCCCACCCCAAAAAAATAGGAACTTCATGAGTTTAGAGTGCTGTGGCATCACTCTTCTTCCTCATCTAACGTCCAAAGAACCCTTTCATTTCCCATTAGTGTTAAACACACCATTTGCTATATCGGATTCTTAGGTAACATTCAGGGAAAACTTCGTAAAGGAAGCTCTGAAATGTTAACATATAAAAAAAATCATCCAACCGCCATGCACAAGCTTATAGAGCATTGAAGATGATTGTTCACAGATACAGAGACTCCTAAATAAAATTAAAACTGAAGATTCAATATAGAAAGAAACTTTAAGGTAGAAGGGAAATTTACCTGATCAATTGCAGAAGGATGTTTTCCGTGGTGAAAGGTGGAAACTAGAATAGCCAAGGCGTGAACATGGTTCATGCTCACATTAAACTGATCCTGCAACATCCTGGCTCGCTCATCACACATGTTGGCTAGTGTTTCCTCCCTCCTCAAAATGATTTCTTGATTCATGTACCAAAACAACCAAATTGACATAGTAATTCCATTTAACACAAATAGCAGTAGGAACTTCTTCCTCCACTTTCCAGCACCTTTAGGAGGACTATGGGCAAGCTGTTGTTGCTTCTGCTGCTGCTGCTGTGCCACTGGCAGTTGATGAAGAAGCTTCTTCTTTTGGTTCCTCCAAAAATTTAAATGCAAGGGAGACATCTTACGGCTCACTATAACTACAACAAGGAGTAACCAACTTACTTTTAGAAAAGTATAGAAACTCCCACAATGCTCCTTTGCACAGTCTGCCAGTGCGCTTGATAGCAATATGTTCTGATTCAAGACAAATAAAGAAACAAATCAATTTTTTAAGCCAGCACTCATTAGATATACACTTTCAAATTGTCCAAACATTTAGTTCTCTCAATAATAAATCTAAATCAGTAAAGTGTTACAGGTATTGTGATATGATAAGAGAGTTTGTAATCAACTAATAATATAAAGCCCTTGTTCAAACTCTCATATAATGCACAGTGTTGATGCAAAAAATGCATGATCTTGACAGCATAACTCATAACTCATATTAGAAATGGAATGAATATGCCTTTACACCAACTCCTGGACTCGCTAATGGATGATCATCCCCCCACCCCCCCTCCTCCCTAACCCAAACTACTCAAAAGGAAAGAGAAGAAACACCAGGCGGCAAAGGAAATGAAAACGTTCATTTGTATAAAAGGTTTCAATATTCAAACCTAACATAGTGACGAGGAGAATGTAACCAGATTTGAGAATTTAATTGCAACCCCACAACCAAGAATGGAATACAATTGTTGCTATTTAATCATTTTTTTCATCATTTTCCACCTTTTACATCTTTTCACACAGAAAGGTAATTTTTCAGAGCATACATGTGGCTAATAAAAAATGTTAATCTGTTGGCATGCCAGATCTAATTCTCTGGAATTATCTAAACATGTCCATTTATTATTTTTTTCACCACCAAAATCAATACCTATTGCTTGTGTTACAGGCAGATGTGCACAGTTTGAGCAATCTTATGGAGAACAGTAATGGTATTCATTAAGGATATATACGGTACTCTCTTGTGCGTTCAGAAACCATGCATAAACTCTCTCTTTTTTTTTTTGGGGGGGGGGTTTGATTACTAACTTATATTTTTAAGTCAATAGGTAGAAAATTCTATGGCAAGATTTGAAAGCAACATGGTCATACCTTTCCACAAATCTGATGATTAGCTGAAATTGATGAAGTTCCAGATTGCGAACTAAATGGCATAGGGGTGTTGTCTAGCATTGACAGGTCAAACTTCCTGGGGATGAACTCATCTCGAACTGAGCATTGGTCCTTAGGTTCATCATTTTCTGCAATCCATCTATGCTGCTTGTGAAACTCCTGCATATCTGAACATGGTAACCTCAGAGCACAGGCAATGCTATTGCTTAACGGCATTTTGGGTCCTAGATTTTTGGAACACTGGAGGGATGTTATCTGCAATACATTAAATAGTGAGAGGAGCTGAAAAACATAACAAATAAAATATAACAATAACATGCACCCTTTACATCTAATGTTTATCTTGAGAGTGGTCTCAGGCACTTTTTGCACATAGGATTCTTTAAACTAGCATATCATTATCGGAAGGGAGAAATTACACAAGAAATTCAATTCCGCAGAGAGATCTATCATGATTAATGGTTAAAGAACTAAAGCCTCATAATGCATCTACCATATTCTGTAAAATCATACAGATATGTTGCTTAATACCCTTTGGTCCTCCTTTAGCCAACCTTGTTATCTTTATGTCTCTTCTATCTAGTCACAAAAATGTTTCACTCTCCTAATATAGTCTACTTATGTAAAAACACGGAAGCTATTACATGTTTTATACTTTCACCCCTTAATTTGCATAATTTCCTTAATGTTCATGATATGATTTCTATTAACATAGTTTTGAAGAAAATGGGAGGTGGCAGGGAGAATATTAACATTACTGATACAGAAGCATTGAGCACTGGGACAAATCAATTGGAGTCGACCCATGAAGCTTGGATAAGAATGAGCCAATCTCCTTAACATACTTGCTCTAATTCCATTTCAAGAGGAGTGAGATCGTTTTGCCCCTTAATTATTCAACTATATAAAAACCAATAATCATAAGTGAGAAATTGGTTACTGCATTATAATTCTATTTCAGCTTCATGCCTTCACTGCATCCCTAGCCTATCACTCATTTCTGACCATTTTTCACTGCAATTTAAAATGTTTTTCTTTTCTTTTCTTTTTTTTTTTCCTTATCAGTACTTCAATTTTCTATACAAAGCCCAATCAAAATCTAATTAACTCAGAGATCATATGTTGACTGCAAACAAGGTTCTAGAAAGAGAAAATTGTATCTAAACCAAAGCACGAAAAATTTCAAGCTACAATGAAACAATTAAGACCAGAACAGGAAGAGTCCAGAGGCATTAAAGAGGGAATTTGAAGACCTATTAACACAGTACCTGATCCGATTCAGAGAATAAGGAAGCCAACGCGTGAAGCTGGCTGTTGCTGACATTGAAATGCTGTAGCAAGATTTGAGCTTTTCCATCACAAGAGTCTGGAGTCATATCCTTCCCCGTCAAAGTCCCAGCATTCAAACTTGAGAAAACCCAAATGCTTCCCAGAGTAATAACAACTATAAGCCAGAGAAACAGAAGCTTTCTTCTCCATTTTCTGACAGAATTAGGCCCATGCAACTGTTCCTTTGTCTTCTTCAACTTGGAACAGGCGGGTAATCTTCCATTAAACCCAGAGAGCTTGCAATCCAGAGACATTTTAACCATAACCCACCTATGTATCCCCACCAAGAGCCTTGAAAGCTTAAGAAAACCCCCAGTACCGGAAGAACAAGTCATCAAAATCAGACCACTTAAAGAAACCCACAGTGACAAGTCCACAAGAAGGTAAAGTGCCGAAAAAATCCGCCAAACTCTTCACAAAACCCACCTCACCAAGCTCATCAAGACCAATGCTTTATGGCAAACCCGCGAAGCAGGCACAAGAACAAGGAGAAATTGCAAGAAACCCAGCTCCATTTCTCCACCATGCCAAGAAAACAAATTGGTATTGGTCCAACCTCTTCATATCTCTCCTCTACTTTTCTAGTTAATGATCTCGTACCAAGTTTTTCTCAGCAGTAGCTGTGAAAAGCCCTTTAGAAGGACAGCTTGAAGTAATAATCATGTCAAACAACAAGCTGAACGAAACCCAGTTGTCATTTTGGCAACCTGTGAGGGAATCATCAATGAGATAAGAGAAAAAATTGGCCTTTTTCTATAACTGGTTCTTTCTGCCCCCCACAGGACTGTATAGACTGAAAGAAGCATCAAGAGTGAAACATTTTCAAAGCAAACCCATGATCAAGAAAATTTGGATTAAACCCAACCCAAGTGGAATCAATGATCAGACTGAGATGGAAAGTGGCCCCCCCTTCTTTTTCTTCTTTAACCCAACACAGTTCTCTCTCTCTCTCTGTTCAGTTTGGTGTCCAGCACTTGATATTGAGGTTGGATACATGATTATCTCATCATGTGGTGGGGAAGGTCAAGCAAAAGCAAACAAAGCCCAACTTCTCTCACACCAAAACTTAAATAAATAAATGAATTAACAATTTTGAAACTTGCCATTTCTTATTATAATTTGTTTATTTATATTTGCTTCGCTTTTGTTGTTCTTTTGCTTTTGCTGAGAGTTGAAAGAGACTGCACCATTCAGTGATTAAAGAAGGGCACTTGTTTTCTGCTACGCTGCAGAAATACGGATTTGGAAGTGAGAGAGAGAACAAGAATTTAAAAAGAGAGAGAAAGTTGTCTCCAACGCTCTTCACCACCTGTAACATAGAACTATTAGCCGTGCACAAGACGGTATTTTCTATTTTTTCTCTCTATTTATAAGTAAAAGTCTTTTTTAAAAAAAAAAAGAAAAAGAAAGTAAAACTCTTTAATTATGGGAGATTTTTTTGTGCAAAAATAAACAGTAAAATTCATAAAATTTGGGGAGAATTTCAGCTTCATGGTGGATTTGGTTTAAGCACTTTTTTTTTTCAACGGTCTAAATTTAATGTTAAGTTTTTTATGAAAAAAAAATTAAATTAAATTAAATCTTGACCGTTAAAAAATTTACAAAAAAAAAAATTGATGTACTTTTTTTTTACCATACTTAAACCAAATCTTTAGATGGTATTTCACTTTCTTTTTTTTTTTTTTTTGAGGGGGGATTTAGTCTAAATCCTATGTTATATGGAGGATTGAAGTAATGTAGGGACTATTTGCATTTTGTAGGAGTGGACATTCACAATAGAATTTTATATATTCTTTCGAACTAAAACAAAATATAAGTTATGTCTATACATAAGAAAAAATAATTTAGGAATCATTTAATGCCTTTAAGTATAAAAATTAAAATTTAGATATTACCTGTTTTTTAAATAAGACATCATGAAAACATCCATTATATAAGCTTAAATATAAAGGATATAATTTATTTTTTTTATAAGCAAATAGAATGGATATTATTAATAGAGTAATGATACAAATTACCCTCCATAATATATGAATTTTCAATTACTAACAATAATATTCCTATAAATATCAAGGTCCATAAAATTCACTTGTCCAAAAGAAGTAAAAAAAAAAATTATTAATTTATGGTATTTGGATTTAAATGAATTTTAAATTAGAGACAGATTTAATATTTTTCTGCGAATTTTCCAATCAAATAATTGCAAAATATATATAATTTATTTCACTAACATGATGGAAACTTGACAAGTTCTCTTTTAAGGAGTACTGTTACGTGTACTCAAGCTTTTACTATAAATTTTTTAACAAATTGATATGGTATTTACTATGTTAACTATTAAAATATAAACTGTCATGTAACAATGCATATGACACTAACTGACGTAACCATTTGCCTAACACTTATTAGGTTAGCCACTATATAAACTGCCACGTAATAATTTGCCTAGTGTCTAAGTCTAAATAAATAGATAATTTCAATTATTTTTTTGAATTGTCATTTATTTTGTAATGTTTTTATAAAGTTTAAAACTTCTCAATTTAGTGTATAAATTTTGAGCAACGCATAAATCCTTGCAATTTTTTAAATTTTTTATTTCTAAAAAAATGAAGAGTATTTTAGAAATTTTGACACTCATTCATTAAGATTTAACGAAAAATTATAACAGAACGAGGAAATCAAAAAAAATTAAAAATTTGATATACTAAATTAAAAAGTTTTAAACTTTAAAAAGGACATTATAAAATAAATAAGGAAAAATTACATTTTACCCTAATGTTTGAGATGATTTTTAATTTAGCTCTCAAAGTTTAAAAATCTGCAATATTATATCTTAATGTTTGCTAAAAATTCAATTCAGCTATTTTTGTTAGCTAAAGCTGTCTTAATTGACTGAAATTCTGATTTTTACTATTAATTTTCTTTTTCTTTTTCTTTTTAATTAATTAATTAATTTTTATTTATTTATTTTTATAAAAAAAAACGAGTAAATAGTAAAAATCGAGTGAACATTAAACAATAATAATATAAAAAACGAGTGAACAGCAAAAATCTGAATTTTTGTCAATTGAGACGGCTTCAATTAACAGAATGATTGAATTGAATTTTTTATCAAACATTAGAGTATATTACAAATTTTTAAACATTAGGGACTAAAATAAAAATTTCCTCAAACATTGAAGGGATAAAGTTATTTCTTAAATAAATAACTAAACAATACAGAAAGATTATCGTACATGAATGCAGATCGTATTGTACAGAAAAAGAAAGGGCAAATATACTTGGGAATCGGGATAACCGATACTCATTCTGCCCACTTTGTTCTGGAAAACATATTTGTGATGTGGGGGGCATCAATGAAAATATATGTCGGCTTTATGCCTTGCCCACCAATTTAAAATAATGAAGAATGAGGATGCTCACTAAAAGACGCACTTAAACTAATCACTTAAACACATAACCAAGATTAGGTAATCTTCACCATCATCACAACATTTTTACTCTTAACATCAAATGCTTAAACAAACATGTGAAATCATTTTAGGGCTTTCACTTTATAATTTCCCAGCCATTTTTGTGTCTATTTACATTGATCAACATTTTTGTTAAAATAAAAAAATAAAATATATATAAGAGCAGCAAGCAGTTGAAATAGAAAGAGAGAAATAAAACACGACATGGTTATATGTTAGAGACCTACATATACTATTAGAAAGTATTTTGTAATGCTGCATCTTGATTTTATTAACTTGCCTTTACAATTGTTATTGCATGGTCTATTTATAGAAAAAATGTGTTAGGTGAGATAGGCTAAAAATAGGTAATTAAATCCTATAACTATGATTGAAAAAAAAAAAAATTTGAAAAATGCTTGTGATACTACAATTCTTACTATAAGTTTTATACAAATTGATATGTCAGTCCATAGTTAATAAAATTATTAAAGGTAGTGTATAGTTGATAAGTCAGGAACTAGTTAATTAAATTGACGAGTTAAATTTATTGCTCAATCATTTTACAAATTATTGATTACCATATTAATTTGTAAAAACTGTAGTTCGTCTTTTAAGACAAAAATTAAGACAAAATTGCACTATAATTCTATCGTTTTTTTTTTTTATTTTTGTTGGGGGTGTGTATTTGAATATATATACATATATAGTTATGGTTTGTCTTTCACTCGAGCTATACAAATCATCCATATGTATGATACTTTTATCTTACGTTACTAATGTGCCATTGCTAATCAAATCTTAAATCGACTGTTAAAAAAAATCAAGAGCTCATTGACAAAATTACACTATTAAGTGTCTTACATGATTTAACTTTTTAAGGGCGACGCTCGATTGTAACCCACTTCCATAGGATGGCATTGGAAGCTTTGTAGCTTTATATTCCCATCTTTTCTTTTCACTTCGAGTGATGGAGGGGAAGTAGGAAGCTTATGCTATGAATTCCCCTCATCGTATGGGCCATATTGAGCAACAACATTGCCTCAATCATTACTATATGCAGTTGGCATTAGACCCACTATGTCTATTATTCTCCCAAGGAAGATCTTTTTTGGGGGGGTGAATATGCAATAGTAATTATAATTTTTTTATCACTTGATTCGTTTCTTTTTCCTAGATAAGTAAAGTCATGAGTATTCTATTCTATAAAATTATGTAGGACAAATTGACAATGCACATAACATTACTATATCTTCCTTTTACAATATATATATATATTTCAAGGACACCCTCAAAGAAAGGATCTCTTAAATGGTTACTAGCAAAGTTCAATTATAGACCTCTCTTCTTATAAAATTTTTGATAAATCAAGAATTCTATTAAGACCTTAATAGAATTCTTGCAATATTATTGATTATTTACTATAAAATAAGTAAATTATAATTTATCTCCATAAATTATCACTCCATTTATATTTACACCTCTAAATTTTAACTCATTATAATTCACCCCTATGAATTGCCATTACGATCCAAGTTACATCCCATATCAGATTGAGCCGTTAAAATTGATAGAATATGTTACCCATGAGTTTCAGTCCTATATACACAATACATATATTATAAGATAAAATTACACTTTGTCTTTTAAATTACTACTTTATTTGTACTCACACCTCTAAACTTTGACTAGCTACAAACTTGTCTCATGCATGTTACATGTTTTTTATCCACATTTAACGGTCTAATCCGAATCGAGTGCAACTTAACAAAATAGTAGTTCGTTGGGATGAGTTATAATGAGTCAAATTTTATGAGTGTGATTGCAAACGATGTATTAATTTATGAGGCGAAGTGTAATTTACCTAAACAAAAATAACTAGCAAAAGCAGGCAGCAAATTTTTAACAAAAAAAATTATAAAAAAGAAAAGTTTTTTTAACAAAAAAAAAAAAAAACTGATTAAGTAAGAATATATTACAAATTAATTTCAACAGTCGAAAAAACAAAAAAAAAAACCAAAAAGTCAAAAATCGGACGGTGATATTGTGTAGTTTAGATAGTTTGAGTGGGGTGAGAGATTCTGGGGAATCGTGAGGGGATGGGCGTGGGGCCCAATGACAGCTGCATCTGACGAATCACGTTCCCCTACTTTGCTTTTTACTCTGCTTTTCTTGCAGCAGATATACTAATATAATAAGTCCCCAGTAAAAAGCCCGGGAGAGTACCACATTTCGACACGTCAGCGACGTCACGTGGGTCCCAACCCCGACCTTCTGTTCGGTTATATAATCCGTAACCGTATGGCTCCAAAGCAGGCCCGACAGGCAAACCCTTTTACAACGTGACAAAGGTTAACTGTACAGTCGCAAATTTTCTCAGGCTTCCCTGCTTTGCTGTGAAATTACTAAAATGTCTCTTCACAGATAGCCAAACTCACCAGAAAATCAGTTGCTTTTAGTTCAGTTCCAGTTTATTTATTTTTTAATTTTTTGTAAGTATTCCAGTTGAAATTTCGATTCATTCATATTGGGGTGCTATTTTTTTTTTTTGGTGCAATTTCAGTTAAAATTTAAATAGTTGAGATTGAAATAAGATGATTCATTAAGATTGAAACACGTGTTTTTTGTGCATGTATATTTTTGTGCAATTTTGATTAAAACTAAAACAATTGGAATTGAAACACGTACTTCTTATGTCATGTTATGGAACATATGTCCTAATTCTAACGGATATAATTTCAATACCAATTAAAATTGGACCTAAGCCAAGTCCATGCTTACATTGTTAAGTCTAGATTTGAATCTCTTATTTATTTATTTGTATGTTGATACAATATAATTTTTTGAGTTATGGATATAGAGTTTTTCCTTCTTGCCCTAATAATTTTTAAAAAAATTAGGATATTTTATTATGTATAGTTCTTTATATTGGAATTATTGTTTCTAAATTAAATTGCGATCTTATTGTATAAACGTTTATGACTTTTAACAAATTTTTTTTTTTTAATCATCTTAGTATTTGTATACTTTTTTGCATTATAGAAGTGATAAATATTGAAATAACAAAATCTCAGTCAAATTTTGAGAGAAATCTACAAGTTGAAATGTCCTAAAATTTTTAAAGAATTTTGTTCCGGTTCTGACCCATGTTATGACAGATGAAAATCATAGTTTGTAAGAGGAAACATATGTATTTGTATTGGTAATTTTGTAAGTGAAAGAAAAATTAGGGTGTATCTCTCGTAAGAACCGCAGTTCTTATCAACTAAAATCAGAGAAAACGAAAGTCGGTCCACAACCACTAGTATGGTAGTTTCATGGATATGTCTGTTCACACTTTTTCTGATATTGTCAATGGCCGTAATAGTCGGAGCATACGGTTTCGTAACAGTCTCTCATCACATATGGGAACAAAAACAAATCAAATGAGGCTTTGGATTGTTTCCTTGCTACACCTTACCTTGGTTACTTATGGTATCAAACATATATTTTTTATTGGCCAAATGATGTCAGTTTCTTAGCCTTCTGTTTGGTAGGGCTCTAAACAAGAGTTTAGAATGTGAAAGGAGAAAAAAAAATGGTGCACAAATATACTACTATTGTTGGTGAAGACAAATTTTAGGTCATAGAAGACATGCATGCGTTTTCTCTTTTATTATTTTATTGTATCATTTTTTTTTATTTTTTCCTTTGTTCCTGATCAGCTATTCTGTTACAGTTCGACCTAATCCTGTTGGTGCCAATTAAGCTAAGAGTTGTCCTTATTCTTACATTGTTCAAAATTTAATGTCCTTAGCACGGTGTTTGGTTGACCCGACATGACTTGTTTATGAAATGGTTATGCGGGTTATGTTGTATCACCCACTTATTTAAATTGGTCATATCAAGATTAAAAAATTTAATCTGTTTAATTAAATGTTTAATTAAATGAGTTGTGTTCATATTGATTCATATAGTCTTATACCTATCAAACCCAACATGCAAATCAGAATTATCAACCTTAACTAATTGAGTGACATGCAAGGACGAAACGAGAGGCCATGGCCTTTAGTTTTGAAATTTGTTATCATACCAAAAGCCAGGCTCTCTGACTCTCTACATGCATGGACATGCACTTTTTAATGTACACTAGTTAGGATTTGTTAGACCGTTGCTTTCAAATGGACAATTGAACACCTTAACTCTTTTTCACACATTCATATAAATAGTAGTAACGACCTACAAGTGGTAAAAATGTCAATTGAAACTTCCCCACTTGGTACCCAATGAAAAGGAAAGGACGAGACATATATGGGAAGACCCCCAACAAGTCTTCCTTTTTCTTGCTTAGAACTTGGAAGGTAGTGTAAAAGGGGATATGGAAAGGAGTACATATGAGCATGCATGCACCACTATTGAAGCAATGCCAATGGCAATTGGAAAGTGCCTTTCATTACCTTTGCCAAAATGAAGTCAACCAAAGATAAGAGACCTTAAACATGAATCTCCCACTTTTTCTTTGGAGGCGAAGAAAAGGAAACAGTCAAACTAGGAATAAAATTTAGATCTTCAACAATTTTTCTGTTTTGATTGCTAGCAATTCAGGCTGTAAATATAAAAGAGCTTTTATGCGGCCCACATGTACGAACAAGTCTCGAACAGTCCACCCCTTGTTCGGATATGCGAGTCTGATATAGGTTTAGCCGAATTTTGAGAGATGACGACCTTTGATTGTGAAATTTTTTTCTTAATATAGTAAAATTGGCTTTATCAAAATTAGGTTTGGCCTCACATTGATGCTTTGACCACTCCAGCATGTTTCCAAATTAAGCATGAAAGATATGAACAAATATTTTTAGTTGGTATGTACATATCATAATATAAATTATGATAAACTTGGATTTATATAATTTGTTTAAGATAAAAACAATTAGAGATACTTTGAATCGATCAGGCTTCCCTTTTCTTTCTTCCAAATGCACTGTAGGTGTTTGTGTGACATGTGATGACTAAGGTGGTGGGGGTAAAGAGGGGGGAAAGATTCTCCACACTCTCCCATGTACTAATCATGATTAATAGTTCATAATTGAGTTAGCTTTTTTTAAGTTTTTCAATCTTTTAAGTTAGAAGATGTCTTAGAGCACTAAAAACAGTATCCACTTTGAGATTAATTTATCAAAATTATAAATCATGTCATGCCCTTGCTTTTAGAGAGTTTAATTCACAAATCACAAGTCACAAGTCAGAGCATATTTTGCAAAGATATCTTATCTCTTGGGAAGGTTTGGGAATTTTCGTGACCAACAGGGAATATTCTAGCTAGGATTCTTTCTTTTTTCTTTTTTTTCATCATTTTTTTTTTTTGTGTGTGATTATTCTAGCTAGGGTTCTTGTTCCTGCTTAAGGTTGCTTCGAGAAAAACATGTGAGTTGGTAACCCATGCTTATCAACCACACTGGCTGGATGACCTTTGACCGATATTAAGCATATCTCTAACAACATAATTAATTAAGACTTTCCATTAAAAAAATTGGCATCTTTAATCAAAGATCAACCGATCTTCTGAATTAGCTTAATTTATGCTTTCTTAATACGAAACATGTTCAATGTCTCTAAAATCAAATTATGAAACTTAATTATACGCATAATTTGGCCTTTTTTTTTTCCTCTACTTTTTTTGAATGCTTATTTGTATTAGGATAAAATTTTCCTTCAAATTGATCGCTTTGATGCCCGTAGCTTTAACCAACAAACCGCTCCAGCAAAACAATGTTGCACTCAAAGGGTGTAGTACTCTATTATTAGCAAAATATTATTCGTAGCTAAATTATGCGAAGAATAAAGTTTTCATCCAAATTGATTTGGAATAATTTTTCTAACCTAGTTTCTTAAATTGACATTTGTTTTAGAGCATGCCATTCTCACATACATTTTTAATAATGATTATGAGAATTACATGCTCTGTTAATTCTATTAAAAATACATGTAAAAATCACATATTCTAAAAAACATATGATAGTTTAATAGATTAGATTAAAATAATTTTCTTCAACCAAATTTAAAAGAAAACTTTGTTCTTCGCATAGTTTGGTTATCAATGTTAAAATCACAACTTATTACAAAAGTTTAAGCCGATAAGAAATAATAAGTTTAATTATTTAATTAATATGCTAACACCTCCTCATGTGTGAGCTCAAACTATCTATGGACAAGTGAGACCAAATACGTGAATTATTTAACTGAAATTGAGTGAATTCTGGAGTAAGGGTTCGATTGACTAGGTTCGAAATTCCTTATTAAGTGAGACCCAACACATAAAATATTTAATTAAAATGGATGTGAATGACAAAAACAAAGCTCGAAATCAAAACCTTTGTTTTAATGTCATGTTAAATCACCACTTATTTAAAAAATTTAAGCCAGTAAAAAATGATAAATGTAATAATTTAATTAATAATGTAAAAAAGAATAATATTTTGCTAGTAATAGAGTGCTACACCCTTTGAGTACAACATTGTTTTGCTGGAGTGGGTTTGGTGGTTCAAGCTAGGGCCATCTAGGCAGCCAGTTGTGAGAACAAAAATAAACTACATCCACCCTCTTTGAATAAATAAATAAATAAAATTACATCCTATTCTCTCTTGAATTATTGATAACTCTGTGCGAAAGTATGTTTATTATATTGATCCAGATGGCATGATGCAATGTGATTGAACTTGCGCATGAAGACAAATGGAAAAGAAAAAGGTAGGATTAAATTCCAAGTTAAATCACATGGACAACCTTTTTTTAAGAATTCTTTTAAACAACATAAAGGTTGCTCCAAAGATATGTTCAAAATTTTTGGCCAATTAGGTTGTGGCTTTTTCTTGTCGACCATTGTGCTTCCGATTTTGTAGAGGTCACATTTGTTGTTATGTGCCTATAGGTGCAACTTTGCTGTCTTTGACTAGGCAAGGAACGTTGAAGCTTAAACCGAAATAGGGCATAAAATAATAATCATATTTCAACTAATTTAATTATGGTAGTCAAATGTTAATTGGTTTATTCAAAGACAATGAACATTTAAATATTTGTGTAGTACCATACATGCATGATTTGTGTTGTGTTGAAACTAAGTGATAGAGATTAGGTACAATGAACTGCTTATATTGTATGTAATATAAGCAGTTTATGAGAGAGGGTTTCATAAGGTTTAATTGTTCAAACACGTGTTTGGATATCCCAAAGTTGTAAGGTTTATATCTGTCCAGATATATAGGCCCGATCAAATCAAACTGCCTGTATTATATGCAATTCGATCAACTCATTGCACCCTATTGAAATCCATCATGTAGAGGATGAATAAATTTAGGCTGCATAATTGATTTTCCAAGAATGAATATCCCAACTATTATGGATCGAGGGCTCTTGACTTATTCCTAAAGTTATGATGACCCAATTCACATTATTACTAGTCAATCATAGACATGCTAACAAATATTCCAAGCTTAATAATAAGCAACCTTTTATTGATAATTAATCTTGGAACAAGCTTCTTTCCTCTACACGAATTACTCACTTAGAACAATCATCTCATGCATTCCTTAAAATGCAATGCTTTTCTACTCCTTAAACTCATGATTTAATGTTTTGCTGAATTTTATTATTTTTCCTTCCCTTTCTTATACCACTGCTTCATTCCTTTAAACTATAACAAAGTAAAGATAAGTAGTACATTGATCTTTTGTTTTTTTGTTTTTTGTTTTAAGAAAAAACTACACTTAATACCCCTTCAACTATCATCTAATTTATAATATCTTTTACACTTTAAAAAGTTGCAATGTCCTACGAAACTACTTAGCCCTTTTACTTAGCTCCTTCCGTTAGGATTTTCTTTTAACTTGGACGAAAAATGCATCACATGACCCACACGTGACAAATTTCTACCCCATATGATATGTGCTCAAATACAATTTTGCCCTTAAATTATTATTTAAAGGGGAAAAAAAAATTCCTTGAGATCCATTGCCAAGCTAGTCATAGGTTTCTGGCCATGGAGACCCACAATGAGTCTCTAGTCATGAAACCATGGAGCCAATGGTATTTTTTATTTTAAATTTTTATATGATGTAGAGGTATTATTGTTATTTTGAGTCACGTGTAGAGTAAGTGACCTATTTTCTATTAGATTTAACAAAAAATCCTAACGGAATGACTAAGTGAAAGGACTATATAGTTTAGAGAGACATTACAACTTTTTAAAGCTTGGAAAACATTGCACATTGCAATTTAAAGTTTGAGGGGGAAACTGCAGTTTTTTTTTTTTAAGTGTCAACCATTGGCTAGTGCTTATTCTCCCAACAAAAATTGAAAGCCATTATAGATTTTTAACAATTGATTGACTACCACTAATTAACACAGTAATAAAAGTCATCTAGATCTTGGTCGTGCCACAAGGTAGGTAATCAACACCAACTGCTAGGTACTAAGCAGAAGCCGACAATCTAATTGAGGTAGACACCAAAGAATGTGGTTGTTCACCTAACGTTGCTACTTTGTGGGGGTTCACAACACTTGGGAGCAAGCCCTTGGTTTTGTATATGATTTCATGTAGTTAGAGCAATTTTTACCTTGTTCATGGGAATTTTTCCTTTCTTTTTTAGTACAATGTTCAAATTTGCATTAATTTAGAAGAAATAATGCTTTTGTTTAGTTTATCTGTTTTGTTGTTAAACTATATGGGTATTTAGTTTCATTTAGATTACTAAAGTTTTGTTAGGTCAGAATTTCTACAATTGAGTGCTCTAAATTATATCAATTTGAGCAGTCCCACATAAAGGGAATTGTAGGGCACACTTGCATGGGACAATTGGGCACCCTAAGCTACTCGAGGTAAGTAGGCTCTGCAACCCCCCTCTATGTGAGACTGCCCGAATTAATTGGAGGAGATTCTTGTTCGATTTTGTTGGGTTAGACTTCACGTGCATCTAACTACTTGCAAGTTGGGAAAATAGTACCTAGCAGTTTTCTAAGGTATTTTATCTGTTGCTAAACTATATCAATTGAAGTTAATTAAAAAAATACTTGATAAGGAATATAAATCGAATTTCAAATCTCCATGTCCCCTTCCCCTTGGGCCAAACTCTCTGATCCAAGAAAAGAAAAACATAAATCAAATGAAATCTAGAATGAGTTTGAAGGAGATCCTGTCCTTCAGTGTAGATGCAACACATGCCTTATCAACAAGTTATATGTGGTCAAAATGAGGGGTGGATCCTCAGACAAAAATTGTGTCCTTCACGATATGCAGATTTCGTAGTCAAATATGATCAAATAAGAAATACAGATATCAGAAATCTCCAGTCTTCTGCAAGTGATTCCAATGGTCCCGACCATTTTTGGATTTGCTGCAAGAAAAATCACAGGCTAGCCAAGAAGCAAGGAGTCAAAGATACCCCCCTATAGGACATATTTGACCTATCCACCAGAAATTAATGTAAACCTCCAGGCTCCAAGCACTAAAGTCCAACCCACTTTGAGGAAAAGATCAGTTCCCCACCATCCTAAAGATTTGAGTAAGAGTAATGCACCTATTTATCTAACATTGTAAAATAAGTTTTATAAATGACATATTTTAAGTGGCTGACATAAGAAGTTACTTAAAATACGTTATGTCAATCAGTGTAAAATAAATGTAATAAATAGGTGAGAAGAATTACATTATTATAAATAGGGACGGAGGCGGGGGGGCCGGTAGGGGCCTTGGCCCCCTCCCCCCCCCTAGCAAACAAAAAAAAAAAAATTTTAAGCTTAATTTTTATTTTTTACAAGCCAATTTTGTTTTTTTTTTAACCTTTTGGCCCATACCCAAATTTTTTTTTTGGCCCTACCTTATAGTTTTTTTTGGTTTTGGCCCATACCCATGGCTCCATCCCTTACTATAAAGACTTTCCAAGTGTCATTGATGATAATATTATGTAATCTTTTTCATCTTGTACCACCTTCCACATGATTTAGTGCTAATTTGCTAAAACTCTGCAGAAACCCCATTTCATTCCTTTCCTATTTGATCTATTGGTCTTGGGCCATGGCCTTGAACTGCCATTAAAGAGAAACGTATATAAATGATATAAAAGGAGAAAAAAGACAACTCATGCATAAACTACCTGAAATCACCCACAAAGCAAAAATATATGCAGAAAAACAGTCCATGCTGCGGAAAAACCAAAAAGCCTGGACTATTCCCCAAGCTATAAATACTACACCAGATACTTGCACCAGCAGCTTAAAAATAATACAAAAACTTGTATCGAATGGCTCTGGCTTTTCATCCTTCTGCTCTAAGTGCTCTTTGCATTTGGAGGATCAGGATCTCAGCCCATAAAACCATTCAACCAAATTGACCTGCATGCTGCTATGGTCCACATGAGAAATTATGCAGCCTTACCTCTAACGAATGGAAAAGGAGAGGAATAAAATGAGAATGAAGAAAGAGAAGTGTATGGAATTGTTATCCCCCTTAAGAAAGAATGCAATCTTACTATTGATTTGTTATCCCCATTAAAGACCTCAAATAGAATTTCTATGACATTGTAATACAAAATTAACGGATTAAAGGTGAAGAGTTTTGACTTTTTTAATTAAATGGGTTGAATTAAAATTGATTTATATAATTTTATACTCATGTTTCAACACGACTCACACTCAATACTGGGCACGCAAACGCGAATTGCCACTCCCAACTGCAAAGCACAGATATAACTCTCTTCATGCTGAACAATGAGGAATGCAGCTGCAGCAGCCTGGACAGTTCCAAGATTTCATTCCCAGCCATTCAGTCCCGTTGGCTCAACATCTATCATATCATCCAAATGGAACTCTGGTTCCTTCAACTCTGGCCAAACAAGATGATCAGCATAACAAACAGCAGAAGGTTGGGCCCCTTCGTGGACAATGCAAGAAAATGTCACACCAAAAGGTGCTTTAATAATCTCTTTGATTACATGCCATGGAATCAGTGGCTGCCATCATTGTCAACCTAAAGAATAGCCCTCCACCGAACTGACTATCAAAAATTCAGCTTTTAATCTCGTAAACATCAGTTACTTAACAGTAAATGCTCATGGACAACATCTTGGTCCACGTCATGATCTATAACCGGTTTAAGAAATTGTCATAATGAAACAAGTGAAATAATTAAGCAGCATATTGTGCTAAAGTCTGAAGTTCCTAACTCTCATAAGTATATCACATCCATAAATTAATTGACAGTCCGCAGACATATACAGCAGCACCACCCCCTTCATGCGGTCACCAAAGCACATCTACATAGATATACTAATAGAAGAATCAGCTTTCAATTCCAAATGGCTTTTACTAATATGTTCACCTTAGACAAGACAACAAAAAAAAAGGGTTAAAAGATTACATGAAACCAAACAGCAAGTCTTCCACAGTAGTTCAGCAACAAATTGATTTTCACAAATTATATGGTAAAGTTAATAACAATATTTCGATGAACAGTCCTCACGGATTTGTCCTGAAAGGGTGGCGTTCATTTGGCTGGCTGTCTGCCTTTGGTGGAACACTGTAAAGCAGATCCTGGATTTTGGAATAAATCAACATCTGTGAAGGGTCACCCCCACTACTGCTCTGTGATGCACGAGAACTCTCCTGCAACTTAATCTTCTCAAACAGATACTGCTTCTCAGCCTCAGCCTCATTCAACCGTTGTTTCAGGTAACTGCTAGCATACTCTTCCTCTGATTTGTCAGATTTGGCAAGAGCAATCCTCTGAAGCCTATCAGCCTCTCTTTTTGCCTCATTGGCCTTAAGTTGGAACATATCAGCTTCCGCCTGTTTAAGCCTGACAATCCTCTCCAGCTCTTCTACCTGCAGTTTCTTTTTTTGCCTTTCCAGCTTTATTTCAGATACCTCCCTTGCCTTGTCCTCAAGCTCACGGTCACAAGCCTCAAGAGCCATGCGGGCTTTCTT
Organism: Betula pendula; assembly: GCA_900184695.1. Classification (NCBI taxonomy): domain Eukaryota; kingdom Viridiplantae; phylum Streptophyta; class Magnoliopsida; order Fagales; family Betulaceae; genus Betula; species Betula pendula. The sequence continues at coordinate 402,685 of FXXK01001041.1, forward strand.
AAACATTCTCATCTTCTCATCAGCCACCATTTCCATCTTTCTTATGGCCTCGTGCACCACTTCAGCAATTCGACTGCATGCCTCCTGTGGGGCTATCAGCCGTCCACCTTCCCCATTTTCCAAACTCTTTGGAGAGTCCATCTCAAGCTCTTCATTAGGGACATACATATATCAGAATTAAAAGGGAAAAAACAGAAAAAAAAAAAAGATTCTAACCTTATGCAAACAATAGTTCCATTCACGAGAATAATTCTAAAATTTTTAGAATGCTTCACAGTATATGTACCTTGGAAAAACATTAAAATCATCCTGCAAGTTGTTGCTGACTCCGACACTCCACTCTTCATTTTTTCTTTGAGATCCTCGCACTTCCAAAAGAGCTTCCTCCCTCGGGGGTCGTCACTTCCATGAAAGATCCTACTAACAAAATCAAGTTCTCTCAGTAGAGCCTCCCGGTCCCAGGTTGGTGCACAGTGGTGGAAAACATCTTTAACCCAACCAAGCAGTTCGGATGTCCGATTGCAAGCCCGGCACCTGAAAACCATCTCAGATGGGCCTGCTCCACTCTTCACAGAAGGGCCCATACAAATGAGTCCATCACGAATAGCACAATCCGTATGAGTCCAATGAGAACACAAATCACACCCAATCCAGCGGCAGGTATTAACTTCAAAATCAAACTTGTTACAGATTACGCACATGCAAAGATTGCAGAAACCATTTCTGTTGGTGCATATGTCACAAGTACAATCATCAGCTGGGAGCTGGTTTTGGCATGCTATATTTCTGCATCTCTTGTAAACAAAGATCTCAATCAGCGAAGTCTGAGAGAGACTGATACTAGGATGCAAGAATGCCTGAATCCCAGTATTTATTGCAACAAGAATTTCAAGCTGTATTCTGTGAGCTCTAATCAACGTCTTAGCAGTTAAGTCAGTCCTACTCTGGATAAATTTCTGCAAAATCAAAAACTCTTCTCTTTGCTGCGAACCACCATTGCCACCATCAAGGATACCTCGGAGTCCATTCTTCAACTCTTCTAAAAACTCATCAGGTAAACGGTGCATCTTTTCAGATATTATATCAACTCTCTCTCTCGCTATCTCCCGAAGGGATATCTTATCTGCAATAGAAACACGGCGAATAACCGACTGTTCAGGACAATCATTCTCCCCTTTCCCATTCTCCATCATCTTCTTTGCCATAATAGCATCACCAGTAGGCCAAGTTTCTCGAGAACTAGCACTCTCAGTAGGGGATTCGCGAATTTGATCAGAATTCGATCTGGGTTCCTCAGGGGAGAGGCGGGCATCTGAAGAGACCAGAGACAGCGAAGTTTGTAGTCCTCCAGGCCGTGGCTGCTGACGTGGAGGTAGCATTTTGGACGAAGATTGTTGGTGGATGTTAGATCCAGATGATGTACCCATCAATCAATATCACCAATCCTGTAACCATTTGCACAAAAAAACATTTACTTATTATCATCAAGACCCACATCCCAAAATCTCTATAACTTCTTATTTCTTATCCTAAAGAGCACATTGACTAAGAAAAACAAGCAAATTTGTGAAAATAGAAATATCCAACAATTTACAGTAAAACAGAAAAGCCATATAGCATGCAAACCATCTGAAATGTTTCTCATCATCAAAGGGTAACCACCTGCTCAAAATACAAACACAGAGACACAAGTCCAAACACACGCACGAGTACACTGCACAAAAAGAAACAAAACACAAACATCTGAAATATTTCTCATTATCAAAGAGTAACAACCCACTCAAAATACACACACAAGGAGACACAAGTCCAAACACGCACACACAACTTTTCTTTCATAATAAAGAGGACAAATAATGGTTATCATTCCAAATATCATATACTGAGCAGATTAGACAAACTGTCAGTGACTAAAAATGGCCAAGAGAAACAGCATGTTTTCAAGCTTTCACTGTTTTTTCCCATATATCATATGGCTGCAGACAAATTAATTTATCCTGAACAATATTTTCAGTGTACTTTTCAGCTTCCAAACTTCACATACACACATATCTAAACCTTATAATGATGCTTTTATTGTACACAATATCCTTAATTCCATTTTAAAGAATAAAATTTTTTATTTTCTAACAAAAACATAAGAGTGAAAAAACAAACATACTGCTACAGATCACTGGCATAACAGACCAAAGCATCACAGCACAAATTCAAGCAATAAATATGTTTCACCCAAAAAGTATATTTTTCTCTTTTTTTTTTTTACATAGCAAATAGAAATCACAAAAAATAATTCAGCATACCAAGAAAATCAGCAGATCACAGCCAAAAAAGCCATGCTTCTATAGATCAGCTCAGAACAAGCTTTCCCCCTTGTTTGGTTACTGAGAAAACGCAGGAAAACCAAAATTAGAAACCCCCGAATCCCAAAGAGTTCCATATTCAAACAAGACAAAACACAAGAAAATTAAGCGGCGAAAAGAAGAAAACCCTCTCATTTCAGCGCAAACAACTACTTCCATTACTTCAAATTAAGAAAATAAAATAAAAAAGAGTCAAATTTTCTTTCGGTTTTCCTCCGTTTTCTCAGCGACCAAACACAAACGCACCAAAACAAAAAGCGAGAATTTAAAGACAGAGTACTCATACTCACCAGACGATAACGCGAAGCCTGCGATGAAGCTGATCAGCTCAAATCCACCGAACCGGAAGACTCGCAGAGAGATTTGGCGACTTCTACGTCGTTTTGTTTGCACAAAAGAACTGATTTTGTTCCCGTTTTGCCCTTGAGAACTTGGACGGGGATTTTCTACACAAGAAAGTCCACTAGTGGTCAATGATCGGATATTTGTGGAAATTTGGTAAATGACGCGGTTGTGGTTTTCAACGCTGGGAGTGACCGGCTCAGCCTGTCGCGAGCTGGGCTTGACTGGTTTAGCGGGTCTTTTTGTTTTATAATGCTAGGGTTTGCGTTTGCCTCGGGTCGCGCTTATCTGTCATGTTTAAGTTGCGTCCGAATTGTGATTTTGTAAATAATAAATGATTTGTAGTTAATTTTTATTCTAATTTTAAATCAAATTGAAAAAAAAAAATAGTTTGAAAATTGTGTTTTTTAAAAATTGTGATTTGAAAAAGTAGAAATGTGCGTTTTTAAATCCTAGGTAAGTGGTGTTTTTTTGAAAGTACAGAATTTTATAGGCTAAATTACGATTTTAAAGGCTAAATTGCGATTTGCCAAACACTTAACTATCTTTTTAAAAATCACGTTTTCAAATCACACATTTTAAAATCGTATACCTAAATGATCCCTTAGTACGGTTTTAGACTTCTAGTCATGGCTTCGTTTGCTATTCAATATAGTATTTGTTATTTTTTAAGGAAAAATTTGTTTCACCTTTTTATCAATTACATATACAATAATAATGGTTGACCTAGCCTTCGTTGGGCCGCTATAACGCATGTCTACTCGGGTACCCCCTTGGGCCCAAATATAGCAAAATCTTCTATTACCGAGGAGCCTTTCAATTTATCAAGAACACTGAAGCTAGAGGGTCAAGGAAAAGTTTTTTGGCCTAGTCCAAGGACCTATCATGTTTTAAGACCAGAATACACCTATTTTTCGATAAGACGCAATACAATTAATTCCCCCATTGTTAGGTCAGATAACATTTTTGCCATGCCATGAAACATTTCCCAATATTTGCTGTGGAAATCTTCCATCCCTTTAATAGCATTTGAGCAGAAAACTCCAAAACTCTATCAAAGAGAGGTTGACTGACGAACTTCTATAATGATGAAAATACTCTTCACTATGTACGCATTCATAATCATTAGACTCTGTTAATTTACTTTTTATCTTACCCTCACTAACTTAAGTATCAAAAGTGATTCTACCAAATATCCGGTAGACCTCTCTAACATTTTGTCATCTTTTTAGCTTCCTTATAATGCTTGGCATGTTATCACTATATCAACAAATAAAATCAATCTTTAAGGTTTATTTGATATCAAATCATATTGTCTTTTCATTTTTTATTTATGTTGATCTTCCTGACAAAATATCACGTCAGATTTAATAAATTTGTGACACATAGATATATTGTACAATTAGATTCATCGCGTCAAATGCATACTACAGTGAATTACCGCATCAATGACACATAAATAAGATACGTGTTACTTTTAAAAACTAATTTTTAGATTGTCTTGAATGAGATCACAACATAAATTAAAAATAATGATACTCTTGACATTCATTTCACATTAACTAACGTGACATATTTTATGACTTCTTATATTAGCCACAAAAAAAACAAAAGAAGCAAATTAACACATCTTAACCATAATGAAACGAATGTTTTAAATGGGTATGAAAAATATATTACTTTTACTCTTTACACTCACGCATTTTAAATAAATTCTCATGTTAACCACAAGAAAGAAAAAAAAAAATCACCTAAAATACATCACATCAAACGGTGTAAAAATGAGTGATGCTTAGCTTTACTCAAAAAAACAGTAACTTACCAGAAAAAGGAAAAACGTAAATAAAAAGTAGAGCTTTCAAATTGATAAGCCGGTCAAAAAATTGTTCTCGCTACATTCGATTCAATCTTACACCCAAAATTCTACTTTCATTATAAACTACGGCCTCTATGTGAGAAAGAGCTAAAAATATATATGTCGTATAGGATATCCTCATTTTTTACTACCAGCTTCAACAGGTTCAACTACCTCAGCTTCAACGGTCTCTGTGTTGTTGGAACTGGCTCCTGGATTATAAGTTTCAACAGGTGTTGACCATTTCCCAGAAAGAGCTATACCCATCATCTCATATATCTTCCCACCGAGTTGTGCTGGATTTTCAGGCTGCATAACCCAAGCAATTATGTTATATAACTAGAAGATAACAGAAATCATAATAAGAAGATCACCGGCTAATACTAAGAGTCCATTTAGCCCAGCAATTTTGTTGCTAAAAGTACAATTTTAAACAAAATCTCATAAGAAAAAAAGGTTTCCATTTTTTCCTCTCTGCGAGGCAAGTCAATGAGTCAATCATATCCCTAATATAAAGTCAAATGCACAAGCTCTCTTTGTCTATGAGAAAATTTCTTTTCTCCGAGTTTGGGCAAAAAACTGAGATGGTCAATTTTCCATAAAGTAAAAAAATAAAATGATACAAAAGCATGAATGAAAGAAAGGAGAATCCCTGGTTCTTGTATCCAGAGTCATAATAGTCTAGTGTTCTTATATTAGAAGCATCTTAGACAGGGCCTTTGACAGGGCGAGGTTGAAGACAGAAGCAAAAATTCCTCACAAGAATTATCATGAAATCGTTTAAGAGTACGTTTTTAAAAAATTACAGCTTAAAAATGTAGAAAAATCTGAATTTTTAAATAGCATGCATGGGAGTGCACTTTTAAAATGCACAATTTTAAAAGTCAAATTTCGATTTTATCAAATGTTTAACTGCGTTTCTAAAAATCGAATTTTCAAATTGCACGTTTTGAAATCCCTATTTTTTAAATCGCACATTTTGAAACAATGACCTAAGAATTGGCAATTAGAAGGGGCTGCATTCGTTTTGGGGCATATACTTGCCCCACTTTCAGTACCGGCACCTCCAACTTCGAGAGAAGCACATTCATGTGCTTCACCCACAAGGTAAGTTAAGCTTCAGGACTGTAGGTTTCCCATGGAAATCTGATTAAACTGAAGGAAATGGCTGTAGCTTCATAATCACCGAAGCAACCTTTGGAGCAGGAGAAATAGAGAAGGAAGGAAAACTCACAGTATAACCACTGGAAACCAAAGCTGTGTCATACAAAAGATCAATGGCTCTCAGAGCATCATCATCATTTGGGTTACTCCCATATGCAGCCTGCAAACCAGCGTTAAGATATTAATACTAGAAGTTACATTAGATGTCGCAAGATGCGTGTAACTGTGCATGCGTACGTGCATATCATATATATTTAAAGTAGCTGGGTTTTTATTCCACCGTACATTCAAGTTTCTGATAATTGGGTGTTCTGGATTGATCTCTAACACCCTTCTGCCTCTCATGAACTCCAAGCTAGAGGTATCCCCAACAGATTGTGCCTTCATTAGCCTGCCAAGGTATTCGATGAGACCCAGACCATCCTTCGTAATTTCAAAAACATTGTATTTAGCATCAACAATAAATGGAAATTTACCTCTCCATGTTGGCAGACCAACCGAACTTCCCAGATACCAAAACACAGGGAGATGAGCTCAGACGGTTTGAAATTTGAACGCTGGCAACTTTATCACCCAAACGTTTCTTCATCCAATCACAAGTTTGTCCAAACTCCTGCTTCATCTCCTTTTCTTTTTCCTCATTCTTATCACCTGCAAATATTTCAATTATATTCATTACTTTTTTTTAGCTCAAATTACATTCATTGAACTGACCTAACTGGAAGCCCAAGATTCTACCATTAAATGACAGAACAGTAGATTACAACGACAGCTCATACATGGTGGCAATAGACCATTCAATAAGGTCTGTTTTACTCACAAAAAAAAATAAAATATATATATATATAAGGTTTTATTCAAATCCATCCATCAATTTTCATTATTAACCATCCATGATGCTGGTGAACAAGATGGCTGATAAATCACGACAACTTTCTTCACTAAACCAACGTGCCATTGATCTAATTAAAATAAAGCACGCATGAGAGAAGCAAATGCATCCTCCCACACAATGATTAAATTCAAAAAGGGGTTCAGCAGACTAACCTAAATCCAAATCTTCCTTGCTAATATCCACAAAATTCTTCTCCTTGTATGACTTCAGGTTCTGGATGGCAATCTCATCAATAGGGTCCACTAAGAACAGGACCTAGCAACAGAATTAAGAAAAACATGCATAAGTACCAGATGAAAACTATAACATAACATAATTGGATTAACCCTAACTTATATGGGAGGCAAGCACATACTTCAAGACCCTTTTCAGTAAGTCTCTCCAGGAAGGGCGTGTTTTTAGCACTTGTCACACTGTCACTAGCAATGTAATAGATATCCTTCTGTTCAGGTTTCATGTTTTCAACATACTCGTCCAAGCTGATCAACTCATTCTCACTTTGGGAAGAGACAAATCGAAGCAATGGAGCAAGACGCTTGTGGTTTTCACGGTCATCGATGCAACCCAATTTCAAGTGTTTGCCAAAGTTCTCCCAGAACTTCTCATAATCCTACAACAAATTGCAGACATGTAAGTTCTGGAAACAATAGTGTAAAGATACAGTCTACAATTTGCAGAAGATGGGTAGGCAAAGTCTGATTTCCCATGTGGCTGTCATTGTTCTTACATAGACCACACAAACAGAGAGAGAGAAAGAGAGAGAGAAGAATGATATAGGGCATTACAGAAAGGAATATCAATTTAATTATAAGAATAATAGGACAGGAGGAAAATGTGAGGAAATAATTTCAAGGTTTATGTGTTCTCACTCAAAATTATACCCAAAATTACATCCGTCTACCTTGAAACTCATTTTGATGCAAAATAAAAAAAGGAAAAGCAATAAAGAAGAAGAAGAAGAACATACATCTCTGTTCTCACTCATGGATATACCCAGAATCATGTCAAAGGCCTTTCTAACCAAACGCTTCCTCATAATCCGTACCTTCAGCACAGCAAAGAAACAGAAATTAGCATGATATGAAAAAACTACAGTACAACCCCTCTACTAAAAAAATAGATGTTCCTTACAATTCGACTCTCTTGAAGAATTTCGCGGGAGACATTGAGTGGAAGGTCATTTGAGTCCACAACACCTTTGACAAAGCTTAAATAGCGCGGGAACTATTCAAGCATAAATATAATAATTAGCACCAGGAAATTTTACTTCTTAAAACTAATAAATTCCTCTCTTGTCCAAACTCTAGCCATTAAGTTTACCAGTTCTCCATCAAAGTCATCTGAAATGAACACACGTTTCACGTAAAGCCTGATATTTTTGGTCTTGGGATTGATTATATCATCCTTTCCCGTAGGAGCAAAGGCTGGCACATACAGTATAGACCTAAACTCTACCTCACCCTGCAATAAAAGCCTTCACCAGCTCAGAGACCAAAATAAACAAACACCATTATGTAACAATATAATCTATAGAAAAGATCACACATTTTATCAAAAGTAAAAGTCCGTGCTAAGCTGTAGTTTCCTCATTTAGTTATAGTTAATTATGACCAAGTTTTAGAAGTAAATATCATTTTGAATGACATGCATGAAAGATTCCAAAAGAAAGGCGAGACAGAGGACAAGCAAAAGTATTCTAATCAAACTTTATTATTAGTATTTTTCTACTCAATCAAACTTTATTATATAAGAGTGTAATGATCATTATTACCTCTGTCGTGAAGTGTGAAGATGCTAATGGATCCAAGTATTCATTAAAAGTTTTCTTGTAGAATTCATTGTATTCCTCTGTTGGGACTTCCTTCGGGTTGCGAAGCTGCACATATCAACAGAAGATGTTTTCGTTTTCCCTAAAGAGATGGCATTTTTGAAGCATAGTAAACATGCAGATTAAGAAATTCTAATCTCACCCATATCGGCTGCGTCTCATTAGTTAGCTCCCAGTCCCAGTACTTCTCAACAACAGTCTTGGTTTTTTTCTTCTTCTGTTGCAATATGAAGTCGTAAGTCAACCATGCAATAGCTGGCTAATCCATAATCTTATTTGCAAGCAGAATAAGTAAAATGCATCTTCGATATAACTGTAATAAGAAAAACAACCTACTATACCTCAGTTTTCTCATCTTGCTCATCCTTTTTGGCCTCAGCTGGATCCTCATCAACTTCAACCTGAAACAGAGCCCAAAAGGATAAATGCACATGCATGCAAAATTTACTAGTTAACTGGAAAAGTAAGAACCTATGAAATCTCTGAGGGTGTATCCATTCATTTTACTAAAGAAAATATATTACAAAAATCACACAGTGCAACAAAGGATATGGAACAGAGAGCCATACTTCTTTAGTGAACCCCTTTTCCTGCCAGGTGTATATTGGGAATGAAACAAATTGTGAATAGTTTTTCACAAGCTTCTGAATCCGTTCCGGATGGGCAAAACCTTTGTCATCACGCTGATAGTGGGAAAGAGATAGAGAACACAGTTAGCTTGGAAATTCAATAAAAAGTTAGAAACTACTCCTAAACAAAGAAAGTTTCTCACCTTGAGATACAACGTAAGGTGGGTTCCCCTAGGAATAAGCTTCTCAGGGTCTGTCTCCTCCCGAATAGTATAGGAGCTTGCATTGGCTTCTCCTTCCCACACATATTGTTTATCAGATCTTGGGCTCTTTGTTGAGACAACAACCTTCAAAGAAAAATAAGAGATATATCATTAACAGACACCATTCAACTGTTAAAAGGTAACTATGAAATCTTAATGTTTAGGCAGAGGAGATACCCTGTCAGCAACCAGGAATGCTGAATAAAATCCCACACCAAATTGACCAATTAAATTGTTGTCTCCACCAGCATCCTTGCTATCCTGTGAAGTATTTCCAATTTCTTTTAGGTAAACAACATGACTCTGAACAAAACACACAGATTGAGGAAACCTATAGCATGTTTAAAGAAGCAAAAGACCTTCAATCCCTTCAAGAACTTTGCAGTTCCACTTTGAGCAATAGTTCCAAGGCAGTCAACAAGTTCTTGCTGAGTCATCCCAATACCAGTATCCCTGCATAGAGCAAAAAAGGCTTCAGCACTGCTATAGGAAGATGGGAAGATCATTTACAAACAGTTCTGAAGTTCATGAAGCTTACATGATAGTCACAATCCCATTGTCCTTATCAGTTTGGATACGAATATCAAGATCAACTGCCTCCTTAAAAAGCCCAGGCTCTGTAACACTGAGAAACCTCAGCTTGTCCAGGGCATCACTTGCATTGCTGTGGACATCAATAGAAAATGTGTTAAAACAATCAGTGCCATTTAACTCAAATGTAACTTGTGAACATTCTTCAACGCTGATTTTATCAGAATATGCTCAGAGTGCACTGCTGGGGAATGACTACAAGCAGCACATTAAACCGTAAGCAGTTTTCTACCACAATCAGACCCATTTTCATGGCATAATAATTAAAGCACAAGACATCTTCTAACAAAAAATAAACAATCATCCTGTAATTCATTAAACCATTAATGCTCATAAAGTGTGAAGCATTATGAGAGATGCATTCTACAATTTGATAATGCTCGGCCTCTGCTCTGCCAGCTGCAGTTTTTAAACTTTAATCCCAATTTAATAACATAGCGAAATAATTCCTGACAAATATTTTTAAGCAAATATCAATTGTGCATCAATATAAGAGAAAACAAATGGATCAAAACATGCCTGATAAGCTCCCGAAGAAACACCTCTTTGTTGCTGTACAAGCTGTTAACTATGAGGTCCATAAGGCGACTGACCTGCCACAAAGACAGAAACATAAGAAAACTTCAAATGCTTTAAGCCGTGTAATGAAACCTCAACCAACCCCAATGTACCTCTGCTTGATACTCGTATTTCTCAGCTGGTGGGGTAGCTGACGCATCAGATGCCGCAGCAGTGGACTCATATCGCTTGCCCATGAAAAGGTTGTCTTTCAAGTTTATTTGAGTTGAGGATTTGATGGTATCACTGCTACCAGTGGTTAACGCTGAGTACCATTGACTTCTGGACTCACTCTGTCCCACCTACTCAGTATAAAAACAGAATATATCACACCCCTATAAAGTGGCAGTGTAAAACAAATCGCCCAATCCCAATTAATGAAGCACCAAAATTAGTTTTGCACAGAAGCATAAAAAAAATTAAATGGGATGAGAAAACTGTTACATAAGAAGCTCCTATCCTATATTGCCAAAAATCAACTTTAGAAGCTTGTATTTATCAAAAGGAAACAATAACAGATAATATAATCCGCCCATTCCTGTCCTTGAAAATTGAGGTCAATTACAAAACTATCAGACACAATATTAAAAGTAACACTAATAAATAAAATTGACAGAAGGACTGACAAAGCAACTACAAATTGAGAAAAAAAGAAAAAAAGAAACAAAGCCATACATATTGAAAAGCACATACAAAAAAAAAAAAGGATCATTGTTGAACCAATGCAAGTCAATATACATATCTTGCACATATGCGGCATGCCCAATACAATATGCGTATAATGACAGAGAATTGAAACAATTTTATAAGCTCTCAAATGTGATTACATCATTATAAAGATATGGTTATCTAAGCAAAACAGTAATTCCCAATTACAAACATACTAAAACTGCGCGAGCACACACACAATCAGACAAAAAATGGAGCAAACATGCATAAAAATGAAACCCAAATCAAAATTTCATCAATTTCCACTAAAATCGTATAAAAAATGTGATCTTTAGCTTCAAAATAACATTAAAAAACAAAAAAAAACGTTTCTTTCCTTCAAGACACAGTTTTATGATTAATCAAAACCAAAAGTTGTGTAAATAGAAAATGGAAGAGCGTACGGTGTCGAAGAGCGGAGTGGAGGAGGAGGAGGAGATCGGAGCGACGGCTTTCCGGTAACGTGCGCCACCACCGCCGGCGCGCAGGACAGCGGAGACGGAGCGTCGCGAAAGCCTATGCATGTTGAAAGAACAAGAGAAAAGAAAGAAGCTTCTGGAACAGCCCGAGAGAGTGGGAGTCTGAGAAAATCTCTGAATGAGAGAGAGGGTGTTAGGGTTTTAGTAGGGGATTCTGATAGGGGTTTTGGAAGGTTCTGGAGATGTGTATGGGAATACGAAGTCCTCAGGGTGTGGGGGCATTGTGGTCATTTGATTGGTCTGTCCGCAAGAAGATGATTCTGTGCTTGGGGTTCTAGAGGGCGGGTTTCAGCTAGCCAATGGTTTATTGCCATGTCAGCGATAATACTAAATTGAAGTGAAAGACGTAGAAAATCTAAGAAGTTAAAATTAGATTTAAAAATCGACGGACTAAATTAAAATCATGTGAAAATTCAGGATTTTTTAATCAAATTCTTAAATTTTTTAGCCATTAATCTCGACTTGTACGTACTAAGGCTAAATTTAGACGGCCAATAGGAGATGTGGGGCTCATTTAGATGTTGGATTCAATTTTATTTAATTTGATTCATTGTTGACTTTATGAATGTCGAGGAGGAAAAAAAATTAGAATTATGTTTAGATGGTTTAAAAAAAATATTGAGGTAGATTAATATATTTGAAATTTGTACAGTTAAAAATAAATAAAAAATTATATTTAAATTTTAAAAATAAAAAAAAAACTTTGTGGTTCAAAACCACCTCCAAGGGTGAATCGATATCTATTTTTTAATTTAAATATAATTTTATATTAATTTTTGAGTTTAGTTGAATTAATTTGAGTAAAGAAATAAAGTTGACTTTTAAAAAGAATTGAATTAAGTAAAAAAAATAAAAAGATAAAAAAAAGGGACTTTCCAAACAGGGCCGTGATGTTGGAATTGGTACATGGAATTCGCTACCGCACGCTAAAACAACGTCCCTCTAATGTTTTCAGAATAGATGGAGAGCAAAATGTGTATTTTTATTCGTTTTTTAGCCTTTAAATAGGGCATTTAAGTCGGTGCTACTGTAGCTCAATCGATTAAGAGATTACACATTTCAGCCACCAACTTCTCCTACGTTCACGATTGATCGAGCTTGCTTTTCGATCGACCAATACATCATAAATGTGAGTCAATTCAAGTTTTTCACGAGTCAAATCAATCAAATCTTCTATTTTTGACAGAGCTCGTTCGATTGAACACCTTCTTAATCGATTGAGTGTTGGTTTTTTTCGCCAAAAACCCAGGCTTGCCACACATCCTTTACCTCAGTCGATCGAGTTTCATGTAGTTAGCCCTAATTTCACATTTTTTATTTTGTTTTTCATTCGTCCTATCACTCTCGAGTCCTTTTGGTACTCTATCTTATCGTGACTTAGGTGTGTATTTTATGCATCGTTTTATTTACTTAATATTTAAAGTATGCATTTTAAATTCGTGGGCATTACATTGTGACCTCTTTGAGGGTGGCCGGGGTGGGCCGCAAAGCCTCTACAACCAACTTGCAGAGATTGCCTAATTGCCTTTGATATATACCTCCATGAGAGGTGGGCGTTACACATTGCGGAGGCCATAGTCTGCGACCCACTAGTGAAGGCCGGGGCTCCGTAACCCCTCTCAAAAAAAAGCACAAAATTAATAAATAATAATAATAAAAATGAATTGTTTACTTTCTCTGAGCTAANATAGTTAAAAATAAATAAAAAATTATATTTAAATTCTAAAAAAAAAAAGACTTTGTGGTTCAAAAACACCCCTAAGGGATGGATCGACCACCCTTCCATATATATTTTTTAATTTAAATATAATTAAAACAACATCGCTAGAATAGATGGAGAGCAAAATGTTTATTATCATTCGTTTTTGGCCTTTAAATAGGTCATTTAAGTTGGTGCCACAGTAGCTCAATCGATTAGGAGATTACATTTCAGCCACCAACTTTTTTTACGTTCTCAATTGATCGAGCCCGCTTTTCGGTCGACCAATACATTATAAATGTGAGTCAATTCAAGTTTTCAACGAGTCAGATCAGTCAAATCTTCTATTTCTGATAGAGCTCGTTCGATCGAACACCTTCTTAGTCGATAGTGTTGGTTTTTTCCACCAAAAACCTGGGCTTGCTACACGTCCTTTACCTTAGTTGATCGAGCTTCATGTAGTAAGCTCTAACTTCACATTTTTTACTCTTGTTTTTCGTTCAATTTCGTCCTATCGCTCTCAATCTTAACGTGACTTTGGTGTTTATTTTATGCATCGCTTTATTTACTTAATATTTAAAGTATGCATTTTAAATTTGTGGGCATTACATTGCGACCTCTTTGGGGTGGCCTGGGTGGGTCGCAAAGCCTCTACAACCAATTTGCTGTGGTTGCCTTTGATACCTCCTTGAGAGGTGGGCGTTACACATTGCGGAGGCCATAGTCTGCGACCCACTAGTGAAGGCCGGGGCTCCGTAACCCCTCTCAAAAAAAGCACAAAATAATAAAAATAATAATAAAAAAATTGTTTACTTTCTCTGAGCTAAAAATCATTCTTTGCAAGGATTTGCTTTTGATATAAGTAACAAGCTACTAAAAGGTTCGCAAAATTAGTCAAAAATTATAAGAAGAAAAAAAAAAGTGTTCGATCTTCTCTGTGATGGTTTGTGCCAAAGCACCACTTGAACAAATCTGATCGACCGACAACAATATCTATATTTTCTCTGTGTAACTTTGAGCTTGAGGATCTGAGATTATTTCCAGGACCAAAGTCACAGCAATCTTGGTCACTGAGATTCAAACTGAAAGCATGACAAAAAATGAAAAATGAAAAAGGCTTTAAATGAAGAAAAAAATGAAAAAGAAGGCTGCAGCTATATATTTGACATGATCTCTTGATTATTATTATTATTATTTTGACATCTCTTCATGATCATTCAATACCCAACTACCCCTGCCCCCGATCCCGGCCTCTTATTCTTAGATGGCCTTATTTTATTACATTACCATGCTCACATACAAGGCAAAAAGAAATTAATGTATATATAGAGAGAAAAAGGCTAAAATTTGTCTACAGATGAAGAGAAGTATCAACGTCCGAGTTCTCAGAACTTCTTGATGTGCTCACCGTGGCTGCACCATTAGTAGGCCATGAGTTTGTCAACGGCTGCATCTTCTTGGCTCGACGATGATGATGATCAGCTTGCTTTGTCGTCTGAGAGTTAAATCGGCCGAGGGAGAGTGAATCTTGAAGAGTAGTTGACCTATGTGGGAAGGATGATGATAACTTTGAAGGCTCAAAATGAATTGTTGGTGCAATCCTTTCTGTCTCTGAGAACAGTTTTAGAAGCTCTTTTTCCTCTCTTTTCTCTTTAACTTTCTCCAAGTGTTTAAACCTTTCTTGCAGTAGAGCAATGGAGGGGCTAACCATGGCGGCATCACTGCAGCTTTGACTACACATATTGGCTTTGAAGGGCTACAATGCATGAGTGTGTGCATATATATATTGGAGCTTTTCTTTTATCTTTTTTAAGTTAAAGAGGAAGAACAAGGACAAACAAACAACATATTTACAAAAATAAAAAATTACAGTATTCAAAATACAAAGGTAAAAAAAGAAAATCTAATATTGACGGGAATTCAGCACAATTTTAAAGAGAATCCTTGAAGGTGAAAATAAAATTAAAAATGCTACGAGCGAAACTAATTGTAGTGACTATTAGGCTATGTGAAACCCCTAATTTGTCTCCGACTGAGTACGACGAAATAAGCGCTACAAATTAAATGACATTTTTATTATTTTTTAATTTTTTCTGAGGCTTAGCCTATAGAGCGAAGGCTTGAAAATTTTTTAAACCCGTTTATGTGTTTTGACCCAGTAGAGGGTCTTTTTATAGCCGCTTTTGTTTTAAAATTTTGTAATGCATTGTGATGCCTCCTTATATTATTTTTCAAAAATAGTAAAATCTCGTTGCAACTCCATAGATGTAGTCCTTAGTAATGAATTACGTAAATTCCTATATCTTGTGATCACTTATTTTTCCGTTTTCTTTATTTTTTGCTTTTATATTCTGAAAAATTGAAAAATTTTCCGAACAGCAACCAATAACTGACGTTGTGCATATATATATATATAGATGATCATACTTTGTTACATAATAATTTATGCATCTTTTATATGTGTAAATGATTCGGCATGATGCAACATGAGTGAGAATCGGCTACTGTGTAGCAAAATCCAAGAGGAAAAGTTTGGAGGCTAGTTTAGGGAGGCTTTGAGTTGGTGGATGTGCGGAGAAAAGGACTTTTAGGAGGAGGAAAAGGGTGGGAGAGAGAGTCCAAAAGGGAATGGAGGGTAGCATTTGGAAGGGTGTAGTGTGGGGGAATAAATGGTTAGGTAATGCATCTGTCGGCTTGTCTTTTAAAGCCCTGTTTGCTTTGGAGAAGATGGGATACATATGTCATGGTGGGTTTTGGAGGGATATTCTTTTTTCTTTCTTTTGCATCAGTTTTCACCTCACTCTTCAATTTTTTTTTCTTGCCTTCGGAGGGAGTTCAGATTAGGGGATCCAGATGGGGCCTGCAGAAAGGACAAGGATTAGAAGGAATATTTTTGGAGCTTGATGATTTTGATATTGACCCTCTTCTTTTCAACCACGAGTTTTTTTTTTTTTTTTTGCATACAATTAGCAGAGTGAGAGAGAGAGACAGAGAACCCATAAGTCCAATTGGCTTGTTTTGACCCATCAATTCGGCCCTAAAGCCCATATATAATGTTAAGGAGAGGTCTACCTGTTAGCCCAATTGCCAGGCCCATGAAACTTATCAAAGTAATTTGGATTAGTTTACTTAGGGATAGAGATTCCTACAATTTAGCCACCTACTCGACAGGTGGGCCCACACCTATGCTATTCGGGATAAGAAAATCCCCCATACATTTCTTTGTTGGGGTGTTTGAATTGCACTACAATTCAAGAATTCTAATTATCGGAGATCCTCTTTTGTTTATTTAGCATTTCTAAGAACCATTTCTTTGTAGGGTGTTTACATTGCACTACAATTCAAGAATTATAATTATAGGAGATCATGTTTTGTTTATTTAGCGATTCTAAGAACCATGGCAACAAGGATATTGGTGAAGAGTCATTGGGATGAAGTTATAGTGAAAATTAATTATTATTATTATTTTATAAGTGATAATCTAATGGTTGATTTTTACAACTATATCATAAGTTGTATAATAATATAACTATCTACTAAATAATATTATTTTATTGGTTAATATGCAGTTCAACGTTGGATTGAGGTGGCTCTAGAGACCATAAAATGTTGTTTTTATTTCTAGCATGTACGCATCAGATTGTTGTGCCGGAGGAAGTTCCGCAAGCACGAGAATGTTGAACAAGAATGGAGCCTAACTTACTTAATTAATTGAGTTATATATAGGACTGACAATTTTTGACATGATCCATAAATTCAAACGAAATTAATAAATTATGATTAGGAGTTTGACTCACTTAATTAAATAAGTTGGTTAATAGTTAATCTATATAGTCTTATGTTCATATCTCAACACTATCCGAATTCAACATGCAACATTTAAAGCTAGCAATTTTGATACGATCTAAGAAAACCTAAGTTAAATCCAACTCAAAATTAGCAGGTTAAAGTTATTTAATTAAAAGAGTTGGGTTATAATTGACATATAATCTTATATTCGTATTTCAACACAATAAATACGCAAATTACTGCCCTTAACTAGGTATATGCGGTTTGGTTTGAGGGAATATCGAAGTATATGTATAAGACAAAATCCAACCAAGAATATAAGTTCAAGCAGTTTTTACTAGTAATAGTAAATTAACATCAGTACAGATGGAATATATAGCAAGAACTTCAGCAACGAAGGCAAGAAGATGGAGTAATGTTACAGCTGAAGACACATTTAATTATCCGTTCAGGTTTCTTCACTTTCCGGGGACGAAGTTAGTGGCGTAAGCCCATGCATTGTTGGCCACCGGGTCAGCAACGTGGTCGAAGAGGTTCTCAATGGGGCCCTTTCCGGTGACAATGGCCTGAACGAAGAAACCAAACATGGAGAACATAGCCAGCCGCCCGTTCTTCAGTTCCTTCACCTTCAACTCTGCAAATGCTTCAGGATCATCAGCCAGTCCAAGTGGGTCAAATGCACCACCTGGGTAGATTGGGTCGAGTCCTTCGCCGAGCGGTCCTCCGCCAACCCTGTAGCCTTCAATGAATCCCATGAGCACAACCTGAACGGCCCAGATTGCCAGGATGCTCTGCGCATGAATCAAGTTCGGGTTGCCGAGATAGTCAAGGCCGCCCTCGGAGAAGATCTGAGAACCGGCCTTGAACCAGACTGCCTCTCCGAACTTGACACCGTTCTTTGACAGGACCTCGGGGAAGACGCAGCCTAGAGCTCCGAGCATGGCCCATCGGCTGTGGATCACCTCTAGCTCACGGTTCTTGGCAAATGTCTCGGGGTCTGCTGACAAGCCGGCAGTGTCCCAGCCATAGTCGCCGGGGAATTCACCGGTCAGGTATGATGGGGTTTGCTCGGAGAATGGCCCCAAGAACTTGGGACGGTCTGGACCATACCTGTTTTATGCATCAAACCATAAATATTATCAAGTGAGTTTTTCATTTTACTTTGAATAGTAATGTTCTTTCAGCATGATTTTTTAATTGCCTTTTCTTCTTATAGCTAAGAGTTTCTATATTCTGCAGCAGTCAGATAATCCTGGTTTATAATTAGTAATATGAGCAATAGCTCATCTTGCTTAATGCCTCCTTATATCAATTTAAAATCAAATTTTTTTTTTTTAGTTTTAATTTCAAAACTAAAATTCTAGTTCCACCCGATCTCTTGCATATTTTAAAGCAAAGAAAGCAGGAGAAACCTGCGTCTTCTAGGATCTAATATAAATTAAGCGTATTATATAACTAAAGATAATTAAGTAATGAAACATGACTTAAAACTTGCAGGAATAAAAAGAAAGTTTGGCTTCTAATTTGGGCCAATTTTTTTTTTCTTTTTAATTGAGTGGAAGGATTCTTACCGCCCGAAAGAAACAAAAAATGGGGATCTAAAACCAAAATAGGAGCAGGGATCCTAAAACCGAAATTTGGGCCAATTTTGAAGGGCAATTTTGTTCCTTCCGTAGGTAATTCTATACATACTCTAATAATGGCGACCAAACTTTGCATACAGTTAATTTAGATATGAGAAGCTGATATTTAACGTAAATGACTTCTAAAAATACAAGTAACCAAAGTTGTTACCATATGCTTTGTGGAGCACTTTTGATGGTGCGCCTCATGGTGACACGGCCACCACCAAAGCCACCGGCCTTGCGGACGAGCTCATTGGACTGCTTCAAGGCGGTCTGGCCGGCGAATGCTGACCGTTGGATGGCGGAGGTTGCCATGATTTATGTGATGCTTTCTTGGTGATTGAGTGCTTCTTCTCTATGCTGCGAGTGATCGAGAGGGTGTGGAGAAGCCTATGGGCATGGAAAGGGGGAGAGACGTTATAATGCGGAGTGAGAAGATGTTGTGGATTAGGATATACACACGTCAGCAGCATCCTATTGGTTCTCGTAATGGATATAGATTTCCATGTAGATGTTTTTCTAGGATAGAGAGGTTAAATGGTTCATGTTTAGCCACGTGGCAGTGAAAGATCTTGTAGGTGGGGTCTATACAGTGAATACCAACCACATGTTCTTAGTATATACAATTCTTCTTGCAATTGGGGCTAGGCAGACTTATTAATGAATTCCTGAATAATGATATAAGTTATTTTATATGTTTATTTTGTGTCAATTAAAAATGATGTAATTTTTAAAATTATCATTAGATTAAAAATTAATAATCAATGATAATAAATTTAATTATGATTTTAAAAGTTACATCACTTTTAATTGAGACAAAATAAACATGAAAGATAACCTATATCATTACTCACATTATCAAGTTTAAAAGTATATCATGGACACATTTCTCGTTTCTGTTTTCCATATTTTATTTTTTTACTTGTTTTTATTCTTAAAACAACTACTCAAACGCCAGCAAATCAAACGTGTTCTTGTTTTGAAAAGATGATATTCTTTAAGTAACTCAAGCCTCAACCAATAAGTCAATTCTTTGGAGTTAATTTTTTTTCTCTTGGAATAAAAAAAAAAATGAAGGTGTGATTTTTTTCTTCTTTCACGCGTAAATAATGTTTCATTATTTCTTTCTTTTGTTTAAATTTGATAATCAACAGCAAGAGTTGAACCCCATATCAAACTCACTCCTCAATGCCGGAAAATATTTGAAAATAATTAATTATATATGTCAATTTTTATGTCTATTTTATATTAATTAAAATTAAAGTGTTTTTTAAAATTATGATTAAATTTATGATAAATTATTATTGACTTTTGATCTAATAATAATTTTAAAAGCTACATTAATTTTAGTTGACACAAAATAAACATAAAATTAACGTGTATCATTACTGTTTGAAAATAGAAATGCACTAACACTAAGATAAATAAAACATCAACATAAATCATAAGCGTTCAAGTTTCAATACAGGCCATATGAACTGTAAAAGGAATTTGAGATAGAAACACATAGAGCTAGCATAGTCTGCTGTCAAATAGACCACATATATATGCCCCTTAATTGCTAGACGAAGGTAACATAAACTGAAAAATAAAGATGCTAATGCTACTGTAAGTCTGTAACTGTAGGTAGTTATTGGCTCAATACTACGTCAGACAGGCCAGAGGACTGACTTACTAACAAGCCACAGGCAGATATTCGTACTGATTTACAATAGCGAAAATTCCGGGCAACGCGAGGAAGAGGAACATGAAAAATGGGACACCAAAATGGGAAAGATAAGGCCTAGGCATCCCATTCCAATCATTTGAATAAACTAAGAGGATATCTGCAAGCAATTTTAAGGCCAAATCATACCCCCATGAAAGTGCAGCAACAATACAACAGGAAGCCCACTGCACCACGTTCAACCTCACAAAATTGGTTACAATACCCGAATACTCAATCACCACCACCTGCATGGTCATAACAGCAGCCAAAGTGACCAAAAAGCAATAATTGCCAACAACAACCTTCAATACTTGCTTCTTTTTTAGGTCCATGGCATTGAACTGATTAATGATTTGACACAGGGAAAACATATTGAAGATCATGGTCTTCTGGACATCATTATTCATGCTAAACATGGCTTCTCCCTTAAACTGAAAGATCAGCAAGACTGAAACCTGGTATATGACTTGAACTGCAATGTTTCCCCACATGGCCTTGGTTATAAGTGACCCTTTAGCTGGTTCCTGGCTTTTTAAGTCCATCAATAGCACTTGGCTGCCTATAAGGCACATAACCCAATTCACCCAAATCATTTCATATCCTGTTATTGGAGAGTCTCCAGAAACCATTGTGGTCACGAAGGCTATTATAAACCCAGAGATGCAAGTGGTGAGCTGAAGTTGAATGAACTTCTGAATGTTGTAGTAACCACATCTGCCAAACTTCAAAATATGAGATAATGAACCAAAATCTTTGACAGTAATATCAGAGATCTCTCTTGCCAATTCAGTGCTCTGAGTCCAGACAGTGATCCCTACATCGGCTTCTTTTAAAGCTAGGGTGTCTCTTGTGGTCAACCCTCCCAAGAACGCAACTATATGACCTTCTTTTTGCAATTGCTGTATCATCCATAGCTTGTCCTCAGGGAGGCAACTTCCTAGTACAGTAGCCAGATCCAGTTTCTCCATCCTTTCACTGCTAATCAGTTCTCGAATTTCTTCAGCTTTAAGTGCCACATGATTTGAACCAGCAGGCTTAAAGATTTCTAATTCAAAAGCTATGGGTCTCACTGCTGAGAGCTCATCCTCTGAAATCAACTTCACTCCTACTCCAGCAGATATAAGGTTTTTCACTACTGATGTCATCTCTTCCTGACATAGGTATTTCAGACCCACTAGTGCCAACAAGTTCAACCCCTCTTCTACAAGTTCTTGGTCCTCAATTTGCTTATAAGCAAACGCAATGGGTCCAAGACCACCATCCTCCATATCTTTAATAATCTGCTCAAACTTTCTTTTCTTACTTTCCATAGCATGAGTTTGACCTCTGCAGTCATAGTAGCGTGAACACATTTCCAATATAATCGATGCAGCCCCACACCAATGCAAGTGCTGGATTTTTTCGTCACTACCTTTTCTCCTCATCAAAACGCCACTAACTTTCTTGATAGAGCTCAACTTTGTAGACTCTAGAATATCAAAACTTTGATCCAAAACCACCATATTCAGATCCCATTTTGACTTAAGCAAGGAAATAAGCGAATCGATGTTCGGGATAACAGTGATCTCAGGCACAAGAACTGTCGCGCCAATTCCCCGATGCAAAGCTTCAACAACAACTTGGCTCGTTTCAGAGTCCACGGCGCCGTTGCTAATAATGATATCTTTCTCGCCCACAAAAAATTTGTTAACCTCCACCTGGTCACACATCTGTCCACCAGTTGCATCAATGCAGATGACTGTGACCAGCCCCATTGTGCCACAAGCTGATAAATTTCGAGGGTCTGCCCCATTTATCTGCACCCTTTTGTTCCAGTAGGATAGAGAAACTGTAATCACAACAGGCATTCCATGCTGTATTCCTATTACCATGGCTGTAAGAACACTTGTCAAAATCCAAATATTTCCTTGAGATTTTAGGGAAATTCTCTCGAAGATCTTCATCAGCATGTTCACCGAAACATTCCCCTTAAGATCTGGCAAATCTGTACTGTCATTGTGTTTTCCACGTAAGAGGCGAATTAACACCACAAGAGCAATAAGCAGAGTGACACAAAGAGCAAACATTTCATTGTAATCATTTGGTTCCTCGATCCGAGCTTGTAACAGTGTTTTCTCATTAGGATCATGAGACGCCACCGAGCTCAGGGCTTTACTCATAGCTGTATTATTACCAACCGATGTCACAAGCATCGTACCACAGCCCTCAACAACCTTTGAACCTGAGAAAAGAAACGGGTTCTGATCACGATTAATTTTGGAGTCCAAGACCTCATCCACTCTCAAATTCTCCCCTTGCACAAACAAACCATCAGCCGGAATACGATCATCCTTCTTCAAACGCACCACATCACCGTCCACAACATCAGAAATGGCAATCCATCGGGGCTCTCCACTTCTGACAACATTCACTTCCAATTCCCCAATATCCTTTAACATCTTCTTCACCCTCTTCCTTTCACGGTGAAAGTTCCCTACCGAAGGGAATGCAACAAACAGGACCACGGCAACGAGTATAGCAACCCCATCATGCCACCCATATCCAAGTCCATGCCCCTTGATATCAATAGCAAAGGCAAACCCAGCTGAGACCAAGAGCAGAAAAATGGTCCATTTGCTACAGGCCTGTGAGAAGAAGTACAAGAAGCCTTTTTCACCATCAGGGTTGGTGTTGGTGTTCCAGTGCACTTGCTGGTCTTGGCTGCCATCATCAATTCCAGCCTGTTGAGATAATTAAGTGAAGTGAATAAATAAATCTCACTCACACCATTCTCTAACAGCTTAAGCTTATTAGTTAATTAACTAATTACCTCCAAATTAGAACCCAGAAGTCTTGCAACCCCCTCAACNACCGCCTAGTTTTCTGAGAGAGTTCAAGTTCTTCTCTTTCACAATCTGAGCAACTTTGTTCCGATCGTCGTCTGCCTTTGTCTCCTCCCCACCAACAGGAACATCAATGACGACATCTTGGGATTGTTTAGAGTCAGCGGCTGGTACAGGTTCTTGCGGGCAAGGAGCATAAGGCTGTGGAGATTCTTGAGATCCCTTGACGGTGAGCAGAATCGTTACATGTAAAATTCTACGCCAAACCCGACGGTATTTGTCAGAGGCAGCGGTGGTGGTGGCAGTGAGGAGTAGGCCAGCACCAAGAGTAGTGTTGTCTACGTGGTCATTCATGGTGTTTGACTGGAACACGTTTCTGAGCTAAAAGTAGAGGATCTAAGAAGATGACACAACAGCTTTAGCTTAGTGAAAAACCTTTTTCTAATTTTGAAAATTTGTAAAACAGAAAATGGTGGGAAATCTATTTAAAGCAAGTAGTTGACTAATTTGGAGACAACCCATTTGCCCAGAAAATAAAACAACACGTACCGTTGGAATTGAAGACGTTGCAATTTCAACAATTGAGAATCCTTCTGGGAAAGCCTCTACAATGACAACAATGGTTTTCTGATCTGACAAAATAGAACTAATTCTCAGACAACAACCAAAACTGTGTTTAAAACATATCAAAAGAGAATGTTGATGGAGATGAGATGAAGATGTCTTCTCCCAGGTCTTCTATTTATGGGCGAAGGGCAAGGTTTAACTCGGAAATCACCTCGAAATTGCATTGGGTAAATTTCAAAGAAATTGAGCAATTACCAGGTCGGGCCCAGTAAAAGACTGGGAAACACCTCGAGTTCTTGTGTAAAGAACTTAAGACATTTCTTAGCCATTGTTCGTTGCAAAGAAATTAAAGTCCCGTGACAGTTCAGGGGGCGGAGGCACGTTAGGCTTTGGGGGGGTCCATGGCACTCCCAAACAATTTCAAAACTCTTAATTTTTTTTTTTTTTAATATGATTACTAGTGATGCCCCGGCAAAATGAAAACAATGACCCCTCAAAAGATTTCATAGTTCAAATTATGAGTATTTTAATTTTTTCTCCTTTACAAAAAAAAAATATTAATTAGCCAAGTCAGAACATAAGCTGTACATAAAAAAAATATATGGGCTAATAAAAAATTAACAAAAAATAACTACAAAAAAAGAAGAAGAGAGAACTGAGCGGTAAAATATTCATCTCCTTCAACACGCAAGAGTACATTGTACACTGTCAATTAATCAACAACTTTCAGTCTCTCAAATCTCAACAACAACAAGTATACTGCCAAGGGAAAAAATGAAAAAAATTTATTTCAAAAAACTCTCAAATCTCTCTCAATCTCACCCAGTTGGCCAACCCCAACAAAAAAGAAAAAACATTTTGTTGTGATCGTGTGAAATACTGAGAGGCTAGAGAGAGACCACCACGATTTGTCGACTGGTCAATCTGGTCTGGATCCACCTTCGGGCTTCGATTGTCCACGCACCGCGGCACCAACAGCAACAGGCAGCAATGCAACCTGGCAACCGTGAGTTTCTACTCTTTCTTCTTTATAGGATCTGAAATTCTAAATCATTTGATTTATGTTAAGAAATTTGGGGCTTTTTTAAGACTAAAAGTTAGGGTTTATTTGTTTAAAAAAAAAAGAGAGTGAGAGTGAGGTTTGTCATTTGTGTCTTATGAGTATGCTGTATGCGGCGTCTGAGAGGCTTGAGAGTTGAGAGCTTGGGAGAGATATAGATTCTTAGAAGAAATCTTTAGAAGATGAATAATAAGGGGCAAAAGAAAAAGTAGATAGATGACTCACGTCCCCTGCTTTTAGTCTTGTTATACTTTTTTTTTAGAACTTAACCCTTAAGAAAGAACTGGGAAATGTATAAAGTAAGAACCTCTAAATTTCGCAGAAATTGTTCAGGGAAAAGAAATTAAAGTCACCCCTCAACCCTGCTTTAGTCTTGTTGCCTGCATGCATGCCTTCAAGTGGCCGACAATATTTCCCTTGCAGTGCGTCGGTGGCTAAGTTCTTTGTCCTACGTACTTACCTTTCCTTTTGTTTCCAATTTCCCTCTCTTACGACTCTAATTACTTATCCGACTGAAACACATGAACTTTCTGAGTCAAGCCTGCGAGTCTCTCTCCGCGGCTATTCCGCGTGGTAGGATGTATATATATATATATATATTTGGTTTCCATGTATGTACGTATAAGAAAAAGTGAACCATTAATTACGACATGCAACCGTGAAAGCCAAACAAGACAAGCTACAAAATGACAAACCACTTTCGCCCCATATCATCTGCGGGGTTCCCAAATCCCAAGGAAGATCAACAGTTGAGATCGTAGGGATCGATGATGAGCACGTCAAGTAGTTTCCATGCGCGGAATTTTGGAATGCAAAATCAAATTATCCATCAAGGTTTTTTTTTTTTTTTTCAACTTGTTTTTTTTTTTTAAAAAAAAAGTAAATTATCCATCAAGTTTAGTTATTTGTAAAGCCTCTACATTACCTTGTAAACTTGCAGATACTATGCTCACGAGTGAAAATGCACAACTCAATACAACCTATAAATAATAGGTGATAACGCCAAATCTTTCACTTCTAGACTGTATTGTCGGTCACATGCAAAATAAGAACCGAATCGTTAGAATATACAAAAAATATATTTTTTTTTTTGCATATTTTATATTTGGTTGATATTATAATTTTCTTTATTACGGGTTGATTAAAATCAAATTTTTTAAATTTGATTATCATACTTGTATTTACTTTATACCTTATATATTGTATAAGAATCTTTGTATTGTAAACAAATCTGAGATATTTGATTACAATCAATCCGTAAATAGATAATATTACAATATCAACCAAATATAAAATATACAAAAAATATAATATATTTTTCTTATATTTTAAAACGAACCACTAGAGTGGCGCTATTATGTGGCCAATGAGGGCACCTCCAATGGTCAAGTTATTATTTTTGCCTCAATCATAAGAGAAATTGGGCTCAAGAGAATTCTTCTAAGAAATGAGAGGTACCTGTGTTTTTGATAGGAGAAAGTATTTTATTTAAGGCTTCCTTGACGCTTCTTGGGCTCATATGAGAGTGGGCCTTTAATTTGATTGGGCCTTGGGCCATAAGCTTATTTTCTATCTACATCTTTAGTAGCACCCCCAATCTCATGGTCAACCTATCATTTTGGTTGGACGTTGGAAATATTGTCTTTATTCGTAATTGGGGTTACCTTTGTCCTTCAATACTGAGGACAAAGGACTTTCCCAACTATTAAAAACCTCAATCATATTGAAATATTTTTGATTTTTGAAGAGGATTGTGATTCCCACTAAACCCAAGAGATGAAGCCAAGTGCGCGGGCCATAGCATTATCAAAGTTGCATGGGTTAGCCCACGTCTTTCAAGGGCTAGCCTCAAGTTGGGTTAAGGCTAGATGTGTGGGTTACGTTGCGTCTTTCAAAGGCTAACCTTGGGATTAAGTGCATAGGTTAGGCTGTGTCTTTCAAGAGCTAGCCTTGGGTTGGGCTGAGACTAAGTATGCGGGTTTCGCCTAGCCTTTCAAAAAATAGCCTCAAGTTGAGCTAATGCTATGTGCTCAAAGAGCATTCATATCCGGCTCGGTAAATGTTTGGTTAAATTTTAGTTAAAATATCATTTTTTTTATTTTAGCTAACAATTTTTTAAAAGAACCTACATCCAGCTTAGCATTTTAGTTAACAACTTTTACTATTTTATTTAAATATTCATTATCTATTTTTTTTATTCTTTTTTCAATAATCATATTTTTGAAACCTTATCATTTTCTAACCATCATATTTTTTAACGGTCATATTTTTAAAAAATTATTTTTTTCAATAATGGTCATATATTTTTTCTAACTTGTTTTTTTTTTTTAATTTTTTAAAAAAGTCATTCAATACCCAAATTTATAACTAACGACATATTGTTTTAAAATCAATATAAAAATAACAAGCATTTATTTACATACACTATTTTAATAGAATTCACGTAACTGGGATGAAGAAGAGGAAGGTGCAGGGAAAAAAAAGAAAAGAAAGAAGAGAGAAGAAGTAACTGGATAAGAAGAGAGGAAAGCGCAGGAAAAAAAAAAAGGAAAAGAAAGAAGAGAGAAAAAGGAGACGTAGAGGTGAGAGAAGAAATTTTTTTTAATAGTTGTGAGCTACAGTGTCAGCAAAGCTACTGTAGCCAATTTTTATGTAAACTGTTGAGCCGGATGTGAGGCTTTTTATGTTTTTATTTTTTAGCTACTTTATGAGCACAATCATGAATGCTCTTAGGCTAAGTCTTTTAAATGTTAGGCTCGGGTTCGGCCGAGGCTAGGTACGCAGGTTATGCAACGTCTTTCAAGGGCTAGACTCGATCTGGTTGGGAATGAGGAGTAAGCCAGCACCAAGAGTGTTCTCTTGGTGAATACCAATCACATGTTCGTAGTATACAATTCTTCTTGCAATTGGGGCTGGGCTGACACTCCATTAACGAATCTATAGCCCAATACTAGCCACATCACCAAGTCCAAAAGTATACTAGAGACTCATTTCTCGTTGGATAGAGTTTTCCTCCAACCTAGTTTGGAGGAAAACTCTGTCTTTTCTCATTTCTGTTTTTCATATTTCATTTTTTTACTTGTTCTTGTTTTCACTTGTTTTTATTCTTAAAACAACTACCCAAATGCAAGTATGTTAAGATTATATTTGGTACGTAGAATTAATAATTATTTTTTGAAATAACCTTTATTAAGAATGAAAAAAGTAAAATAGATTAGCCTTGTAATAGTCATCCCGATAACCATAAGAAAATAACTATTCCTTAATAGCTATTCTACGTACTAAAACGTGTTCTAAATGAAATGTGTTTTGTTATTTTGAAAACAGCAACCAATAGGATATTAACTGTAGGTTAAAATGTGCAAATATATATATATATATAATAGCCGAATCACACATCAAAGTGCCTAGAATTGCGACACGTGGCGTGAACCCATAGTTTTTAAGCAAAAAACCGATTTTTTAACCCATATTTTTAAACACTGAACCGGTCAGTTAAGAAGAACCGGTTCAACTGAACCCATTCTCTCTTTTTTTTTTTTTC